>CM077079.1:30996484-31352691 GCA_039513925.1 Platanthera zijinensis | reverse complement strand
GGTGAGATTCTTTAGGTTCACCTGGAACCTAGCACAAAGACATGTGGCAAACATAATGTTTGGTCTGCTTGCTGTTAGATATTATAGGGATCCAACAATGGCCATATACCTAGTTTTATCAATTAGTTTTCCAAGTTCATCAGCATCTACAACAGCATTGGCAGCCATGGGAGTCTTCATTGAAGAGGCATCATTCATCCCAAACTTCTTAATAAGCTCTTTAACATATTTAGACTAAGAGATGATGATCCCTTCAGAGGATTGTTTCACTTAGAGACTAAGGAAATAAGACAGTTCTCCTATACTACTCATCTCAAACCTTGAATACATTAGATCAGAAAATCTTTTGCACAGTTTAGGATAAGTAGAACCAAAAATTATATCACTAATAATATTTTATCATGATGTAGTTTTGTAAAAAGAGTTCTATCTACCATACCTCTTGAAAAACCATGCTCTAAGAGAAAGCTGGCTAAGGTCTCATACCAAGCTCTTGGAGCTTGCTTTAAACCATAGAGATCTTTATGCAATTTGAAAACAAAAGAGGGATGAGTTAGAGAAACAAAACCTGGAGGTTGTTCTACATAAACATCTTATTTGAGTTCTCCATTTAGAAAAGCACTCTTCACATCCATCTGGTAGACTTTGAACTTTTTATATGCTGCATAAGCTAAGAAAATTCTTATTGCCTCTAGCCTGACAACTGGAGCAAAGGTTTGATCATAATCAATACCTTCCTCTTGCCTATATCCTTGAGCAACAAGTCTTGTCTTGTTCCTCACTATTACACCTTGGGCATCAAGTTTATTCCTGAACACCCACTTAGTCCCAATTACTGGATAGCCCTTAGGCCTTGGAACTAAGTCCCAAACTCTACACCTCTCAAATTGATTGAGCTCCTCTTGCATTGAAATAATCATGTGTGGATCTTGCTCTTCATCAGTTATGGATTGAGGCTCAACTTGAGGAGAAAGCAGGCAAGCATCACATCTGGGTTGAGTTGATGCCTTGTCTGGACACCCACTTATATGTCTCCAATCACTTGAGATATAGGGTGACTCTAAGTGTGACAAGATCATTAGGTGGAGGTTGGTTCAGCAATAGTTATATGATTTAATTCCTCTTGTGGAGTTGCATCAACTGTTGAAGGAATTTGAACTGCTTCCAAAGTTTCTTCATCACATTAGCTTCTGCTTCTGATTGTGGAGGATGTGATTCAGCATTTGGGGTAAGGTTTAGATCATCAAAATTCTCACACAAATTTAATACTTGATAACCTGTATCATACAGTTGGCTTACTGATATCAGGTTATGCTTGAGAAATCTATATAGGCCACCTTCTTGAATGTAACATCTCCACATCTGAAATCTCCATAGCCTTCTATCAATCCAAAGCCTGAGTCCCCAAAAATTACTTTAGGGCCAGCCTTGGCTTTATAGTTGATAAGGCATTCCTTGCAACCTGTCATATATTTAGAACAACCACTGTCCAGGTACCACTTGATTTGAATGACAGGGTTCTCTTCTACCTGCAAAGAAAAAAGATTAGAGGTTTTTGACCCAGGATATCTTGGGTCCTTGTTGTTTGACAAAGCCATAACTTGAAATAAAGGAACATTCAGACTGATCTTTATATCCTAGGGATGATACTTTCTAGGGGGTATAATACACTGACTAAAAGGATTAAAAATTTTATCAACTTTTATGTTTCTCTGATTATGAACTGGGTTCGACGAATTCAATTGAGTTCGTCGAGCTGAGTTCGACGATTTGGGTTGAGTTCTTCGATCTCTGCTCGAAGAATGGAAGTATCCATTCTCAGAGCCCCTGAAACGTCGATCTCCAGTGGATGACCCAAACTGATTTTTTCGATCGTAGTTCTAAGAATAATTTGGGCTATTATTTGCGTTAAGAGTTCGTCGTTTTGAGTTTGACGAACCATGCCCATTTCGTCATTCAAAGTTCGACGAAAATTGCTGAACATTGTTATTTATATGATTTCTCTTTCTCTCCTTGTTAAGGTTGGTTTTCTTAAGTTCTAGTTGCTTAAGAATTTCATTAACCTTGTTAACATGTTCAATATTTTTCTTGCCTTTATCAGATATAAAATTTACTGTTTTGACAGGTTATTCTTCTTGAATGAGAATTGGTTCACTAGAGGAAGCACCTAATCCTAGCTTATTATTGTTTATTCTGGAATTTACAGTGCTAGTTATGTCTAACCGTTTTAAGCTTCTTCCTCTAAGAGTTTCTTCTAATTCTTTAGCCTTACTTAATTCAGATTTTAGAAAGGTTATTTGATGAATAGTAGATTTTAGTTCTTCAGACAGTTTTACATTTTCAGCAATGATTTTATCTTGCTCTAATAGCTTTTTCCTGAGGAGTTTGATTTCCTTATCAGATCCTATTAGGTCTAAACACAAGCTTTTGAATTCTACTTTAAATTCTTCTGATTGAAAATCATAAGAAGCAATTACCTGATCCTCTTCAGAGAGGAGTTATTCATCATCTGATTCTTCTGAATCAGATCTACTGATTCCATCTTCTATAGCCATGAGGCAAACTTACTTTGCCTTCTTCTCCTCTTCATCTTCACTGGAGCTGGAGGAAGTTGATTCCTCTTCAGTGTCACTCCATGTTTCAGTAATAAATCCCTTTTCCTTCTTCTTGTAATTGTATTTGTTGGAGGAGGCTTTGCTGTGATGACTTCTTCTGGAGTCCTTTTCTTTTCTTCTATCTTTCTTTTGTACTTCTGGACATTCAGAGATGATGTGTCCTGGTTTCCTATAACCAAAGAATACAGCCTCTTTAGTAGGGGTCATATCATACCTGGGTTTGTCTTCACTTCTAGATGGCCTTTTCCTGAAATCCTTTCTAGCCATCTTGTAGAATCTCTTAGCAAAGAGACTCATAAGTTCATCATTCACTGACAGACTTGGTGATTCTTCTGCAGATTTGAATGCTAGGTTATGCTCCTTTCTTATTGGTGTTGGAGCTTTTTGTTCTGCAGCTGCTTCTCTTGATTTCACCAATTGCTCATAGGACTTGAGCTTACCCAATAGAGATTCAGTTGATATATCTGCCATGCTCCTTGCTTCTCTGATGGGCCATATTCTGGAATCCCATGTGCTGGGGAAGCACATCAGAATTTTGTCATTGACCTCTGTCAAAGTAATCTCCTTGTCCAAGGTTCTTATTTCACTAATGATGGAGCTAAGCTTATTGTACATTGCTTCAACTGTCTCTGCTTCATCCTTCTTGAAATTTTCATACTGAGTAATGAGGTTTGATCTTCTATCTTACCTCTCATCTGCTAATCCAACCACCATTT
This sequence comes from Platanthera zijinensis, assembly GCA_039513925.1. NCBI lineage: Eukaryota > Viridiplantae > Streptophyta > Magnoliopsida > Asparagales > Orchidaceae > Platanthera > Platanthera zijinensis. Next base: position 31,349,360 of record CM077079.1, on the reverse strand, counting down.
GGTTCAAGGAGTCCCAAATGGCCTTAGTTGATGAGCACTCAGCAACCTTTTGAAAGATTTCATCAGACATTGTTTGAGCCAATATATTCATCACTCTAGCATCGCTACCTTTGCCCTTTTCTGTCCATCTGTCCATCTAGAGGGTGGGACTGCACTCATGTCAGTTGATGTAGATGGAGTTGAAACTACTGGAGTTGGTGGTCCTGTTAAAATAGAGTTAAAAATATCTTCATAAATAGAGTTCATGTATAACTTAATTCTTGCCTTCCAGATTGTGAACTTAGACAAGTTGCACACTAGAGGTCTGGTGCTAGCGTAATCCTTGTTTTGTGCCATGATTTAAAAAAAAAATAATTAAAAACCACTGAGTTATTCAGAGTTTATCTGGAGGTTCTTGGTTTGTCCAGGTGTAAGCCTGTGAGTGTGACAAACCTGCCTCTGATACCAATTGAAAGAAATGAGGACTAGACTCTGATTAACTCTAGAGGGGGGTGAATAGAGTTCAATCCAATATTTTTAAACTTTTGCTAAAATAAAATATCTTTTGTAAAATAGGTGAGTAGGATATATGTGTACAAGTGCAGCAAACTAACAGAAGAGATAAATCTAAGCTACACTGTAAAAATATCACAGCATAAGCACAAAAGAAAGTACAGCTACACAAACAACACAAGAACTTTATAGTGGTTCCCCAACTGTGTACATCCACTCTTCTACCACCCTAGGTAGGAATCCACTACAAGATTTAATCAGGTGCCTATACACCATTAAAGTGAGAAGTTGTCAACCTAAATAACCTAGAGGGGGGTGAATAGGTGAATCGTGCGTCTATTTGCGGAATAAAAATTTTAGCGATCTAGCACAAAAAATCAATGCAATCACAGAAAGACAAGAAGATTTATAGAGGTTCCCCAATCTTGGGTACATCCACTTTACCTCACCGATCTAGCAAATCACTAGACTCAGCTACTCCACTATCTCGGATTGAAAACAATCCTACGCCTCGGAACCAAGTTCCTATAAACTCGATCAAAAAGGATCTACACTCGGAAGATAAAAACTTCCTACAACCTAGGAGAACAACGCTCCTGCACTCGGAGAAAATCTGCTACAATAATAATAAGGAAATTTTGAATTACAAACAGAATAATTTTCTCAGATCTGGAAAAGTGAATATCTGAATCTTCTTCTTGAACTTTGCGGCTCTTTTAGAATTGTTGAAGAAGATGAGTAGATCTTATCCGAGAAAGCTTTGACCAACTCGATCAAGGAGAAGATGAGAATCCTTGAACAGTAAGTCTTCTTGATCGACAACAGAAGAGTCGATCTGATCGTGAGCGGCGGCGGCAGCTTCAGAGATCTGAAATTAGAGATGGACGGCGAGAAGGATTTCGCGTGAATGGACAGCCGCTTCTTACAGAAGATAAATGTTAGGGTTAGGTCTTAATGAAAAGACCTTATATAGGATTACTCCTAACGGTTTAGAAAAGACATTTATGATGGCACGTGGACCAATCACGTCAAGTCATTCAAAAATCCGGCCGATCTGGACTTAAAACAAATTTCAGAAAAAAATAGTCTGCAGTTCTCGAGAAGTAGCATTAGCTCTCGAGAACTGATTGAATTTCTCGAGAACTAAACTGTCTGAATTGAACTTAGTTTTCGAGACTTCAGGATCAATACTTCTCGAAAACAATATGGACTTCTCGAGAACTATAGCCTGACTTCTCGAGAACTATGAAGCTAAGTTTCTCGATAACGAAGGACTTCTCGAGAACTAATCTGGACTTCTCGAGAACTAATCTGGACTTCTCGAGAACTAAGACTTAGAAAAAAAAATTTCTTAAAACTTTCTGAACTTCCCGAGAACTACTCTTGGACTTCTTGAGAACTAAGAGCCGAGCTTCTCGAGAACTGAAAGGATTTCTAGAGAACTAAGAGATACTTCTCGAGAACTAAGACTTAGAAATTTTTTCTGAATTGAAACAGCTAAACTTCTTGAGAGCTAAACTCCTGTTTCTCGAGAACTTCTAACTCTACTTCTCGAGAGCTGAAAGGACTTCTCGAGAAGTGGACTTAGAAAATTTTTGAACTTTTTAGAAAGAAACTTTTTCTTCTCTTCAAGGGTCCAATCTTCATTCCATGGTCCAAGTGTTTGAATATGAAGTGTATCCCAATAGAGAGGCTACACATAAGTCAACACCTTGGATCACACAGTGAGGGATTACACTGTATGGTCCTGTGTTCATGACCCACTGTAGGCTGACATTGGTCTACACTTAGTAATGATGATCTGCAAACACACAACTTAAATAAGATATCAAATACAACTTAATTAATCTTAGTTCAAGGGTGACTTCATGCAAATTTGGGTTATTTTGGATGCAATGCCCAACAATCTCCCCCTATTTGTAGAAGTCAGAACCCTCTACACTAAGGTGAATTATGACAATTAAGAAAGAACTAGAAATGAAATATTTAAACTAAGGCAGAAAGAGATTAATTGAACACAATTACGCAAAAATGGAAATTGTATAAGTAATGTTTTAGATTTCTTAATCAACAACCATTTCAACAAAATTCTCAAGAATAACTCAACAAAAATACATTCTTTGCTCTAAGGTTGTCTGTCCTGCTTTTCCTGCTGTCTTCTCTGATAGCTAAATGGTCATGGACTTTTCATATAATTTCCACTCAACTGAGCTGTAGTGGAGATTTATATCCTCATTATAGTCCATCACCAATTTAAGAGTATCAAGAATTAAACTTTTAGAAGTGGGGCTCCAAACTTCAGCAAATTCTTTTGCTTTCCTTTTATCTGAATCAACTTTGGGAATGCTTCTACTGGCAGATGGCCCTTCTCTATATTTCCTCTTCTTAGAAGTGTGAATCTCTGGTAAATCCTTAGGAATAATGTCATCACATACCTGGTCATAAGAGGCTGGAGGAGGATCCTGATCTTCTAGCCTAGGAGAGAAGCAGGGAATTTGAGGTTATTGCATTTGAGCTGGCACCTGACTGGGCTGTCCTTCAACCAAAGGATTAAGATGATGAGGAATAATATTGAGATCAGCCTGAAAGTCAGGGAAAATCTGATTGTGCATCCAAACTATGGTGTCATAAGTATAGAACTTCATTGACTGGATTTGAGCTAAAACATTCTTATTGATTTCAGAAATTTTCTCAGCCCAGAGAGTGTTTGCATCTGTAGAAAACTTATCCACAAGTTTGATTACATGTTCTTTCACTAGGCTCTCCCCCTTTCTGAATTCTACAAGGAGTTTTTTTATGGTTTCTTCCTTGAAAGTACCAACTTCCTCACAAACCTTCATCACATGTTTTTGAGCATTCTTTTCTAATTCAATCTGATTATTAGCAAGAGTCAATGATTGTTCCATAACTTGAACAATGCTAGTAATAGTGTGATCTATGGCTTTGCCACCAATATGAAATAAGCTCTTGAGAGAGTCAGTGTTGTGTTGGATCTCAGTAAATCCTCGCTCATTTCTGTTTTTAAGGCAGTCATCTTGTCTTGCATCACTTTCAGAGAATCGTCAAAGTGTTTCCTTTGATCTGAGAGCATTTGGCCTATCTGGATAAGAAGTTCTGAGGTTGAAGGGGTAGCAGCAGTAGCAACAACAGTAGAAGAGGTAAAGGCAGAGGCAAAAGCAGTAATAGTAGCAGGAGGAGGGGCTTTCCATAAAGGTATCTCTTCAAGAATCACTGAGCTTACAGCTCTGGTAGTCTGTTCAAGGGTAATATCAGCCTGATCAATGAATGTGGGGATGGAGAAATCTAACTTCCTCAAGGGAATATCAGCAGGATCAGGAGATATTCTGTCTTCATCAGAAAGAAGAACAATCTCAAGGATATCTTGCTTGGCAGAAGGGGATTGAGCAGGAGGAGATTTTGGTAATCTGATAGGAGAAGGAGAGGGAGTTGGAGAAGGATCTTTTGGATGTTCTTCAGCTGGTTCCTTGAAGAGGGGAGGAACATCTGAGGTGAGTTCTTCCACCATTCTGTCAATGTCTTCTGCAGTGTTTTGGATGGTTTCTTGGACTTGAGCATCTGGAAGGGTATCTTCTGGATAGAGTGCCACTGGGGACTTTGCTGGAGAGATGACAAGACTTCTGATGGGAGATCTGCTTCCTAATCTTGCTGGAGAGGGAGGAGGAGATCTGATAACAGGATAGAGGCTGCAGGCTCCCCCTGAGTTACTGCACCAGATGGTTCAGCAACATGATGATAGGAGGGAGATGGGGTCCTGACCTCAGAGGCAGAAGCTGCAATTTCTTTAGCTAACTGCTTTGGATTTTTCAGCTTGAGTTCCCATCTTTGGATGGAAGCCAATGAGATATTTTTCAAGTGGTGAACTGGAGTTCCTTTGGAACGTTTGAAAGTGACTGGATCAATCTCACTCAGCAATAAAGAGATTATCCTAGCAAATTTGGGATCCTGAATGATGTCCCAGATCATCTCAAATACAATCATGCCAAATTGAAATTTCTTTCTACAGATTATAGCTGTCATTACTCCAAATAGATCATTTGTTATGAAACTAATCGACCCTATTTTGCACCATAAGATTTTTCCAATTATGTCTGCCAGAAGTTTTCCTATATAATTGAAAAGATTTCTCCTTAAGGATTTGAATTCCTCAGAAACTCCACAGAAGGAGTAGGTCCTGTCATAATCTTCTAGAGTTAGGTAATCTTCTTCATCCACAATGGGCATCTTTAGAAGCTTTGAAACTTTGTTTTTATCTAACTTGATTTTGATCCCTTTCTCTGTAGTTTTCAAAATCTTACCATTCCTCCTTACTTTTGCATTCTGAAGAATTCTTCGACATCTGGAAATACAATCCTGCAGGGTTCTGATAGAACGAACATCAGTCCGGCCATGTCCAGGAGAAGAAGCAAGTTCTGAAAATCATCTGAAATGTTTGCAATTCCTTTGACGACTAGTTCACTGCCGATTCCTATCTTCGAATTGTGTGCCATGGATGCTGTCAACAGCGACGGATGGAGTGCGGGACGATGGCTGCGATGACGCTGTCTGTCGGTGGAAGACGAAGAGTTTTCGAGAAGAGGAGATTTGAAATGTCGGTTGATTTAGGATTTCTAAAGTATTATATATATAATCCTAGTAATGTCAATTAAGTGTCTAATTAATCTAGGATTAGGGCTTAAATCATCATGTTTTCGAAATAGAAGAAATTAATTAGAAGTAGAAAAGGCAATGAGCATTTCTCGAGAACTGCTAGGGGACTTCTCGAGAAGTAAAATACTTGTTCTCGAGAGCGGAAGAGACTTTTCGAGAGACAATTCAAAGTTTTCGAGAACTGAGAAAACTTTTCGAGAGATAAGTTAAGTTCTTGAGAAGGAGTCTAAGTTTTCGAGAATGAATATGTTACTTTTCGAGAAGTTGACAGAGTTCTCGAGAACTACCTTCCTCTTGAGAAATTTCTGACCTGTTTGAAGCATCCTCGATTCTTGAGCTTTGAACTGATCTCCTGTGACTTATCCTTCTTTGTTCAGCATCCTAAGTTCAGTTTTGAAGAAATTGAACTTGGTCTCGTCCAGCGGCTTCGAGAAAATATCTGCAACTTGCCGATCTATTGGCACATACTGCAGGTCTATATCCCTTTGCTCCACGTGCTCCCGGATGAAGTGATATCTGAGCTCGATGTGCTTTGTCCGGCTGTGCGAGACTGGGTTGTTTGCGATTGCGATTGCGCTGGAGGAGTCGCAGAACAATGGAATGTCTTTGATCTTCATATTGTAATCCTCTAGTTGGTTCTTTAGCCAAACCAACTGTGCACAACAACTACTAGCAGAAATGTATTCTGACTCGGCCGTTGAGATTGCGACACAGTTTTGCTTTTTGCTGCTCCATGAGATAAGCCTTCTTCCAAGGAACTGACACGTCCCGGAAGTGCTTTTCCTGTCATCTTTGCTACCTGCAAAGTCTACATCTGAGAAACCAATTAGTTCGATGTCATTACTTCTTGGGTACCATAAGCCAAGATTCGGTATACCTTTAAGGTATCTCAAGATCCACTTTGCAGCAGCATAGTGAGATTCCTTATAGTTCACTTGGAATCTAGCACAGATACATGTGGAGAACATTATGTCTGGTCTACTGGCAGTAAGGTAGAGCAAGGATCCAACTATACTTATGTATTTGGTTTCATCAAAAGGTTTCTCTTTCTCATCCTTGTCCAGAGACATAGCTGAGGCCATTGGAGTACTCATAGAGGTTACACTCTCTATTCCAAATTTCTTAATCAACTCCTTGGTGAACTTCGTCTGTGAGATCAAAATTCCAACTTCAGATTGTTTCACCTGAAGTCCTAAGAAATACTTCAGCTCTCCCATACTACTCATTTCAAACTTCCCTTGCATAAGTTTAGAGAACTTTTTTCAGAGGTTGTCATTTGTAGAGCCAAAAATAATGTCGTCGACATAGAATTGCACTAGCAAAATCTTGCCTTTAATTTCCCTAAGAAATAATGTCTTGTCTATCTTTCCCCTTGTGAACTTATTCTCGGGGAGAAAGGTAGATAACATTTCATACCAATCTCGAGGAGCTTATTTCAAACCGTACAACGCTTTTGATAATAAATAAACATGCTCAGGATAGTTAGGATCAACAAAACCTGGGGGCTGTTCCACATACATCTCTTCCTTTATGTCACCATTCAGGAAAGCGGACTTCACGTCCATTTGGTAGACAGTGAATCCCTTCAGTGCAGCATAAGCCAGGAACAGTCTGATGGCCTCCAGTCTTGCCACTGGAGCATATGTTTGGTCGAAGTCGATCCCTTCTTCTTGACGATATCCTTTGGTGACGAGTCTGGCCTTGTTCTTGATGATTATCTCATTCTCATCCAACTTGTTCCTGTAGACCCATTTCGTTCCGATGATATTCTTACCATTGGATCTTGGAACAAGCGTCCAAACTTTGCATCGCTTGAACTTATTCAATTCTTCTTCCATGGCCAAGATCCACGATGCGTCTGAGTTTGCTTCCTCAAACTTCTTTGGTTCAACCTGTGAGAGAAAACTTAGATAGAGATTCTCGTTAGTTGTACCTCGACGAGTTCTGACACCATCCCGGGGATCTCCTATGATTTGGTCCATTGGGTGATCCTTCAGATGTCTGAGCTCTAGGTTCCTCGCATCTGGAACTTCTTCAGCCACTGGAGTGACTTCATAAACTTGGAAAGTATTTTCATCTTGATCCTCTACCCTCCAATGGGGGTTGGAGAGGTAATCTTGATGAACTTTTCATCTTTACCTTCGGTCGATTCATCCAAGCTGATCTCTTTAAGCCTTGTACCTACATCTTCAACAAGCATACTAGACGATTTTCTTTACAGCAAGTTCGTCTCATCAAATACAACATGTATGGATTCCTCTACAACCAGAGTTTTTCTATTGAAAACCCTGTATGCCTTACTATGGCTACTATATCCTACAAAAATACCTTCAAAACTTTTCTCACTAAACTTAGTAGTATGATACTTACCATTGTGAAGTACAAAGCATTTGCAGCCAAAAATTCTAAAATATGAAACTGTTGGTTTCTTGCCTTATAAAAGTTCATAAGGTATCTTATCATGATTCTTGTTTATAAGGGCTCTATTTTGCACGTGGCATGCAGTGTTGACGGCTTCAGCCCAGAAGTACTCTGGTAGTGAAGCATCACTCAATATGGTCCTGCAGGCCTCTATGAGTGTTCTATTCCTTCTCTCAGCTACTCCATTTTGTTGTGGAGTACGGGGAGAGGAAAACTCATGAAAGATACCTAGGCTTTCACAAAATTCTGTCATGGCCCCAGATTTGAACTCCGTTCTATTGTCACTTCTGATTTTGAATACGGAACAATTGTATTCATTCTGGACCTGCCTGAAAAAATTTATAAAGATATCAAAGGAATCTGACTTGTGTTTCATAAAGAATACCCACGCAAAACGCGAGTAGTCATCAACAATTACCAACATATAATCCTTACCTCCTAAACTTCTAACTTGCAGTGGACCAAACAAGTCCATATGAAGTAGGTGTAAACACCTATTAGAGTTTTTGCCTATAATGCTTTTAAAGGTAGCCCTTGTTTGTTTGTCTTTTACGCATGCATGACAAGGTCTCTCTTTGATGTGCTTGACATTTGGGGGATCACGTACTAAGTTCTGGGAGAATAATTTATTAATAGTTTTAAAATTAATATGTGCTAGCCTCTTGTGCCATTGGTCACCAAGAGACGCACTATCTTTTGCCAAAAGACACACTGGTGCAGAAGAATCTATACAAATGAAATTTAAACAAAATATGTTCCTTCTTCGAGTGCCTGATAGAATTGTTTCCATATTGTCAACAGACTTTATCAAGCACTTGTCAGCGTGGAACTCAACTATGTATCCTTTGTCGCATAGTTGACTTATGCTTATGAGATTGTGTTCCAATCCGTCCACATAAGCTACATCCGAAAAGGATACATTACCATTAGTGATCATACCGTAGCCTTTAGTTATCCCTCGGTATGAACCTCCAAAGATGACCTTTGGTCCGTTGCAGACTGGAGTGAAATTCTGGAGTAGGCTTCTTGTCCCGGTCATGTGCTGAGAGCATCCACTGTACAAGTACCAGATTGGCATTTTGGTGGCCTTTGGACATACCTGCATTCATGATCACTTTGCCTTAGGAACCCAAACATGTTTGGGTCCTTGGTCTCAGGTTACAACACTCCCCCTATGAAGATTAGCATTCTGAGTGGTCAATCTTATGTTGCCTTAAGGAGTAGTAACATTCCTGGTATTAAACCAACAATCGATGGCAAAATGAAAAATTTTGCCACAACATCAGCAGTCAAACCTGTTGTATCTTTGCCTTACGTACTCCTGCTTGACCTCTTGAGATGGTGGTCTAGTAGGGGTAACACTCTTAGAGGAGGAAGCTTCATGGTGATGGCAATCACATGACTTCTTCTCCTTCGGAGGCCTTTCCCCAACGGGCTTTACTTTAGGTGCTTTCTTGAAGTTGTGGCCATGATTATAAGGACTATAGCCCTGAAGAATCACTTCTTTATAAGGTGCCTTAAAGACACACTCACCAAAGTTCCGAGGGCGAGTCCATCCTATGTACCGAGACTTTGGCTCTACAAAAGTAGGCCTGGTCAAGTGACCATAGGACGAGTCCAGATCAAACTTATTTGTTGCAAAGATGACTTTCTTAAATGCAGTCTGATCTAGAGGGGCTTTCCCCTTTTCTTTGGCCAAGGCCTTCTTGGCGGCCTTATTCTTCCGTTGAGCCTTGTTTATCCTAGAAGATTTACTAGGAGCGGCAACATGGCCTAGTCCAGCTCCTTGGGCCTTAGCTGAGAATTCAGCAACGAGTGAAAGAACTGTCTTAGGCTTAGAGAACCTTTCAACAAGTTTCTTCTATGCCTCGAGTTGTTTTTCCAACTCTTTGATGATTTCATCTTTAAGGTCGAGGTGCTTAAGAGCTTGATTGTATTCTTCCATAGCAAAATTGAAGTTCTCTTGAAGAGAGTCAGTCTTAGCGACTTCTTCTCTCAAGCTGCTCTCAATAGCCTTTAGAGACTTAATCTCTTTAGCCTGAGTTTTCACGACTCGGCGACATTTGTCGTGAGCCATGATCAACTCCTTGTACTGGGCCATAAGTTCTGACTCATCGTCAGAAGAGCTGTCCTCATGATCATGCTCAGAAATTTCAGATTCAGAGAGAGAAGTGTGAGATTTTACCTCCCCAGTAAACTGGGGCTCTTGTTCGTCATCTGATTGAGCCATGAGGCCAAAGTAGGCTTCCTCTTCTTCACTCGACTCAGATGAGTCGGAGTCACTGAGAGTTTTGCTCTTCTTGGTCAATAGGCTCTTCTCTGTCCTCTTCTTGTTGTATGAGGACTTATTTTCCTCTCTTTTGCCACCCACCTTCTTCTTGTGGGGGCCGTCAGCTATGACGTGACCTGGTTTGTTGCAACAGTAGCAAATGATGTCAGTAGAAATCTGTTTGTTCTGTTTAGAGTTATACCTGTCATGGCTACTCGAGCCTTTCTTTTGCTAATCACCGTCGTGTTGTGATCTTCTGTATGAGGCATCCTTGCCTCTTTACTACTTCTTCTTGTTCAAAAATTTCGTGAACTGTCGTGAGAGCAAAGAGAACTCTCCTTTAGATAGTTCTGAGCCTGAGGTGCTTGGCTCGGAGCTTTCCTCTTCACTTACTTCCTGATCTGGTGCTGGTGAGGCAGCTTTTCCCTTCCTTGAACTGTCAGCCTTTAATGCAACAGACTTCTATTTTGAGGAGAAGCGACTTTTCTCTTCTTTAGCTTTTCTAGAATTGATCTGCAGTTCATAGGACATCAGCTTGCCAAATAGATTATGTGGGTCTGTCTCAGCTAGTCTGCCAAACTCCCGGATGGCAAAGATTTTGTTGTCCCATTCCTTTGTGAGAGACCTCAGAAACTTATCATTCAGCTCTCCATTGGTGAAGACTCGGCCATACACTCTTAGGCCATTTACTATCTTGAAGAAGTTCTTAAAGGTATCTGCAATGGTCTCCTTTGACCCTTACCTGAAGGCTTCATATTTCTGGTTCAGTAGGGACCTTCTATCATCCCTCACTTCTTCAGTAGCTTCCATCAGAGTAATTAAAGACTGCCACATCTTCTTAGCCGATTGGCAGTGAATCAGATTCTGCAGTATCGAGTCATCGAGTGCACTTGCTATGATATTTTTAGCTTTCTTGTCCAACGAGACAAGTGCAATCTCGTCCTTATCCAGATCCATCAATTTCTTAGGAACTTTCTTGGTTGGATCTATAATGGAGATAATCATGGGGACGTATGGACCTTCTTCAACAATCATGAAGATCCGGGGGTCCACAGCTTCCATGAAAAATTTAATTCTCTCTTTCCATATGAGAAAGTTATTCTTTGTGCATAGGGGAAGCTTGGAAAAATCTTTGACCTTGTCCATTGCTTGAATAACCAAATGACAACTTTCGAGAGGAAATTGATCAAGGTGTTAACCTTTTAACGACCAACCTCCCTTTAATACCAATTGAAAGTGAGAAGTTGTCAACCTAAATCACCTAGAGGGGGGTGAATAGGTGAATTGTGCATCTATTTGTGGCATAAAATTTTTAGTGATCTAGCACAAGAAATTAAGCAATCACAGAAAGACAAGAAGATTTATAGAGGTTCCCCAATCTTGGGTACGTCCACTTTACCTCACCGATCTAGCAAATCACTAGACTCGACTACTCCACTATCTCGGATTAAAAATAATCATACGCCTCGGAACCAAGTTCCTACAAACTCGATCCAAAAGGATCTACACTCGGAAGATAAAAACTTCCTACAATGTAGGAGAACAACGCTCCTACACTCGGAGAAAATCTCCTACAATAATAGTAAAGAAATTTTGAATTACAAACAGAATAATTTTCTCAGATCTGGAAAAGTGAATATCTGAATCTTCTTCTTGAACTTTGCGGCTTTTTCAGAATTGTTGAAGAAGATGAGTAGATCTGATTCGAGAAAGCTTTGACTAACTCGATCAAGGAGAAAATGAGAATCCTTGAACAGTAAGTCTTCTTGATCGACAACAAAAGAGTCGATCTGATCGTGAGCGGCGGCGGGAGCTTCAGAGATCTGAAATTAGAGATGGCCGACGAGAAGGATTTCGCGTGAATGGACAGCCGCTTCTTACAGAAGATAAATGTTAGAGTTAGGTCTTAATGAAAAGACCTTATATAGGATTACTCCTAACGGTTTAGAAAAGACATTTATGACGACACGTGGACCAATCACGTCAAGCCATTAAAAAATCTGGCCGATCTGGACTTAAACAAATTTCAGAAAAAAAATAGTCTGTAGTTCTCGAGAAGTAGCATTAGCTCTCAAGAACTGATTGAATTTCTCGAGAACTAAAATGTCTGGAATTAAACTTAGTTTTCGAGACTTCGAAATCAATACTTCTCGAAAACAATATGGACTTCTCGAGAACTATAACCTGACTTCTCAAGAACTATGAAGCTGAGTTTCTCGAGAACTAAGGATTTCTCGAGAACTAATCTGGACTTCTCGAGAACTAATCTGGACTTCTCGAGAACTAATACTTAGAAAAAAAATGTCTTGAAACTTTCTGAACTTCCCGAGAACTACTCTGGGACTTCTCGAGAACTAAGAGCCGAGCTTCTCAAGAACTGAAAGGAATTCTCGAGAACTAAGAGATACTTCTCGAGAACTAAGACTTAGAAAATTTTTCTGAACTGAAATATCTAAACTTCTTGAGAGCTAAACTCTTGTTTCTCGAGAACTTCTAACTCTACTTCTCGAGAGCTGAAAGGACTTCTCGAGAAGTGGACTTAGAAAATTTTTGAACTTTTTAGAAAGAAACTTTTTCTTCTCTTCAAGGGTTGAATCTTCATTCCATGGTCCAAGTTATTAAATATGAAGTGTATACCAATAGAGAGGCTACACATGAGTCAACACCTTGGATCACACTGTGAGGTATTACACTGTATGGTCCTGTGTTTATGACCCACTGTAGGCTGACATTGGTCTACACTTAGTAATGATGATCTGCAAACACAAAACTTAAACAAGATATCAAATACAACTTAATTCATCTTAGTTCAAGGGTGACTTCATGCAAATCTAGGTTATTGTGGATGCAATGCCCAACAACCACAATATCTATTTTTTCAAGGGAGATATAACAACCCTTTTGAGCTTTTGACCAGGTGCTCAAAAACAAAATAACTTTTGAAGGGAGAGATAACCCTGTATAGAGAGGGGAGAGAGAGGTTGATGATGACTTCTCTATTCTCAAAGCAAATTGAGAGAATCCTTGTGGATTCTACTGATTGTATCAAAGCTCCTCCTGAGATTAGTATATGTTCAGGCAGGGAAACTTTGTTAGGGATGGTAGGTCTTCTACTGCAAGATCAAATCCAGGATGCTCTTGACTGATTGAAAATGGTTTGTCACTGAAGATCCTGGAATCAGCGATAGAAGGGAAAGACTCTTGATATATGATTGATGTTCTTTTCTTCTTCTTAAGAGAACAATGAGATCCTGCATAGAAAGAGTATTAGAAAGTTTGAAAGCTTTTTCTCTTAAAACTTTTCCTGTCACTGTGTTGTTTTTCTTGAGAGCTGTAAGCACAAAATATTTTTTTTTTACTGATTGATTCTCTGTGTCTCTTGTCCTGACGAGAGTATACTATATAAATAACTATTCCATAACTCCAATTCGAATTCCTGCCATTAAAGCTAAGCAGAAAATCTGGGAATAGAAAACGCCAAGAATGTTAATTAAAATATTCCATTCCCCAACTGTCCCGGGATATTAGTCAATTTCATTTACTGATGAAAACTATAATCAATGCTGCCAAATAACGGCTATAAAATGAGCATTAATTTCTCAGTAAAATCATGACTTATAATAGAAATAAATCGGAACAGATAAGGAAAGAATAAGTCAAAAACATCTTACAATTTTCGTCAACCAGAGATCATTGACCTCACAAAACACATTCTTCGACCTTTGTTCTGCGGATAAACTTTTCAAAACTTTTGCTTAGTCTGAGCTGGAAGATCATTGAGCTTAGAGCTGCACTACACTGGAAGATCGTTGACCTTAGAACAGATAACTTCTTTGCCAAGTTCGCAGACCACAGAACTCTTGTCTTTCACTTAGAGTACGTCGACCTGAGCTCTAAGAACGTAGAGCTCAGAAATAACTTCAACACATAACTTCTAGGGCTGATATCTGATACTATCTTCAGGCAGGTCCTTGATGCTACAAGCTGTAGGACTGACCTAAGACTAGGAAGATAAGATACTTGACCCAACTATATAACATGGGTCACACCCTAAGAAGTGAACCTAGCCAAAATCACCTAGGGGTTCCAACAGACTTCACTAGTGAAAGATACTGAACTAGTTGCTCGTTCCTTTCTTTATAGTCACCTTCTATCTGTGAGATGACGAGCTGGGAGTCTGAGTAGATGGTTAAGTTTTTGACATGAAAGTCGATGGCAAGCCTAAGCACTGCGATTAGAGCTTCGTACTCAACTATATTATTGGTAGCCGTGAATTTTAATCGAAGCTCGTATTCTAGGCTGACAAACTCTGGGCTTATAAGAAGTAATCCTACCCCTGCAACTCTGATTCCTGATGCTCCATCGACATATAGAGTCCATTGGAGGTTATTGGTGGCTTGTGCGATAGTCTTTTTCGGTGGAATGGTGTTCTCTATGATGAAATCTATTAGCACCTGTGGCTTGATGACTGGTTAAGGCAAAAAATTGATGTCGAACTCACCTAATTCGACCGCCCACTTCACCAATTTGTCAGATGCTTCTGGTTTTTGGAGGATTGAGCGGAGAGGGAGTTCGATCAACACTTTGACTATATGAGCCTGTAAATAGTGGTGAAGCTTCCTAGCCGAGAAGACGAGTGCTAAAGCTATTTTGTCCGCAGTAGTATATCAAGTTTCTATATCTGAGAGGATCTTGCTGAGATAGTAGATCGGACGTTGAATTCCTCCTTCATCTTTAACCAATACTGAGCTTAACGCAGCGGATGTGACTGCCAGGTATAAATAGAGTGTCTCACCAGTGATCGGTTTCGAGAGGAGTGGAGGGGAGGCCAGATATTGCTTTAGGGATTCAAAAGTGGCTTGACACTCATCCGTCAACTGGAATCCTGCGCTCCTTGCTCCCCTTGGGATCTTGAAAAACGATAGATACTTATCCTCGGTTCGTGCCAAGAATCGCAAGAGCGCAGTAACCATTCCATTTAAGTGTTGTACTTCCTTCACGGATCGAGGGGGTGCCATATCCTTGAGGATCTAATCTTCTCCGAATTTGGTTCAATTCCTCATTATGTCACCATGAATCCTAGAAATTTTCCTGATATTACTCCAAACGCGCACTTACTCGTGTTGAGTCTCACACCGTGTTAGCAAAGGATTTTGAAACATTTTTCTAGGTTCTCTAGATGATCTTCCCGTTGGATGCTTTTGACTAGCATGTCGTCTACATATACCTCCATAGACTTTTCGATGTGATCTTTGAACACCTTGTTCATTAATTGCTGGCAGGTGGCTCCGGCGTTCTTGAGACCAAAAGGCATTACCTTGTAGCAATAGATTCCTCTATCTGTTCGAAATGTTGTATGCTCTTCATTTGCAGGATTCATTCTGATTTGATTATAACCGGAGTAATAATCCATGAAGCTAAGAAGTTGGTGTCCAGCAGTTGAGTCGAAAAGCTGGTCGATTTTAGGTAGGGAAAGATGTCTTTCAGATAAGCTTGGTTGAGGTTTGTGTAATCTACACACATTCTCCACTTCCCAAAGGATTTCTTAACCATGACCACGTTTGCCAGCCAAACGAGATATTTTACTTCTTTTATGAATTGTGCTTCAAGGAGCTTTCCTACTTCCTCTTTGATTGCTTGAAGTCACTTAGAAGAAAAGTTCATTTTCTTCTAGATGACCGGCCTGCAAGCCAGGTTGATGTTCAAAGAATGATGAATGATCTGTGGATCTATACTAGACATATCTTCGGGGTTCCAAGCGAAAATATCCTTATTTGCTTGAAGATAGGCTATTAATTCTTCCTTTTCTTGTTGCGGGAGGAGTGATCCAAGTTGGACGGTGCGGTCTTGATTTGCCCTAGAAAGGGAAACTTCAATTAGTTCTTCATTAGGCGCTCTTCGCTGTAAGACTGCCACATCTCGCAGGTCAAAGTCATCGATATTCAGAGCTATGGCTTTTGCTTGCTGGGCTTGTTTAGAATAACAAGTCCTAGCACCTTCTTGGTTTCCCCGCACAACTCCTAAACCTCCAGCAGTGGGGAACTTCATGGTGAGGTGTGGGATTGAATAAACGGCTTTAAAGATAAATTGAATGGGTCTTCCGAATATCGCATTGTAGGCTGAGCTTGAATCCACCACGATGAACTGGATTTCATGCGTAGCTTGCCTTGGAAACTCTCCCATGGTGACTGGTAGAGTTATCATCTCCTGCACTTGGACTGGATGGTTATCGAAGCCGTACACATGTCATGTTATGTAAGACCCCTTTTTTTTCTTTTTAAAACCCGCGGTCTTAGGCCCAGAATCGCCGCTTTGCGGTGACACCTTCACGTCCTGAAGGGTCATCACCACAAGGCGTCGATTCTGCCGGCCAAATTCGATCACAGAAAGGTAGCACAATAATTGAAGTAAGAGCAAGTCCACTGAAAGTAAATCACATATATAGAATAAAATCTCCACGAAGGGAGTGTCCACAGAATAACAATAATCAGAGTACTATAAATGCGGGCTTATGCCTGGTACATCATGTCCTCACTACAATCTCTCATGCGGAAGCAAACAAACAGAAACTACTCAGGGTCGAGACTCACGGTCCCGGCTGTATGAACTCCGGAGCTAGACTTCCCCATCTCCAAGCGCACCGGCCTCTGGGGCTGCTCCTCCATCCTGGGCTCCGCGATCCCCTAAATGATGCGGTTCGAAAACCGTTAGTCATAAAGACTAAGCTCTATCATCCCCTACCCCTTCCCCCATGGCTCCTAGGTACCGAGCGGAGAGGAAGAAAGGGAAGGACATGAAGGTGGAGATTTAATCAAGAAACAGATGTCAGCGGAACTAATCTAGTAATTCTATAGTAAATATGACAGGAACAGAAAGTAGGAAAGGTAACCTTAACTTATGTGCGAAAGCACATAAGCCAAGGGATCTTCTGCAAGGCTCCCATCGTATAGAGTGTCACATACCACTTATACGTTAGGGTGCCGGTTATCAAACAGCAGCATATATTTATATTGAAATTAACCTTAATTTATAAACTTGCCCACACAAGCTTATAGACTAAGGGGTCGTTTCGCAGGTCCTAATGTATAAGCGTCCCATACCACTTATACTTTAGGTGTCAGGGTTAAATGAATCGATTATGCTATGACATGCAAGTGGGTATGATGAAACATGCAAGTGCAACTCACACACCCGACTCTGTGCACACAGACCTTTAGTTCCCCCTTTCGGAGTCGTTACCTCCCAGGATACCTCCGTACTGGCAGACGAAAGCGGTGGGTTGGGCCTCGCCCACCTCTAAACATGTAAAGCACTACCGGTCAGACCTATCGTATGCCTCAACGCTTGGTGCACTAAGCGGACGCCTGCATACTCTTGCCGGCTGGCGCACCGGACTTCTATTGGCGAAGTGCTAACCACACTTTCTGAGTCAGCGTATTGGCGTCGGTGCATCGACCCTCCAATACCGAAGACCCACCACCTTAATTTTCATTCCTTTTTATGCACATGCAAATTTAATCGTGAACACACAAAAACCGAGCCGAAGCTCCTCGGACCAAAACGTCCGTCTCTTAACCAACCGAGCCGAAGCTCCCCGGACCAAAACGTTCGTCTCTTAACCAACCGAGCCGAATCTCTCATCAATCTTCCTGTGCCAACAGTGTTTGTGAAAGGTGCAGCCCTAATTACTAAGTTACTCTTGTCAGTTTGTTATTACAATTTACGTTAACCCAGGACTGCCCCTGGTATTCCCCGTGAAGGGCTCTCAAAGGGCACTAGGAACTATGATGGTAGCTGAAGCTCATCGTTCCCTTTCGCAAGACACTTATTTTTATTGGTTGATCCCCTTTACCCATTCCCTTCTCATATTACGATAGACTATCCTATGGTGATTTTTAACCTTCCTCTATTCGGAAAAGACGATCTTTCGTCTAACCCGAGCACCTTTTAACTCTAGCTATCACTACTTCTCTCTACTCTTCACATCATCCTATTGTGATATCATCCACAATTATCCACCCAGACAAAATGACTAACTCCAAAGACTTTCTCAGACCATGTCCTATTGCAATTCACAAATTTGTTATATGCAGACCAACCTAGACTATTTGTCGAACCGGTTGAGCAATGATCCCAAAACTCATCCAAATGCCCTAAATTGTTTACTGGAGACTTATCATGATGAAAATAGCCTAAGTCCAGAATGTGGTAATTTTCCTAATTTATCTGGCATTCAATTAATTTCCTCGAAAATCCCAAGGGCTACCGGTTTGAACATGAACTACCCTAAGTTCTCATGCAAGATGTCCAGCAAATTTATGATAAATAGTAGGTTATCTCAATAGGGTAAATCCAAAGTATCATAATTTTTCTATGATCAAAAGGACAACAAAACTATTTTAGCAATATTTACTATCTTCCATTATTTATGAACCAAGTACAGAGAATATTCTTTCAAAAATTATAAATAATTTATAACATGCAGATAAAGGCTTAAAAATAGCACTGGCCCAGTTTCATAATTTTTCAGTAATAGAATCATCCCTAAATAATTTTCAAAGCATAGAACCCCTTTTTAATATTTGTGAAGGAAGTACTGGATTTACTCAACTAAAAATTATACAAAAATTTAAGGGTAACCATTCTGTCCTAAAACCTTTATTTCCAATATTTCATGAGATTTCCATAAACAGAAAGGTACAAATAATTAAAACATCAATTGGGGTTATAATCAACTTTACAAACGAAGTGCTAGAAATAAACATCATAAAATTCCAGTAAAATTTCTATAAATTCTACCCACTTCAAAACTAACTCTACCCGAGTTTCACAGCTTTTATATAATTGTTAGTGATTGATTGTGCTTAATTAGTATTTTAACCTAAAGCTAAGATTAAGGTTTTGAGGCATCTACTTGTCTCCAAATTCTCCAAGATTCTATCCAGACGATTATTATCATGCTAATATCAACTCTACAGAGTTTCAAAGTAATACGAGAGCAATTGCCCCCATATCCTTCACAACCCTCAAAACCCTCCATTTAGGGTTTGAGTTTGGATCCTAGGGTAAACCAACCCTAAATCACACCATTTACTCCAAGTGGGTTATAATAACCCTTCCAAATCAGTGGTCAAGATATCAGCCTCAGTTGAGGTGATATGACCGTTCTAACTTCTAGTGCACTTTTTACTCAAAAATGCCTCATTATTGCCTAGTTAAGAATAGGTGACTCCCTATCCAAAATCATCCAAGTGAGTTGGAAATTTGTACAGAGTTAAGTTATGTAGCCAGGGACCACTCACCAAAATTTGGGAGGGTTTGGAGGTCATTTGACTACTTAAATAATTTTCTCTAAGTTTATTAAATTAAAACAAAAACTTTAGGCGAAATGTCTCCAAAAATTCCCATTTTTGGACTGCCTTTAGATATAGCTAAGTTTAACCCCCTGCCCAATTTTCAGGTAATTTGGACAAGGGATGAAGCGTGGGCATCCATTTTAGTTTCTTCCCAACCCTAGGTACAGCCCCCACTAAAATAGGTGCTGCGGTCAAACCGCTTACCCAAACGAGTTGAAACTAATTTTAAATTAATCTAGACTCGAAAGGCTACAACTTTTGTGACTGACCATTTTTCCTAAATCGGCCTCTAAGTGCCTCGGTTTGCAGCCTAAATATATACTCAAATAATATATATTTTCACTATGTATTATATACATTATTTATATATTATAAACTGGTTTCACTGTTCATCTTCTACATGAACCCGAAAACAGAACATAGAAAACCATATTTCTTGTAACCTTTCCGTGATCCGTCGCCGGCTATCCGGTCACTTCCCTGGCCAACCTCCACCACCACCACCTCCGTTGAGGCGATGGCTATCGGTCGGCGGTGGTTTGGCCGCCGGAGGTGGCAGTTTCCGGCGAACTCAAAACGATATTTTTCCATGGTTTTCCATGAAAACACGAGGTTGGTCCGGCTCCTTTAAGCACGTACTTCATTTCTAAGAACCTAAGATCTACCCATAAGAGAAGAAGTAGAGGAGGACCTTGTTCGCGGTTTGGAGACGAGATGAACGACGGGGTGCCATGACGCAGTGGTGGCGTTGCCGAACTTCTCCTACAGCAAGAGAAAAAGTCTGAATTTGTTTGATCGAGCGTGTAACCTTCTCCTCTTGCTTCAAGGGGTCTTTTATAGATACTCAAGTGGGGAGGTGAAAGAGGTAAGCAATTATGGTCATGAGGGCTCCTCTTAATGGTGTTTCGGTTATGGTAGAGGCTGTTGAAACGCTGGAAACGAAGAGGTGCTTGACAGGTGGCGATTTCCTATTTGACCAACATTTTCTTATTTTATTAAATAATTAGAGTAGGAAACGGCCCATAAATTCTTCTGGTGTACATTCTCATAACCAGAATTGATTATTACGTCGGTTACCGAAATTTCCAGTCTGACTGACGTTTCGGCCCTTGTCACGGGCGTGACAAATAGGTCACGGGCGTGACAGGCCAAGTGGCAAATTCTGAGGTCGACGATTGTCGAACTGAGATCGACGGTCGTCGAAGGGTGGTCACGCCCTAGGTCACGGGCGTGACTCATGGGGTCACGGGTGTGATAGGGTCAAGATGCAAATTACGCGCTCGGCGATCGTCTCGCTGAGATCGACGATCGCCGAAGGGGGTCATGCCCTAGGTCACGGG
This sequence comes from Platanthera zijinensis, assembly GCA_039513925.1. Classification (NCBI taxonomy): domain Eukaryota; kingdom Viridiplantae; phylum Streptophyta; class Magnoliopsida; order Asparagales; family Orchidaceae; genus Platanthera; species Platanthera zijinensis. Next base: position 31,328,814 of record CM077079.1, on the reverse strand, counting down.
CGTGACACCTGGGTCACGGGCGTGACATGCCCGGGCAACAAGTTCGACGATCGTCTCACGGAGATCGACGATCGTCGAAGGAGTCACGCCCTAGGTCACGGGCATGACACATAGGTCATGGGCGTTACAGGCCCGGGTTTCAAATTCGACGATCGTCTCACGGAGATCGACGATCGTCGAAGGAGTCACGCCTCAAGTCACGGGCGTGACATATAGGTCACGGGCGTGATAGGCCCGGGTTTCAAATTCGACGATCGTCTCACGGAAATCGACGATCGTCGAAGGAGTCATGCCCCATATCACGGGCGTGACACATAGGTCACGGGCGTGACCAACTCGTGACCCGAAGTCTCAGTCATTGTACTTCAATTCTTGGGCTTCTGGGGTTCTCTCACGACATACCGACTCCTAGGGGTCTAGCCGGAAATGGGATGTTACATGTTACTAGCGCGAGATGTTGATTAGTAAGCTTCATGTTCTGAAGAGCGGAGAAGAATAAGACGTCGACCGAACTCCCGTTATCGACTAGTATCCGCTCGATATTGTAGTAAGGATCTCCGATCCTCGTACTGATCACGAGAGAGTTTTAGTGGGGTGCCCGGATCCCCTCAAGATCTTCATCCCTGAAGGCTATGGTAGAGTCTTGCTTGCATATTTTCTCTTCGTGAACGTCTCTCCGCGCTCTCACTGAGAGTACCTGGGTAGAGAGAATCGGTGATCCATCAATAGTTTCGATGTTCCCGATAGTTTTCTTATCGCCGGCTCCTCCATGCTAGGCACTTTATTGATCCCTTGCCGGCTTAGAAGGAGCTTACTGATCCTGCGGATTTCCTTGTAAGAACTTGACAAGGAGTCCTTGGAAAATTAAGCATTTAATCTCATCCTACAATCGTGCACACTCGTCAATGGTGTGCACGGTTGCTCATTGGAATTCACAGTATTTTGACTGATCATTTCTGCGATTAGGGGCAGACTGCTTGGGGTGGTGCAGAGCCGGGTCATTCTGGATTGCGTAAAGTATGTTTGTGCGGGTTGTATTCAACAAACTATATTCTCGGGGTGGCTGGTCCCTCTGGAAGTCGCTCTATCGCTGGCTATTCTAACGCTCTTCCTGGAATCTTCCCTTCTGATGCTTTGAAGCCTGCTCCCTGTACCTCTTGCTCTTTTGGTCCCATCGAATTGTTGACGATGTGCTTCTATGGCTTCGTTTGCTGCAATTTGGGCCTCTACACGATGCACGAGGTCCGGGTAGCTAGGGACAATTTCCCTCATCAAAGCTTAATAGAAGACACTAGGGCAAAGCCCTCCAAGAAATACTCCTCTCAAGAGTTCAGGGTCGACTCCTGGAATTTGGCGAGCTTCTACGGTAAATCGATGGAAAAAGTCTTTCAAGGTTTCTCCTTCATTTTGACGAACTCCTGACAAATGTGAAGGGTCACGAATAATTCTTCGGCTGGCGATGAACTGGTCAGCAAATTATCTTGTCAACTCTGCAAAGTTTGCGATAGTTCCATCTCTCAGGGAATGAAATCAGGTACGATCTTGACCTTTAATGGTAGCTGGGAAGACTTGGCAGAGCAATTGGTCTGGTGCATTATAGATCCTCATAATTGTGGTGAAATAGTTGATATGTTCTAACAGATCGTCCGTCCCGTCGAACGTTTCGATACTTGACAGTTTGAAGCCATGTGGGATCAGATGGGCTACAACTGGAGGTGCGAGTGGAGAGCCTTGGTATAGTGGTCGAAGGGTAATAATATCCTGCCGACCAGCTTGTCTTTATTCCTCAGCGATCACTTCTCGTATTTATTCTCGAGTGAATCTTTTGTGTGGTGGCAGTCAGGCTTCTTCTTCAAGATTATGACAATGGCGGCCAATCTCAACTCCCCTATGAATCGGGTGAGTAGATCTAGCGGCGTTTGAGAGTTCTACATACACTTCCTCTCTTGGCAGAGCTCCTTGTTCAAATCCATGATTTGGCGACGGTGGGGGCATGGCTTGTGCTGGCCGCATTGGAGTAGCAAGAGGTGCTCCTAAATTCCTGAGCAGGGTCAACATCTCTATCTGCTGCTCTTCCATCTGGCAAACCCATCCCTCTAAAGCTGTTACGAGTGTGAAAATATTTTATTCTTCAAGTGGTACGTTCACAAGTGAATGAGATCGAGCTGCCTCGGTGCGTCCTCCAGGGACGGACCCTTCGGCTGTTCGGGCTCTTCTCTTTTCCATTGAAGTTGGTCTTGAATGCGTCGGGGTTGAAGGAACTATCTCTTGGATGATGTTGGTAATTGTTTCCCACAGACGACGCCAAACTGTTGCGTCCTAACTCGACGTCTCGGTTGGACAAGAATAATCTAGACCTCCTTAGCTCTCAGAACGGTCGAGCGCACACACAAACAATGTGATGAGTCGATTATACACACAAAATTTTAACGTGGAAAACCCCCTCAACCTGGTAAAAAATCACGTGACCGGATTTGTGTCGGTCAAAGTCTACTATTTGCCTGTTGTTACAGCTTGTTCATTGAACCGAGGGCGACATACCGCTCATCGTTATAATTTATAGATGAGAGAACACTTAGTACTCAGTGGACGACAGGCCGTCTAGCCAGGCGTTTGTTACAAATTGCGCTTTGCAGCAATATGCTTTGTTGGGCGTCATGTTGGTACTGAACGCGGGAGTGGAGCACTTGAGTTTGCGATCGTGGAGGCTTTCTGGAGACGGGGAGATTGGGATTCATTAGGCGGCTTGATGGTGGCTCGAACGCAGCTTGGAGATGGCTTGAAGGCAGCTCGGGAGTGGCTTGAATGTGGCTTGAGTGCTGCTCGTAGGAGAAATCTGGCAGAGCTTCGGCCTGAGGAAGAAGAAAGCTCGGAGGAAAAAAAGTTCGAAATGTGGAGGTCGGGGCTCCTTTTATAGCCTCCGCACACCATAACCACTATTATAAATATTTTTGCTATAGTTTTGGGGCGCATATTAGGATAATTAATTTCGCTATTTGTACACCAATTAAATTAATAATAAAATTCTCCACTAACCTGGTGGTTAGTGGGTGGTTACACGCGAATCAGACGACAAGGATTGAACCGAAAAGATCAGACGGTGGGGACGGGCTTCCATGGGCGGTTAGCGAACTTGCCGCCGTACTCACCGGCGAGGAGGGAGACCACCGTCGACGGCCGGGAGAGCGTGAAGAAACCAAGCCGGCGGCGGAGAGGGGACGACCGATCGCTACCTCGTTCGCGCGCCGACGGCCGAGGAGGGGCGACCAGCTCGACCGCCCCTTTCAGCTGCGCGACGGCGCCGAGGAAGGGCGACCGACCTGGCCGCCACTTTGGTCGCGCGCCGGCGGCCGAGGAGGTGCGGCCGGCCACTTTGGTCGCGCTCCGGCGGCCGGCTTGGCCGCCACCGTCGGCTCGCACGGGTGGTTCTGATGTCATGCATGATGAGATCGGCGTGCAGGGGGATCGGGCGCGACGATCACGCGCCCAGTCACACCCATGATCCCACTAATTTTGGTGAAGATCATGGGATGTGTGGTTATGTGCACACCCATCCTTATTAAGAGGGGTCTCATCCCCATCACTTCAATATTAATGTATGTGAAATGAACAGATCCTAAGTGTCTTAGGAGAGATTTAGGGCCCCTTTAGTAGCAAATATATTTGTGTCTTTATCCTCTGGGATGATCTTCGTGGGGATAGAAACAAATTCACCATTCCTCTTATCTACCGCTTTTATTTTTGATATACTTTGGCAGAAAAATGACGGAACGGGCCCAAACTAAAAATCTCCGCTCTATTAAGTAGTTCATGACGTCATTATTGGTCCTCCTAACATAGACATTCCTTAAAAAAATTTTGGTCGTGGACCTAAAGCAAGTTCCGCTCGGCCAATGAAAACGCCCGAGCAGGTGGGGCCATGGCGCATAGATAAATTTGTGCACCGGATCCCACAAAATTACAGGCTTTTATTGTTTGTGATTGGTGGGGACCTAAAAGAACATCCGGTTGATGGACCATATTTTTGCTCGACATTCCTGGTGCTGATCTGGCCAGAACGAGGAGCTCCATCCGGTGGCTCCCACTCACGGTCCGCTCTTGGATCCCAGATTCCCTTGCATCTTTCTGAGGGCCCTCTCTCTTGTCACATATAGAACTGTTCAGTACGGGGCCCATAATGTAAAGCCAATACACTCCAGGAGCCCACATAACTGATTAAGTTCAGTGAGCCCCCACAGGCCTTCACCAAAAAGCCAGTGTAACTGCAGACGGGATTAAGGACATCTGCCCACCGGGCCATAATGTATTTTTGGCGCGCTGCCACCTGTACGCTTTATTTAATTTATAGAAGATTATTTCTTCAAATAGGATTAATTTCGATGTCACAACACATGGCAACTGTCGGTAGCAGTCTTTGACGTCGGACAACTTTTACCCTACCGCCGTTATCACAAGAAATTGTTATGAGAGTAATTTTTTTGGATCAATTTTATGTGTAAATCAGTTTTGGCTATGTGCAAACTGTTCTTTCAAAAAAATTGCCAGAACAGCTAGGTGCAGACCAACCTTTACGGGTTCACAAGTATTTATGGTTTTTTAGTTTGGTTTGCACTTAACGTGGTTTGCACATATCCGAACTTGATTTGCACATAACAGCACCCTTTTTTTGGGATGCATCGGCCTTGTCCATCTAAGAAAAACACAATTTGAAGAATAGTGCAGATGCATTTCGTGCTTCATGTTCGATTTACGTTGAGTGCCCCAAAATTTGTTCCTGTTATGATAAAGGAAAATAGTGATTTCTTATAGCGAGATTAGCATCGGTAACACCGAGTGGACGTTACGCAAGTATGGGAGCAAATTTTCTCAAGAAGTGCCATTGTAGTTAATTATTTGGGGGAATCGAGGGTAGGCCCGAGTCGAGGGTAGAGTCATTGGGGATGGGATATGTTTGGAACATGAATTAGTTAGGTGATTGTTATCTGCAAAACAGTTTTTATTATCCGTACTTTATTGTTGGATTGTGACACCTCATCATGTAGGGAAACGATCCTCTTCGTGCAAACCTGGATCCAAGCAAAAGTAACAAAAACAAAGAACAAAACACAACAATTTAAGTGGAATCCCCCTCACAGCAATAGGGGGAAAAATCACGGGGCAGGACACAAACAATCCACTATAATAAACAAACAGATTACAAAAATACTAGGTTTGCCCAACCTAGTTCTCTCTCCGGATTCACAGACGAATCCCCACTGAAACTAAGGCGCTCCTTCGAAAAACCGAGGAAGAACAACCCTAAACACGTTGAGGTAAAAACAACTCTCTTCTCCTTGGAACTCCTTCGATTGAGTCATGCTCTCCACACAAAGAACAAGCCTGAGAGAATCCTCTCCTAGCACCACCACCGGCACCAAAACTTCAAGAGAATCGGGACTGCCGCACGACTTCTTTTTCTCCAACGAAACCGTCGCTAGCCCTGCTATTGCTGTCGCACGCCGCCGACAAAAGCCGCCGATGACCTTGCTGCAACCGACGCACGCCGCCTTTGCCTCCGACGAAAAACATCGCACAGTCTCTCACTCGTAGTGCTGCTCCAAAGAAGTAGTAATCGGCCGTAAGAGATCGGGATTAACCCTAACTCCACAATAAGATCCTTAAATATATCCGCCCGAACCGCCAGGGCAGACACCCGCTTGAATTGCTGGGAGAAAACGGCGTGAAATCGGCGAGTATGGCCGGCGAAATCCGTCGAATCTGGCAATGGGCTATATCCGCCGAATTCACTGTTCATGAACAGTAATTCGGCGAGTATCGACCCCGATACTCGACGAAAACACTGTTCATGGCAAAAAAACCTCTTTCCTTCTACGCAAGCCTTCAGTCTTCAAATTTAGGGGTTGGACCCTAACAGACTCCCCCTCCAGACCCTGAAGAGAAGTCCTATGTTGGATCCCTAGTTGAATTTGGGCTAGGTTCACTAAAGTTAGGATCATATGACCCAACATGTATAACAAGGGTCATGGTTGTGTCCTAGAGTCTAGGCCAAGTCCTTATAGTCAACAATGCATGGACCAGCCATCAACAGTCTGCCAAAAATTCAATACTTAGAGAAATATCAAGACTCAGAAAAAGAGTTAGGCGTTCGTCGAACTTAGGTCGATGAAAGTCGTGCTCAGCTCGACGAAATCAGAGAAAAATTCTTTGAGCTGAGCTCGACAAACTCAGTTCTCAGGTCGACGATTTCTTGATCATCTGGATCAACACTCAAGTCCAAAAAACATCTCAATATTTCTAAGTCCAGAATCAAACTCCAGTCGACGAACTTGGTTCTCAGCTCGACGATCTTGGTGCACAGAATTGGAAAGATCTGTCAAGCAGCAGTCAGCAGTTCAGAGGTCGACGATCTTGGATCTCAGCTCGACGAACTGTGGACTCAGGTCGACGAAGTCAGACTTGGTTATCTTCATTCTTCTGTCCCTATTATATTGCAATAATTCCTGAGTAATTAATGCTCAAATATTCTCTGAATATTACCGTTAGACGGAGCATTAATTATGGTCTTCATCAGGATTATTGCCTGCCATTTTTCAAAAGGGACAGTTGGGGAAATCAATCAATGCAAATATTCTCAAGGCCGTCAGCATTGAATGCAGGAAGGAATTCAAAATTCAAAAGGAATTTCACATGGAAAATATAAAAAGGATTTGTCTTCTTCCTGCAAAACTGAATATACAAAAGTCTAACAATCTAAGCGAGAGAACAAGACATAGAAGAGATGAACATCAGAACTAAATCAAGGATCTTATGCTCTTGCTTTCTCTACAACAAAGTGATAGAAAGAAAGAACTACTAGACCAGAAGGAGAACATCAATCTGAAGAAGAAGAATAATAATTCAAAATCAAGAGTCTTCTTCTTCTATCATCATCTTAGGAATCTTCAAAGGACAACAACTATTGCATCAGTCAAGAAGTTCCTGAAGATCTTTTGGCGAAAGCTAAAGTCTGAAGGCCTATCACCCTGAAGCAAAGCTCCAACCCCCATAACCAATTCATTATCTCAGGGGGAGCCTTTGCTAACATCAGATCCACAAGAGTCTTCTCAGTTGTATATTGAGAAAGAGAAGACAAAATCATTCTCTCACTCCACTGTATACAAGGTTTTAATTCCCTTCAAAATTTGAAAGAAAAGGGATAGATACTACTCAAGAGGGGGGGGGGTGAATAGAGTAATCAAAAATTGCACTAGCAAAGTTGATTGTCTACTCAACTCCCTTGGAGTTAATTGCGGAATGAAGGTTATAGATATTTAAGATGAAACCCTAAAGCCTAACACAAGTGATGTGCACAAAGGCAGCCAACTGTAATTACAGTTAAATCTTGGAATCCTAAATAGCAACTAGCAATCCTAGTTAAAATCTAATCACAGCCAATCAGCACAGAGAATTAATTAAACAATCCAGATGACACAAGGAATTTATAGTGGTTCCCCAAACAACTTGGGTACGTCCACTCTTCTACCAACAAGGTAGGAATCCACTCAGGTTTTTGATCAGGTGCCCTGCCACCAACAAGATCTGCTGCAGGTAGATCTAGAGACCCTTTAGACTTTTGATCAGGTGTCTAAAAACCAACACAGGTTTTTGATCAGGTGCCCTACCACCGAGGGATACTTTTGAAGGGAGTAATAACCCTTTACAGGAGGGGGAAAGGAGGTTAGAATATCTTCTCTATTTTACAATAGATTAGAGAAACACAAGAACTTGCACTGAGCTAGAAAGCTCTAAAAAATCAAGGCTCCCCCTGACTAAAAGAATGTCCAGGTGAAGTCTTGCTTCAGTGCAGAAACACTTCAAAAAATCTGAAGGAAAAAGCTACAAGAAGATAAATAATATGAAATAAAATTTCTTCTTTAGGCAGCTATCTTCTTCTCCTTCTTCTTCAAAAGGCTCTGAGTGCAAATCTTCCTGGAGGCAGGAGAACTCAGGTTGAAGAAGAGTGAAGAACTAAAACTTCTTCTCAGTTAGAATGTGAATGAGTTGAGAGCAGTTGAGAACTGTAAGCTTTTAGTTTGAATGCTGCAGTTAGCTTTTGAATATGAGAACTAGTTAATTTCTTTCTTCAAAGAATCCTTTATATAGCAGCAGCAGCAACGACTCTCATTTGAGTTTGAATCTTGTCTTCTATTGAAATCTGCAAGCTGGGCTGCAAAAAGCATAAAGCAAAACAAATACTGCAGGCAGATATCCTATAAAAGGATAAAGCTTTCTAAGAAGCTGCAAATAACTCTGATGAAATAATACAAGAGAAAGTCACATCAGAAGAGACTCTTTATGGCCAAGAAAGACTTTTTGAGTCTAACGGCTATAAAGGACAGCCTAGCAGATCAAGTAGAAATCATATCTCAGCTAATAAGACAAACAACTTTGTCAGAAAAAGATTAGCTCATGCATAAGAAAGGGAATAGATATTACATGGAAATAATATCACAATTTATTCAAATAATCTTTTATAAAATATGCTAAAATAAATATGAATAAATCACATCATAGAAGACGACAAAATTATTCAAAGCATACAGCAAAACGTCGAACGACCCTCGGAGATCGTCGACCGAAGCACGGAGATCGTCGACCTATCAGACAGATAGTCGAACGATCCAGATAGTCGACCTATCAAAGAAGATAGTCGAACTACCTCAGCAGATAGTCGAACTATCAGGACAGATAGTCGAGCTATCAGATAGTCGAACTACCAAAGCAAAACAGATAGTCGACCTATCAACAGATAGTCGAACTATCACAGAAAACAGATAGTCGATCTATCAACCGATAGTCGAGCTATCACAGAAAACAGATAGTCGATCTATCAACAGATAGTCGAGCTATCAGATAGTTGAACTATCCAAGCAGATAGTCGAACTATCAAAGCAAACAGATAGTCGACCTATCAAACAGATAGTCGAACTATCAGATAGTTGAACTATCCAAACAGATAGTCAAACTATCAAGCAACACAGATAGTCGACCTATCAACAGATAGTCGAACTATCAGATAGTTGAACTATCCAAACAGATAGTCGAACTATCAAACAAAGCAGATAGTCGACCTATCAACAGATAGTCGAACTATCAAAACAAACAGATAGTCGACCTATCAATAGATAGTCGAGCTATCAAAGCAAACAGATAGTCGACTTATCAACAGATAGTCGAGCTATCAGGAAGACGATCGTCGAACGGCTGATCGACGATAGTCGAGCGACGTTCGACCATAGTCGAACGAAAAACTACTTAACCAAATATTTAACTGGAAAAGTGACAAGACTAAACTAGAGCAAACTAACTACATAACTAGAGAATCTAACCTATCAACTAACCTTTGACCATAGATAAATCTTGGGTCAAGAGACAGAAAGAGAGGACTGAACTCAAATCAAAACTAGGGTACCAACAATCTCCCCCTATTTGAGTTAAGTCTCTCAACAACTAAAACATACAAAACTAATTACTGAAAGTAAATAAAATGCATGAAAAGAAATAACTAAGCAGATAACATCAATCAAACAGATAAGCAATAAACTGTCAATCAATGAAATATTAAGGAGCTTCAGAGTTAGGATTAGGATCAGAAGAGCTAGAAATAAAAGTAATCTTTCTAGAGGGATCTTGGGCTTCTCTCCTTGACAACTTCAGGTCTTGCTCTCCAATGATTTTCAATTCTGATGCTCTTGGGACAACTGCCTCAGGATGTTTTTCCATGTACTTTGATGGATCAAATACTTCAGGTCTAACCTGGAATTTGTCGAGCTCCTTCATTCTGAATTTTGACATCGTGGTCAATCCTGCAGTGTCTTTTCCTTCTGCTTTTGCTTTCTTAATTTGAGCTACTCCAACAAGTTCAAGAAAATGAGCCATCCTAAAATTAGGATCAAGCTCTGGGCTTTCATAAACAATCTCAGAAGATGTATCAACTGGTTCTTTATCCTGAATGACTAGATAAGAGGGAGGAGCAGACTTAGCAAATATCTTGCTAGAATTTTCAGATAAAATAATTTGCTTACCTTTTGAAACAGCCTTCACAGAATGATCTGGCTTTGGAGAGGTTGAGCTTTTGAGTTCTTTAGATTGAGGAGGAGAAAATGTTGGTCTTTGATATACCACCTCCTTTACTTGTTCCTTAACAGCATCAAGCCTTTGATAGCCAGATTGAGTTTTACCTTGGTATCCTTGTGAACTTCTCCTTTGAGCTGACTGAGATGGATTGAACCTTTTAGACTGAGCAGCTGGGTTTGCAGATAAGTTTCCTGAGGCTCCTGCACTGGGAGGTGGAGGAGGAGGACCTCTAGGAGTCCATCTTGGAACAGGACTGTCATACCTTTTTGACTTCTTTCTTTGCTTCTGCTGATTTTTAGAGAAAGCCATCCAGTGCTGGAAATCTTTTGACTTAGGATCAATGCCTTTCAGAATATAATAAGGAGTATCATTATCTGGATTAGGAGTAGGAGGAGCCACAGCCTTCCTTTTCTTTTTAGCAATTCTTTTTCTCTTAGACTCATTAGATTCATCAGAATCAATTTCATCCTCAGAATTTGAAGAAATGGGCAGATCATATGGATCAACTGCCTCTTGCAAAGCTCTTTCCTTTTCCTTTAGAGCAGCTTTTTCTATTTCTTCTTCCATGGCATCCTGTGCTAGGAGAGCATCTAAATCCAAACCGGGGGAATCATCCCATACAGTAGACTTTTCAATTTGAGCATCTGAATCTTTTTCTTGCTGATCAGAAACTGTCATGGTGACCAGTTCTACTTGCACTTCTGGCTGAGCTGGCTGATTAGCTTCAGATACTTGAACAGCTGGTTCTGGTGGAACTTCTGGAGCTGGTTGGATAACAGGCTCTTGAACATCTAGAACTTCTTCCATATTATCTGTAGTATTATGAATAAAATTTTGCTAAATGACATCTAATCATCCCTTCCAGGTATTCCCATACAAGCATATCAGTTATCAAGTCTAAAAAGTGAGTAAAGGGAATACCTTCAGAATCGACCTTTGCATGTTCTAACTCCCATAAATCATCTAGAAAGGAGGTGATAACTCCTTCTAGGTATAGGGCGACCAAGGGAGTAGAAAATTCTTCCAGGCACGCTTTGACAATAAATTCAGACTTCAATAATGCATCAGAAATTTCTTTTTCAGATAAACTTTGAGGAGGAGCTGATTCTTCTAATTCTTTCTCTGCCACTGCAGGAAGATCTGCTGGAGGGGAGGCCAAAGGCTGCTCAGAGACATCTTCATGAAGTATCTCCCCCTGTTTGATTTCAGTAGAGACTGAAACCAGGACCCTAGAGGAAGAGGGCTCAGCAGACTTTGAGAGTGCTAGAATAGCAGCAGTCAAAGAAGATATGGAGGAAACAAGAGGGGCAATTGCCTCTTCAATCATAGTTTTGATTGAGGGGGTAATTAGCTCCAAGATGCTAGATATGAAAGCTGGGGAGATTTCAGATGATGAAGATGATGGGGGAATCTCAGAGGATGGAAGATCAACAGGAATGGTGAGTTCCTGATGAGCTGGAGAATGAACTGGAGATGGAACTGGAGATGGAGAGTGATGGGGAGTTGGATGAGAAGATGCAGGGTGATCAAAGTGCTCTGAAGAAGGAATTGGAGACTGAGGAGGAGTAGAAATCTCAGAAACCAATAAATCAAAACTGGGATGAGAAATCCCAGCAAGATGAGACGGGAGAGGAGATGCAGGAGGAGATGCAAGGTGAGAAGCAGAAGGTCGTACTTCAATTGAAGTTGATGGAACTTCAACTGAAGTAGACGGCAAAGCAGAAGAAGAAGATGAAAGGGAGAGGTTTGCTGAGCCAACTTCTTGTAGGGGAGGAGTGACTGAGGCAGTCCTGGTGCTCTCAGATGTAGCTGGAGCAACCCATGCAGGAGAGGTCTTTAGAAAGGTCCTTTTACATTTGGTGAACAAGGCTGGATCCATCTTCTTGCTGGCGTTTATGGAGGTGGTAGCTGAAACTAACAGATGGGGATACTTTTCCTTCAGAAAAATCCCAACTACCCTTCCCAGGGTAGCTTCTTTCTTGTTGTTCTTTTTCCTGATCAAATCAAACATAATGCCTGCCCAATTAATCTGTTTCTTATTTACAATTGAACACATCAGTGCAAACTGCTGCCTTGTAATATTGTCGTGGGCGGAGTGCTTTCCCAATAGCACTTTTCCGACTATTTCAGCAAGAAACTTAATCTTAAACAAAAAATTTACTTTGAGCAGCTTAGAGGGAATGCCTTCGGCATGTACCAGCTCTGACAGCATTCTCCCAAACTCTGGGGTATCTTGCTCATACTCTTCTTCCTCATTTATCAATCCAAATATTTTAGTTAAAATATCGGGATTCAATGTTACCTCTTCTCCGCCAATGGTTCCGGTCATCAAATCATCAGTTGAAGACGAAGTGAATGCCCACTCTTTGATCTCTTGAGTGTTTATCTTTATTCTGGAGGACATGAGCTTCTCTAACCCTTGATCTTTGCACAGATTAAGAATTTTCACAATTCCGGGTTCGCAGTAGCTGAAGGAGTCGAAATCTACACTGAATCCTGCATCAAACTTCACTACTGCTAGGAGCGCTGGAGAAATCGCCATCGAAAGAGCTGGATAAGACGAGGGAGAGACGGCGAGGACGAAGCGGCAGAAAACGCAAGACAAAGAGCAAGCGGGAAGACGGAATGCGAAAAGACGCTCTCCGTCGACGATAAAAGCAACTATCTCTTAACCTAGGTCGACCATCGGCTTTATATTAAAACAATGATCGTCGATCTATTTAAAAGATACTGGAGACGATGGTCGAACGGTCGATCCTGAAGCAGAGTAGTCGATCAATCGTTCGACTATTTCTGTCTTCACAAACAGCAAGCTGTCGTCAACCATAGATCGACGATATGCTCGACCTGTTTGACGATCTTCGAACGCCGGTCGACGATCTTCAAGCAGATAAGCTATTATCAACCATAGGTCGACGCTAGGCTTGATCCGATCGACTATCTTCGAACGTCGTTCGACTATCTTCGAACAAGTTTCAACAAGGCAGACGTCACACTTAGTCTCTTCCATTAATCATGTCTAGTTGAACTAAAAAGAATAGATGCTTCTGTTCATCTAAGGGCTTGGTGAATATATCACCTCTCTGAAGGTCTGTGGATATGAACTCAAGGTTGATCTTGTTCTTTTCCACACAATCTCTCAGGAAATGGTGACGGATCTCAATGTGCTTCGTTCTAGAGTGGTGCACGGGATTTTGTGCAATAGAGAAAGCACTGGTACTATCACACATGATTTTTGTGTTCTTGTGTGAGTACCCATAATACAAAAGTTGGTTTTGTATCCACAGGATCTGTGAACAACAACTAGCAGCTGCTATATACTCAGCTTCTGCAGTTGAGGTTGATACAGAGGCCTGCTTCTTACAGAACCAAGAGACCAATCTCTCTCCCAGGAACTGGCAAGTTCCTGAGGTACTTTTCCTATCAACTCTACAACCAGCATAATCTGAATCAGAATATCTAATTAATTCAAATTCTGACTCAGCTGGGTACCAAAGTCCTAGATTTGGACATCCCTTCAGGTATCTCAAGATTCTCTTGAGAAGAATTAGATGAGATTCCTTGGGGTTGACCTGGAATCTAGCACAAAGGCATGTAGCAAACATTATATCTGGCCTACTTGCAGTTAAATACAATAGGGAACCAACAATGGCCCTATAATTCTTTTGATCAACAGGCTTTCCCTGATCATCAGAATCAATAACTACATTAGTAGCCATAGGTGTATGCATTGCTGAAGCATCAGCCATCCCAAACTTCTTTACCAATTCCTTGGCATATTTGGATTGGGAGATGAAGATGTCATCAACATCTTGCTTTACTTGGAGACCAAGAAAGTAAGACAGCTCACCCATACTACTCATCTCAAACTTAGAATGCATCAAGTTAGAGAACTTTTTACACAGTTTGGGATCAGTGGAACCAAAAATAATGTCATCCACATACACTTGAACTAACAGGATTGTGTCCTTGTGGTGCTTGACGAAGAGGGTTCTATCAACTACTCCCCTAACAAAGTTGTGCTCTAATAGGAAACTAGCTAGAGTCTCATACCAGGCTCTTGGTGCTTGTTTGAGTCCATAAAGAGCTTTTTGCAACTTGAATACATGTGAGGGCTGAGTTGAAGAAACAAACCCAGGTGGTTGTTCAACAAATACCTCTTCCTTTAGCTCACCATTTAGAAAGGCACTTTTTACATCCATCTGAAAAACTTTAAATTTCATATAGACTGCATAGGCTAAGAAGATCCTTATTGCCTCTAGCCTTGCAACAGGAGCAAAGGTTTGGTCATAATCTATACCTTCCTCCTGTCTGTAGCCCTGAGCTACAAGCCTAGCTTTGTTCCTTACAATGATTCCATTTGCATCCAACTTGTTTCTATACACCCACTTGGTGCCTATGATCAGTTGGCCTTTAGGTCTTGGAACCAAAGTCCATACTTTACATCTCTCAAACTGATTGAGTTTCTCTTGCATAGTAATGATCCAGTGGGGATCTAGCTCAGCATCTTTAATGGTGAGGGGCTCAATCTGTGAGAGGAAACAAGCGTGCATCACATCCTGTCTTAACTGATGTCTTGTTTGAACACCAGCTGATATGTCTCCTATCACTTGAGATGTAGGATGATCTCTAAGTGTGATAACATCAGCAGGTGGGATGTGATCTTCAGCAATAGTTGGGATTAATTCCTCAGGAGGAATTTGATCTACTATTGGTGGAATAACAACAACTTCTGCAATGTCTTCATCACTGTCTGATTCAGTGATATGAAGAGTTGAAAGATGGAGAATCTCTTGAGTAACATCTTTATTAGATTCTTGTACCTGCAATGAACTAGAGGAAGGAGAAGTTTCCTTCTCCTTGTAAAACATTTGGGATTCATCAAAGGACACATGAACAGACTCTTCAATTTTAGAGAAAGATTTATTAAACACCCTATAAGTTTTGCTTACTTGGGAATATCCAAGAAAAATTCCCATTGAAGCTTTTGCTTCAAACTTTCTAAAATATTCTTTATTATTATTATGAATATAAACTAAACAACCAAATACTCAAATAATTTATTTTAGGTTTCTTTCCTTTAAGCAACTCATAAGGAGTTTTACACTTAAGCTTGTGTATCAGACTTCTATTCAAGACATAGTTGGTTGTACTAACAGCTTCTGCTCAATAGGAAAGAGGCATATTAGCATCTGCCAACAATGTGCCAGCAGCTTCAATCAGGGTTCTGTTCTTCCTTTCAACTATCCCATTTTGTTGGGGAGTTCTAGGAGCTGAGAAGCTATGTTTGATACCTTCTCTCTCACAGAATTCTTGCATGAGAAGAGAGTCAAACTCAGTACCATGATCACTTCTGATCAAGGCTACATGAGTAGAGTACTCAGTCTGCACACATAATAGAAAATCTGTAAGGGCTTTGAAGTTATCAGCCTTAGTTCTCAAAAAGAACACCCAAGTGAACCTAGAGAAGTCATCTACAATGACTAGGGTGTAATACTTCCCTCCTAGACTCTATACATTTATTGGGCCAAATAGGTCCAAATGTAATAAATACAGGATTTTAGGAGAATCACTTTTATTTACTGATTTAAATAAATTCTTGGTTTGCTTGCCTAATTGACAAGCCTTGCATAGGCTCTCCTTCTTGTAGGAGCAAGAAGGTAAACCTCTAACAAGGTTGTGTTTAGATAACCTAGATATATTCTTGAGGTTAATATGGCTAAGCCTTTTATGCCATAAAGTATTGTTATTGGTTACTTCATTAAATAAGCAGATTTCAAAGTGAGTTGAGTTAAAATCTACTAAATAAATGTTACCTTGTCTAATACCTACTAATACAACATTATTATTTAAAATAATATTACAAAGAGAGTTAGAAAATGATACCTGGTATCCAGCATCACATAACTGACTTACTGAAATTAGATTATGCTTCAGTCCAGTTACATAAGCAACTCTCTTGAAAGTTACAGCTCCAATTGTCATCCTGCCATAGCCTTCAGTTTGACCACAGCTTGAATCTCCAAAGATTACCTTTGGGCCAAGCTTTGCCTTGAACCTTGACAGATATTCTTTATTTCCTGTCATATGCTAGGAGCAACCACTATCCAAATACCACTTATTTTGAGTGATAGGATAGGTCTTCACCTGCAAATAAATCAATTAAACATTGTGGACCCAGGTAACCTTGGGTCCCTTGTTTTTCACATAAGAAAAACTGGAAATAAATGAATAAACAGGCTGAGGGTGATAACCTAACGGGTAAGATCTCCTAGGTGGGATTCTCCATGCAGATGATGGGTCAATAAACCTAGGGTTTCTATTTTCATTCTGGTTTCTAAAGTTCTAGGTGAAGTTTTGAAATTCATTTTGAAAATGTCGATCGGCGTTCGACGATTGGTACCCAGATCGTCGATCTCCGTTCGACCACTGGGCCTGCGATCGTCGAGCTGCGTTCGACGCTCTTTGTAATTCCTTAAATTTTTGTTTTCTTTTATCTCTCTTAGCTTTATTTAAGGCTTTATTAACCTGATTAACTTGCTCAGTGTTCTTTATCCCATCAGCTGAGATAAAGTTCACTAGAGTTGAAAGATGGTTTTTAAGAACAATTGGGGGTTCACTAGAAGATGCTCCTAAGCCTAATTTGTTATTGCCTGACCTAGTGTTAGACATGCTGGTTATTTCAAGCAGCTTAAGGCTTCTACCATTCAGAGACTCTTCTAACCTTTTGGACTTAGCTAATTCATTCTTAAGGAATTTTATTTCTTCACTAGCATTAGTGAGTTCTGCTGTTAACCTAATGTTTTCAATAGTAATTAATTCAGATTCAGCTAGTTTATTTCTAAGCTCTTTTATTTCCTTTTCAGAACTAATTAAATCTAAACATAAAGATTTAAAATCTGATTTAAATTCATCAGATGTAAAGTCGTAAGAAGACAATACCTCATCTTCTGTTGGCATTTCTTCATCAGAATCTGAACTCTCTGCAGCTGAGTGATTGCTGCAGGCATCAATTGCCATCAGGCAAACTTCCTTTGCCTTCTTTTCTTCCTCATCCTCACTGGAGCTTGAGGAGGAAGATTCCTCATCAGAATCGCTCCAGGTTTCAGCAACAAAGCCTCTCTCCTTCTTTTTGTTCTTGTAGGAGGATGGCTTGGAATGCTTCCTATGCTGATCCTTGTCTTTCCTTTTATCTTTATTCTTTTCCTCTGGACAATTTGGAAGAATATGTCCAGGCTTCCTGTAACCATAGCAGATTATTTCTTTAGAAGGAGTACGATCATACCTTGGTTTATCTTCATACTTTGAAGACTTCTTTCTAAATTCTTTCCTTCCCATCTTGAGAAACCTTTTGGCAAATAATGTCATCAGTTCCTCATTGGACTGGCTTCCTTCAGAAGCATCAGCACTTTGAGAGCAAGGGTTTGCTCTTTTCTTGTGGGAGTTGGAGTTTTTGCTTCAGCCTCAGCTTCCCTGGACTTCAGCACTTGCTCAAAAGACTTGAGCTTGCCGAGAAGGGCTTCTGTTGAGATTTCTGTTGTGCTTCTGGCCTCCTTGATAGGCCAGATCCTCAGATCCCATATGCTAGGGAAGCACATAAGAATCTTATCATTGACCTCTGTCAATGAAATATCCTCATCAAGAGTCCTTAGCTCATTGATGATTGAGCTGAGCCTTGTGTACATAGCTTCAACTGATTCAGCATCAGTTTTCTTGAAGTTCTCATACTGTGAGATAAGGTTGGACCTCCTGTCCTTCCTTTCATCAGCTGAACCAGCTACAATCTGGTTCAGTGTATCCCACATTGCTTTTGCTGAGGAGCAGTCAGCAACCTTCTGGAATACTTCATCAGACATTGTCTGAGCCAGAATGTTCATTGCCTTAGCATCTGCTATCTTTGCCTTTTTGTATTCATCATTGTAATCTGGAGGAGGCACTGCACTCATATCAGTTGATGATGAGGTAGTAGTTGCAGCATGTGCTCTTGGTGGTTCTATCAAAATAGAAGCAAAGATACTCTCATCAATAGAATTCATATATAATTTAATCCTTGCCTTCCAGATGCTAAACTTAGCTAAGTTGCATGCTGGAGGTCTGGTGCTAGAGTAATCCTTGGACTGGGCCATGATAGTGAAAGTGAATATCTATAATCCTTGGTATCTATCAGGATCTTGTGACTTAGGTGTTAGCCTATACAGTCAGCTAACCTCCCTCTGATACCAATTGAAAGAAAAGGGATAGATACTACTCTAGAGGGGGGTGAATAGAGTAATCAAAAATTGCACTAGCAAAGTTGATTGTCTACCCAACTCCCTTGGAGTTAATTGTGGAATGAAGGTTATAGATATTTAAGATGAAACCCTAAAGCCTAAAACAAGTGATGTGCACAAAGGCAGCCAACTGTAATTACAGTTAAGGCTTGGAATCCTAAACAACAACTAGCAATCCTAGTTAAAATCTAATCACAGCCAATCAGCACAGAGAATTAATTAAACAATCCAGACGACACAAGGAATTTATAGTGGTTCCCCAAACAACTTGGGTATGTCCACTCTTCTACCAACAAGGTAGGAATCCACTCAGGTTTTTGATCAGGTGCCCCGCCACCAACAAGATCTGCTGCAGGTAGATCTAGAGACCCTTTAGACTTTTGATCAGGTGTCTAAAAACCAACACAGGTTTTTGATCAGGTGCCCTGCCACCGAGGGATACTTTTGAAGGGAGTAATAACCCTTTACAGGAGGGGGAAAGGAGGTTAGAATGTCTTCTCTATTTTACAATAGATTAGAGAAGCACAAGAACTTGCACTGAGCTAGAAAGCTCTAAAGAATCAAGGCTCCCCCTGGCTAAAAGAATGTCCAGGTGAAGTCTTGCTTCAGTGCAGAAACACTTCAGAAAATCTGAAGGAAAAAGCTACAAGAAGATAAATAATATGAAATAAAATTTCTTCTTTAGGCATCTATCTTCTTCTCCTTCTTCTTCAAAAGGCTCTGAGTGCAAATCTTCCTGGAGGCAGGAGAACTCAGGTTGAAGAAGAGTGAAGAACTAAAACTTCTTCTCAGTTAGAATGTGAATGAGCTGAGAGCAGTTGAGAACTGTAAGCTTTTAGTTTGAATGCTGCAGTTAGCTTTTGAATATGAGAACTAGTTGATTTCTTTCTTCAAAGAATCTTTTATATAGCAGCAGCAACGGCTCTCATTTGAGTTTGAATCTTGTCTTCTATTGAAATCTGCAAGCTGGGCTGCAAAAAGCATAAAGTAAAACAAATACTGTAGGCAGATATCCTATAAAAGGACAAAGCTTTCTAAGAAGCTACAAATAACTCTGATGAAATAATACAAGAGAAAGTCACATCAGAAGAGACTCTTTACGGCCAAGGAAGACTTTTTGAGTCTAACGGCTATAAAGGACAGCATGGCAGATCAAGCAGAAATCATATCTCAGCTAATAAGACAAACAACTTTATCAGAAAAAGATTAGCTCATGCAAAAGGAATGGAACAGATATTGCATGGAAATAATATCACAATTTATTCAAATAATCTTTTATAAAATATGCTAAAATAAATATGAAATAAATCACATCATAGAAGATGACAAAATTATTCAAAGCATACAGCAAAACGTCGAACGACCCTCGGAGATCGTCGACCGAAGCACGGAGATCGTCGACCTATCAGACAGATAGTCGAACGATCCAGATAGTCGACCTATCAAAGAAGATAGTCGAACTACCTCAGCAGATAGTCGAACTATCAGGACAGATAGTCGAGCTATCAGATAGTCGAACTACCAAAGTAAAATAGATAGTCGACCTATCAACAGATAGTCAAACTATCACATAAAACAGATAGTCGATCTATCAACAGATAGTCGAGCTATCACAGAAAATAGATAGTCGATCTATCAACAGATAGTCGAGCTATCAGATAGTTGAACTATCCAAGCAGATAGTCGAACTATCAAAGCAAACAGATAGTCCAACTATCAGATAGTTGAACTATCCAAACAGATAGTCGAACTATCAAGCAACACAGATAGTCGACCTATCAACAGATAGTCGAACTATAAGATAGTTGAACTATCCAAACAGATAGTCGAACTATCAAACAAAGCAGATAGTCAACCTATCAACAGATAGTCGAACTATCAAAACAAACAGATAGTCGACCTATCAACAGATAGTCGAGATATCAAAGCAAACAGATAGTCGACTTATCAACAGATAGTCGAGCTATCAGGAAGACGATCATCGAACGGCTGATCGACGATAGTCGAGCGACGTTCGACCATAGTCGAACGAAAAACTACTTAACCAAATATTTATCTGGAAAAGTGATAAGACTAAACTAGAGCAAACTAACTACACAACTAGAGAATCTAACCTATCAACTAACCTTTGACCATAGATAAATCTTGGGTCAAGAGATAGAAAGAGAGGACTGAACTCAAATCAAAACTAGGGTACCAACAAAATTATTCCTAGTTGCAAGTCACCTGATCAAAAGACTTAAGGTTTGGTTTTTGAGAACCTGATCAAAAGCTCATTGGTGGCAGTCACCTGAACAAAAACCTGAGTGGATTCCTATCTTGGTGGTGGAAGAGTGGATATACCCTGGTTAGGGAACCACTATAAAATTCTTGTGTTGTATGGTTGCCTTTTTTCTTTTTTTCTTATTTTGGCTGTGCTAGTTAGGTTGCTGTGATTCTGATTAGATAAATTTGGTGTGCTGTGACATAATATCTCAGTTTAGAAATAAGTTTTTCTTTTGCAGCAAAAGTTTTAAAAAAACCCAAACAAACTCTATTCACCCCCCCTCCAGAGTATATCAGATCTAACACCTCATTTTCAATTGGTATCAGAGGAGGTTCTTTTGGTTGTACAAGCTAATCCTTGAACCAAAGATCTTAAGTTAGATCTGTCTTTCTATTTCCATTAGATTTGTATACACAGCATGACACAGAACAAAGATTATACAAGCACTAGACCTCCAGTATACAACCTAAACAAGTTTGTCATCTGGAAGACAAGAATAATATTATATATGAATTTTATTGATGAAGATATCTACAATTCTATCTTGACAGGTCCCCCTCAGGCATCAAGCGCTACAGCATCAACCAGCACTAATGCAGTTCTATTGGAACACCCTATTACTAATTTGGGCAAGGATCACTATGTTTTTAGGAAATTAGTTTGACCTAGATGTATAGTTGAAAAGGTCAAGTTAGAATGAGTCTAGGGCTTAGAACTTAGGTTTGAAGCTGTCCCCAGGACCATTCATTGTTCAAGACTTAGAGCTGAGGCAAAGACAGTTTTCGTCGAGCTCAGGTCGACAAAATGTCGAACTCCATTCGACGCTCTCTGAGCTCAACTCTGCTAAGTCGTCGAACTCTGGTCGACGATCTTCGAGCTCAGATCGACGATCTTCCTTCAGCTTGTTTCCAAGTCGCTGAGCTCAGTTCGACGATCGTAGAGCTCAAGTCGACATTTTCTGTCTGATGTTCAATCCAATCTCTGAGCTCAGGTCGACAATCGTAGAGCTCACATCGACATTTTTTTGAGAGATCGACGACTTTGAGGATTCAAATTCAGTCAGCTTTTGGAATGTTTTTCAAATTCTCTCAGCATTTATTTCAAGAGATTTGCTAGCCGTTTTCATTTATTCTGGAGCAAGTTTCAAGGGATTTCTCAGAGAATGTCTATTGGACTTTCCTCATGAAGACAAAACATTTATGGAAGACATTTATTGACTACTAACGGCTATCTTGGACAAAGGATCATCAGAGAATAAAACATCCTACAGCAGATCAAGAGAAAGAAAATCTATCTATCACTCAATACAGACATACACAGATAGTCAGAAAAACTCAGAGAAAAATCAAGTGATCAATCCTGAAGAGTTTGATTGAAAATTAGCATACTGTAAAGTATTCATAGCTTCAACATCAAAGACTCCAGACAACTCACATTTCAGCCTCTGCTGAAATAATCTTCTGCTGGAGATTTGAAGCTTCTGAAGGCCTATCACCCTAGCAAAGCTCTCATCTCTGAACCATCTACATCTCAGGGGGAGCTTTGACAACACAATCAATCCACTAAGTCTTCTCTCAGTGATTGAGACAGAGAAGACAACTTCACCTCTTCCTTTTTCTTTTCTTGCTGTAAAAGGGTTATCAAAACTCCCTTCAAAAGTCTTGAATCTGGTTCTGAGAGCCTTGTCAAAACTCAGTGGTGGCAAGACACCTGATAAAAAAATCCAGTTTGGTTTTTGAGCACCTTATCAAAAGCTCATTGGTTCCCAGGACACCTGATCAACTCATCCTGTAGTGGATTCCTACCAAGGGTGGTAGAAGAGTGGATGTACTCGGGTTTTTGGGGAACCACTATAGTTCCTTATGTCTTCTGGTTTCTTATGCATATTCTTTGTTGTGTGCTGTGGTTTTTATTTTACTGCTTTAGTTTTATTTCTACATCAAAACACCTTACACCTATACATAAATTAAGCCTTTATTGCTGTGCAATTTTAAATTGTAAATTTACTTTAAAATACTCTATTCACCCCCCCTCTAGAGTTAAGATAGATCTTACCCTCACTTTCAATTGGTATCAGAGGGAGGTTGGTTGTTCATACAGGCTAACACCTGAACCAAAAGATCCTTGATAAGATCAATCTTGTAAGAGGGTTATTTTCATTATATTTAATTCTATATAAAGACAAGGCACAGAATAAAGATTATTCAAGCACCAGGCCTCCAGTATGCAATCTAT
This sequence comes from Platanthera zijinensis, assembly GCA_039513925.1. Taxonomy (NCBI): domain Eukaryota; kingdom Viridiplantae; phylum Streptophyta; class Magnoliopsida; order Asparagales; family Orchidaceae; genus Platanthera; species Platanthera zijinensis. The sequence continues at coordinate 31,305,927 of CM077079.1, read as the reverse complement.
CCAAGTTTACACTTTGGAAAGCAAGGATTAGACTTTATATGAATTCTATTGATGAAGACATATTTAATTCTATTTTGACAATGTGCCCAAGTCCACCAGCAAACACAAGTACAAGTGCTGTTCCACCTCCTTCAGGAACAGATGCTGAAATAAAGAAGTGGAAGACTGCAGATGCCAAGGACATGAATATCTTAGCTCAGATAATGTCTGATGAGATATTTCAGAAGGTAGCTGAATACAACTCAGCCAAATAAATTTGGAACAAACTTTCTAAGATTGTCTTAGGATCTGCTGATGAGAGAAAAGACAGAAGATCCCATCTCATATCCCAATATAAGAACTTCAAGAAAGGAGAAGCTGAGTCAGTAGCAGACATGTACAACAGATTAAGTCTGATTGTCAATGAGTTAAAGACTCTGGATAAAGAAATCTCATTGACTGAGCTGAATGACAAAATCCTAATGTGCTTCCCCAGCACTTGGGATTCAAGAATCTGGCCAATCAAAGATGTAGGAAGTCTAAATGAGATAACAACTGAAGCTTTCCTGGGCAAGCTCAAATCTTATGAGCTGCTCATTAAAAATAGAGAAGAAGAACAGAAGGCTGCCTCACCAGCCACAAGGAAAGAGAAGACAATAGCCTTCAAAGCTGTTGAGGACCTGCCTGAAGAAAAGGTCACAAACAATGAGGAGCTACTCAGCTTATTGGCCAAAAGATTCTACAAAATGGCCAGAAAAGACTTCAGAAAGAGATCATACAAGGGACATGATAAGCCAAGGTATGATAAATCAAATAACAACAAAGAAATTATATGTTTTGGTTGCAGGAAACCAGGCCATATTGTGTCTGACTGTCCAGAAAACAAAAACAAGGACAAGAAAGATAGAAGAGAAAGAAGAAAGGAGAAAGAGTTTAAGAAGAATAACTCAGACAAACCCTCCTCCAGCACGAACAAACATATAAGGAAGGGATTTGATGCTGAGACATGGAGTGAAACTGAAGATGATTCTGAAGCTTCATCCAGCTCCAGTGATGATAAGGATGATGCTGATGAAAAGGAATTTTGCATGATGGCTATCAATGCCTCTCAAACAGATTCAGAAGCAGAAGAGTCAGAATCAGATTTAGAAGTTCAACTAGAAGAAGACCAGGTAATCATGATTCATTTGATTTCAGTTCTGAGGACTTTAAACATGAGTTTAAAGTACTATGCCTAGATCTATTAGAGTCTGAGAAGGAAATCACTTCCTTCAAAAAACAACTGTCTGAGTATAGAACTTTAAAATCAGAGAACCTCAAACTCTCTGAAGAGTTAGAAAGCTATAGGGAGGAGATAGCTTCACTGAAGAGTGGACTATCCAAGGCCAAGCAGTTTGAAGAATCCCTTAATGGGAGAAGCATCAAACTGATGGATATCACAAGCACAGTGAACTCTAGACTTAATAGTACACTGGGCTTGGGAGCTTCATCCAACCAGCCTATAGTTCTGACAACTCCAATCAAATTTATCTCTGATAAAGGGAAGGAAGTTATAGAGGTAGCTAGGAAGAATGCAGATTTGCCAAAGAAAGATATAGTTCAATAGAATGCGTCGAACAGAGATTGACGATCGTCGAACGACGCTCGACGATCCAAGAAACGATCGTCGAACTCAGCTCGACGACACCTGAACTCTGAACTCCAGGACATTCGATCTTCGAACAGAGATCGGCGATCTGACCCAAGATCGTCGACCTCAGCTCGACGATCGTCGAACAGATATCAGGATTTTGAACAATCCTTCAAAGGTACATCTAGATTCAATCCTAGAAGTCCTACATCCCAAGGTTTCAACCCCTATACTGAATGTATAGCACCTCCTAGGAGATACCATCCTGAAGGTTATAAGAGTCAACCTGGGATGTCTTTCATTTCTTAATTTAAGGGATATCAACCTAGGCCCAAGGTAAACTAGGTCAAAAACATATAAGCTGTTTATGTGCAGGTGAAGACCTATCCAACATCAAACCAGCCATGGTATCTGGATAGTGGGTGCTCAAAGCACATGATAGGGAACAAGAACAACTTCACATCCTTTAAAGCCAAGCTTGGACCCAAAGTAATCTTTGGTGATTCAAACTTTGGAACAACAAAAGGATATGGTGCAGTCCAAATTGGAACAATCACCTTCAAGAAAGTAGCTTATGTTGAAGGACTCAAGCACAACTTGATAAGTATCAGTCAACTTTGTGATGAAGGATATCAAGTGACTTTCAACAAAGCTATATGCAAGGTCAAGTCAGAGGACAACACAACTGTATTGATAGGTAACAGAAAAGGTAACATTTACTTAGTAGATTTTCATTCATCTAAAGTAGATATTTGCCTGTTCAATTCCATATCTAGACCTAATATTCTATGGCATAAGAGACTAGGACATATTAACCTTAGAACCATTGCTAGGCTATCCAAGGACAACCTTGTTAGAGGACTACCTTCTGGCCCCTACAAGAAGGAAGGACTTTGCAAGGTTTATCAATTAGGCAAGCAAACTAAAAATAGTTTTAAGTCACTTAACAAGAGTGATTCACCTAGGATTTTGTATCTGTTACACATGGATCTTTTTGGACCCATTACAGTACAAAGCCTAGGAGGGAAATCCTACACTTTAGTGGTTGTAGATGACTTCTCAAGATTCACATGGGTGTTCTTTCTGAGGAAGAAGTCTGATAACTTCAAATGTTTGACAGAGTTTCTCAAATGTATACAGAGTGAGTTCAACACTCATATTACCCTGATCAGAAGTGATCATGGGACAGAGTTTGATTCTCTTCTTATGTAAGAGTTCTGTCAGAGTGAAGGGATCAGGCATACATTCTCAGCTCCTAGAACTCCTCAATAAAATGGGGTAGCAGAAAGGAAAAATAGAACCCTAATTGAATCTGCAACTACATTATTGTCAGATGCTCACCTTCCTCTATCCTTTTGGGCTGAGGCAGTGAACACCTCCAAATATGTACTGAATAGAAGTTTGATATATAAACTAAAGGGCAAGACTCCCTATGAATTACTCAAAGGGCAGAAACCTAAAGTAGATTACTTCAAAATCTTTGGTTGCATTTGTTATATTCACAATAATGACAAGAGATATATAGCAAAATTTCAAGCAAAAGCTGATGAAGGAGTGTTTCTGGGATACTTCATGATCAATAAAGCTTATAAGATTTATAATAAAACTACTCTAAAAATAGAAGAATCTGTCCATATTTCTTTTGATGAAACTAATATGTCTTTCAAGGAGAAGAATGCTTCTACCATAGAACATTTGCAGGTACATTCTCTAGCTGAAGACTTAGACAGATTGCAAGTTACTAAAAAGGATGAAAGTAGTGAAGATGAAGAAGCTGCTCAACATCTGGAAGAAAATCTTCTTGAAGAGCCAGTTGCTGTTCCATAAGAGGAAACAACAATACAGGTTGGTGAACAATCAACACCCCCTGTTGATTTAGTAATATCAAGAGATCATCCAATCTCCCAAGTGATTGGAAACATCTCAGCTGATGTGCAAACCAGAAATCAGGTCAACCAAAACCTGATGCACACTTGCTTTCTCTCTCAAATTGAACCTCAATCCATTCAAGATGCAGAGCAAGATCCACATTGGATCATTGCTATGTAAGAGGAGTTGCATCAATTTGAAAGAAACAAAGTCTGGGAACTAGTGCCTAAGCCAAAGGATCATTCCATTGTTGGAACAAAATGGGTGTTCAGAAACAAATTGGATGATCAAGGAATTATTGTAAGGAACAAGACAAGGCTAGTTGCTCAAGGATATTCTCAAGAAGAGGGGATAGACTATGACCAGACCTTTGCACCAGTTGCAAGGTTAGAGGCCATAAGAATCTTCCTGGCTTATGCTGCTCACAAGGGATTCAAAGTCTATCAAATGGATGTGAAGAGTGCTTTTCTCAATGGGGAGATCAAAGAAGAAGTCTTTGTCAGACAACCCCCAGGTTTTGTCTCTCCAACTCATCCTGATTTTGTTTTCAAACTGTATAAAGAATTATATGGTCTAAAGCAAGCTCCTAGAGCATGGTATGAGACCCTAGCATGCTTTCTTCTGGAAAATGATTTTATTAGGGGGAGAGTAGACCAAACTCTTTTTATTAGAACTCATAAGTCCCATACCCAACTAGTACAAATTTATGTAGATGATATTATATTTGGTTTTACTGATTCAAACTTGTGCAAAAAGTTTTCCAAGCTTATGCACTCTAAATTTGAAATGAGTAGCATGAGTGAGCTATCCTTCTTCTTAGGATTGCAAGTCAAACAACATGCTGAAGGCATATTTATTTCTCAAACCAAGTATGCAAAAGAACCATGTATGAAAACACCCATGCCTACCAATGCTGTATTGGATGCTGATGAACATGGGAAACTAGTTGATCAGACAACATATAGAGCAATGATTGGCTCTTTATTGTACCTTATAGCTAGTAGGCCTGATATAATGTTTGCTACATGTATATGTGTTAGATTCCAAGTTAGCCCTAGAGAGTAACACTTAACTTTAGTAAAGAGGATTCTTTGGTATGTTAAAAGCTGTCCAAATCAAGGTCTCTGGTATCCAAAAGATTCAGCATTTGACTTAACTGGATTTTCAGATGCTGATTATGCTGGATGCAGAATAGACAGGAAAAGCACCAGTGGAACTTGTCAGTTTCTTGGTGATAGACTTGTCTCATGATTTTGTAAGAATTAAACATATGTGTCAACTTCAACTGCTGAAGCTGAATATATGGCTGCAGGTAGTTGTTGTTCACAAATCTCGTGGATTCAAAATCAACTCTTAGACTATGGTTACAACTTAGAGAAGTCTAAAATATTTTGTGACAACACCAGTGCTATTTCCATTGCACAAAATCCAGTCCTCCATAGTAGGAAAAAACACATAGAAATTAGGCATCATTTTCTAAGGGATAATGTTGAGAAAAATAAAATTGAACTTCAATATATCCCAACTGATTTGCAAAGGGGAGATATTTTCACCAAGCCTTTGGATGGAAAGAAACACACATTCTTCCTAAATCAGTTAGGCATGTTAGATGGAGGAAGCCTAAAATAAATTTTAAGATTTTGAAAAGCTAAAAACAGACCAAGATTAGGCTAAAAACTCATTTCTTTTTGTGTTTGTAGGATAGTTTCTGTCTCTGAACTGCGCTCGACGTTTTCCCCAAAAATCGTCGAACGTCGATCGACGGTTTCCCGAAAAACATCGAACGGAGATCGACGTTTTCCCAAAACGTCGACCGGAGTTCAGAGCTTGTCAGATAGTTGTATACTATCTCTTTCAGGCCTTCGATCGTCGAACTGAGCTCGACGTTCTCTAGATTGTCGAACTGAGATCTACGATGTTGAAGACCTTTCTGCTTCCCTTAGGAGTCCTGATCGTCGAACGGAGATCGACGATCCTTCCTTTTTCGCGTCGAACCCTAATATAAAATCATTTTTCGGCCGCCGTTCGTCGTTTACGCTTTCATACTCTCTGCAAATTTTTCTCTTTCACTCCAAACTCTCTACACTTGATCGTGTTTGTTGAATCTTTGCAGGTACAGATGGCTGTGTCGGTCGCCGCACTTTCCAAAATGAAATTTGATACAGGTTTTGACATAGATATGAACTCCTTCGATGGCAGCGATCAGCGGTTCAAAGATATTCTGAATCTTTTCCGCGAACAACAGTTAGTTCAATTGATGACCACCAGAATAAAGATTGCAGCAGATGAAATAAAGGAATGGATTTTTACTGCAACAACTGAGAATGAAAATACTATTGTCGGCACGATCAACGGGACTAAGGTACCATTGTCCCCTAATCTTTTGACAGAAGTATTCGCCTTAAGTACTGGGAATGACTCCATTGATTTGTCTGGAGAGGAATATGATTCGTTGTTAGATCGAATGGGTCACTCTGCTGTGAACCCTAATAAGCTTTTGAAAAAGATTCTATCAATTGAATTTCAATTTTTGGCTGATGTTGTGGGAAAAGTGCTTCTGGCAAAGCACTCAGCTCATGATACCATCTCAAGGTATCAGTTCTGCTTAATGGGAGCTATTGTTGACAAGAAACATTTGGATTGGGGGTCTATCTTCTTTGACTTGCTCAAGAAGAAAATCAACAAAGGTTGTGTATTCTTTGGGAGGATTCTAGGGGTTTTCTTTCATTCAAGGTGTCTTGATTTATTGGTTTCAAATGGTATGCACATCAATGCATCCAAAAGGCTCACCTGTGCCCTTTTCAGCAAATGGGACATGTAGATTATCAACCCTAACAGGGCTGCTGCAGCAATATCTGCTTCAGGCACAAGGACTACTTCAGTCTCTTCCCCTGCAGCAACACTTGCCCTCATTTAGAGACTGCCTGCCTCCTCCTCTGCTCCTCCTTCTCCTCCTCCTATTGTTTCTGCCTTACCTTCCTCATCAACCATCCAATCAGCCATCTCCTCCCCCATCATAGTTTCATCACCTATTTTTCCTCCTCCAGCCACCACCTCAGAACCATTACATCCTTTTTACTACTATCCATCCATTGACTCTTCCATACCATCTTTCACAATTGTGGATGACTCCTTCATGGATGTTTCCCCCTCCTCACCTCTTGAGCCTTCATCATCCTCCTCTTACCAACAGCTCCTCAATGACATCCTTGATCAACCATCTTTCTCATCATCCATCTCCACACCTATATCATCTATCTCCACCATCCCAATATCTCAGCCATCCATCCCTCAATTCTCATCCTCACCTCATGCAGCCATTCCATTAGTTCAAGCCACATCTTCCTTCACCTCTACTCAAGTATCCCTTGAGCAAGTGGATCTTTCTGGTCTGGCAGATAGGCTTTATGGGATACTGGCCCCCAAGCTAGTAGCCTTGCTGGAGACCTCCTTGGCTCCACTTTTAAACTCTATCTAGGAGCTATCTAACAGACTGTCAGCTCTCTCCTCTCCTCAGGCAATTCCTTCATTAGGGTGCCTTGATCCAGCCCTACATGCATCAAGCCAGGGGAGATGCCTCATGAAGCTCATGAATCTGAAGAAGTGCCTACTGCTGCTGTTCCACTTCCAATGTTTACAGTGGACCTCAGGTCACTGTTGAGTGATTTTGATTCTCTTCACAAAAGATTTTCACCAGTTCAGCAAGTTGAAGACCTTACTAAGGCCATTGTGCCTATTTTAGAATGTGATCCCAGTCTGATTGTATCTTATGTCAACTCTTTTAAGGCTGTGGATGTTGTTGTTTCTGTTTGTACTAATGCTGCTGCTGATGTTATATCTGCTGGTTCTATAGACTTTGAAATGCTGCATGTTGATATGCCTGATGTTATTGATAATTCTGCTGACGAAGAATTGGCCAAATTCTTGGAAGTGCAAGTATCTGAGACTCCTGCTATCTCATTTGCTCCTGTTGAGAGTACTACTGAGATTTCTGTTGTTGTATCAACACCTCCTGCCCCTGCTGTTTCTGAGAAATCCAAAGTTCAAGAGGAATATATCAAAAGTATAGATGATTTGTATGACTGACCTTAAAGTTCTGAAAGTGATCAATTCAATACAGAATCTGATGATTCTTCTGGTACTATTGCAAAGAAAAGGAAAGCAAGAAGCAAGGCCATGATGAAGGCCCCTCCTGCTAAGGCCAAGGATGCTAATGATATACCCTACTATATTCTACATGATTGCTAGATAACTGAACCATGGATGCAATATTCTAAAAACCAACTAAAGGCCATGAAGAAGAAAAGAAAGTTTGATAAGTATGAGAAAGGTTCATCCCAGTTTTAGCCTCCTCCTCCTCCTCCTCCAGATTCAGGATCCGGTGGAGGCTCAGCTTCTCTAACCTCTGCTCCAAAGAAAAGCCCCTCCCAATCTTCACAAAGATATCATCCCAGAGGGCAATATCAAAGAGGTTATCAGTCCAGAAGGGGACAATATAGAGGTAATCAGAGAGATCACAGGATTCAATCAAGACATCAAAGGGAAGGACAAAGGCATTTGGACTCATCTCAAGGTCCTTTCCCTTATAAGCTCAGAGAAACTGTTGATGCAAGGACTGTTGCTGCTTCAGAAACTTTTAATAGATATGAACCTACAATCCCTTTTGAAGATCCAGAGAACAATCCTTTATCTTGGACTGCTAGGATGAAAGAACTTGCTGCCTTAGATCAGTTGAAGAAGGCCAGAGAGCAAGGAAAAGACACCTCCAACATCACTACCTTGACAGAGCAAAGAAAAGCAGAATTGGAAAGATATGCCTCAAGGAAGTTCTTTGACCTAGTGGATTACATGAAACTGCATCCTAAGGCTGTGGTTCCCAGGGCAAGATCTCAAACCTCCTTAGGTGCAGAGGATGACAGAAGGTCAAAAAAAGAAGCTCTCAATCCCAACAGGGAAATCTTGTTTAAGAAAGAAAGTGAAAAGAAGTGATCTCTGTAAGCAGACAGTTCATTCTTTTTAAAACTCTTGCTGATGTTCTATCTGAATGCTGCTATGCTGCTTGTTCTGCTCTGTTGCTTTAATTCTTTTTGCTTGTCTGTATTTGCTTTTGTATTTATTTCTGAGCTATGTAAATAGTAATCCTTACCCAAATAGGGGGAGATTGTTGGAACACCCTATTACTAATTTGGGCAAGGATCACTATGTTTTTAGGAAATCAGTTTGACCTAGATATATAGTTGAAAAGGTCAAGTTAGAATGAGTCTAAGGCTTAGAACTTAGGTTTGAAGCTTCCCCCAGGACCATTCATTGTTCAAGACTTAGAACTGAGGCAAAGACAGTTTTCGTCGAGCTCAGGTCGACGAAACGTCGAACTCCATTCGACGCTCTCTGAGCTCAACTCTGCTAAGTCGTCGAACTCCGGTCGACGATCTTCGAGCTCAGATCGACGATCTGCCTTCAGCTTGTTTCCAAGTCGCTGAGCTCAGTTTGACGATCATAGAGCTCAGGTCGACGTTTTCTATCTAATGGTCAATCCAATCTCTGAGCTCAGGTCGACGATCGTAGAGCTTAGATCGACGTTTTTCTGAGAGATCAACGACTTTGAGGATTCAAATTCAGTCAGCTTTTGGAATGTTTTTCAAATTCTCTCAGCATTTATTTCAAGAGATTTGCTAGCCGTTTTCATTTATTCTGGAGCAAGTTTCAAGGGATTTCTCAGAGAATGTCTATTGGACTTTCCTCATGAAGACAAAACATTTATGGAAGACATTTATTGACTGCTAACGGCTATCTTGGACAAAGGATCATCAGAGAATAAAACATCCTATAGCAGATCAAGAGAAAGACAATCTATCTATCACTCAATACAGACATACACAGATAGTCAGAAAAACTCAGAGGAAAATCAAGTGATCAATCCTGAAGAGTTTGATTGAAAATTAGCATACTGTAAAGTGTTCATAGCTTCAACATCAAAGACTCCATACAACTCACATTTCATCCTCTGCTGAAATCATCTTATGCTGGAGATTTGAAGCTTCTGAAGGCCTATCACCCTAGCAAAGCTCTCATCTCTGAACCATCTACATCTCAGGGGGAGCTTTGACAACACAATCAATCCACTAAGTCTTCTCTCAGTGATTGAGACAGAGAAGACAACTTCACCTCTTCCTTTTTCTTTTCCTGCTGTAAAAGGGTTATCAAAACTCCCTTCAAAAGTCTTGAATCTGGTTCTGAGAGCCTTGTCAAAACTCAATGGTGGCAAGACACCTGATCAAAAAATCCAGTTTGGTTTTTGAGCACCTTATCAAAAGCTCAATGGTGCCCAGGACACCTGATCAACTCATCCTGCAGTGGATTCCTACCAAGGGTGGTAGAAGAGTGGATGTACCCAGGTTTTTGGGAAACCACTATAGTTCCTTGTGTCTTCTGGTTTCTTGTGCATATTCTTTGCTGTGTACTGTGGTTTTTATTTTACTGCTTTAGTTTTATTTCTAAATCAAAGCACCTTACCCCTATACATAAATTAAGCCTTTACTGCTGTATAATTTTAAATTATAAATTTACTTTAAAATACTCTATTCACCCCCCCTCTAGAGTTAAGATAGATCTTACCCTCACTTTCAAGCTCCACTACCTGAATGGACTGAGGCTCATAAGAAGGCCAAAATTGATGATGCCAAAGCAATGAACATTTTGGCCCAAACAATGTCAGATGACATTTTTCAGAAAGTGGATGAATGCACATCAGCCAAGGTCATCTGGGATTCCCTAAATCAAATGGTGGCTGGATCTACTGATGAAAGAAAGGATAGAAGATCAAATCTCATATCCCAATATGAGAACTTCTAAAAGGAGGAAGCTGAATCTGTAGCTGACATGTACAATATGTTAAGCTCTACCATCAATGAGCTAAAAACCTTGGATAAGGACATCACCCTCACATAGGTGAATGATAAAATCCTTATTTTCTTTCCAAGCTCATGGGATTCAAGGATCTGGCCCATCAAGGAGGCCAGGAGCCTAAATGAGATTTCTACTAAATCTCTTTTGGGAAAGCTGAAGTCCTATGAGCAGCTTATCAAATCCAGAGAAGCAGCTGAGCAAAGAACACCTCCACCAGCAAGCAAGGAGCACAACATTACATTCAAGGCTGCTGAAGAGACAGAGACTCCAACAGTTAATGAAGAGTTGATGAGTCTATTTGCCAAAAGATTCCACAAAATGGCAAAGAAGGATTTTAGAAGAAAGTCATCCATGCAGGATTACAAGCCAAGGTATGATAAAACTCCCACTATAGAAGTGGTGTGCTTTGGCTGCAGGAAACCTGGACACTTCCTCTCAGAGTGTCCAGAGAATCAGAAGAAGGAGAAGAGAAGAGAGAAGGACTCCAGAAGACAACAAACTAGCAGGCCTTCCTCCAGCAAACATAAGAAGAAGGAGAAAGGCTTTATAGCTGAAAGCTGGAGTGAAACTGAAGATGAATCCTCATCTTCTAGCTCCAGTAAAGAAGAAGAGGAGGCAAGGGCCAAAGAAGTTTGCCTCATTGACATTGATGCTTCCAGGAGTCATTCAGAGGAGGAAGAATCAGACACTGAAGAAGCTTCAGCATCTGAAGCTGATCTGGTATTGTCTTCTTTTGATTATAGTTCTGAATCATTTCAATCTGAATTTAAAAGCATGTGCATAGATCTAATAAATTCAGAAAAAGAAATTAAGACACTTAGGGAAAGACTAGGAAACCAAGAAAATGTTATTTCTGAAAACAATAGGTTAAAGGCTGAACTAAATTCTGCAAATGAATAAATTATCTTTCTGAAATCTCAACTTTGCAAAGCTAAGATATTAGAAGAATCATTGAATGGTAAAAGTTTAAGATTGTTAGATATAACCAGCACATTAAATACTAGAATTAATAACTGTAGACTAGGGTTAGGAGCTTCATCCAGTGAACTAATCCTAATCCAAAAGAATCATCTTTCTAAACCTGTAAATTTTGTTTCTGATAAAGGAAAGAAAAATACTGAACAGCTTAATAAGGTTAATGAAGTTCTTAAATAGATTGAAACTAAAAACGAACTTAAAAACCAGAAGAATAATAAAAGTAACAATGTTCAGCAGTTATCGTCGAACTCAGATCGACGATATATGAACAGATCGTCGACCTCAGTACGACGATCTCTGAACGCAAATTTCAATAATAATCATTCGTCTTACTGTGACTGATAAATTGTGTATGGTTCGTCGAGCAGAGATCGACGAACTTGGGGCACAGAAAATAAACTTGTTCATTCTCTGAGCAGAGATCGATGATCTCATCCCAATTCGTCGAAATCTTATCGATGAACTCACAACATTTCGTCTAACATAGAAAGACTTGCTAATAATCATAACTATAACAACAACTCTAATAAATCTAGGAAGCCATTTAATCCATTAGCTGATTGGATAATTCCACCTAAAAGATATCATCAATTAGGATACAAATCTAAACAAGAATTTTCTGTAATATCTAGCTTTTCATATCAACAATATAAAGGACCCAAGGTAACCTGGGTCAAGAATAACTAACTATTTTTCCTTACAGATAAATAGCTGTCCAGTTGTGAATCAACTATGGTACCTGGACAGTAGTTGTTCCAAACACATGACTAGCAACAAGGAAAATCTACTCAACTACAAGACCAAGCTGGGACCAAAGGTAATCTTTGGTGATTCAAAGTGTGGCCAATCTGAAGGCTATGGACAAGTAAGAATTGGAGCTGTCACATTCAAGAAGGTGACCTATGTAAGTGGACTCAAGCATAACCTCATCTCCATAAGTCAATTATGTGATGAAGGTTAACATGTACACTTTAATTCAACATCTTGTACTATTTCAAATAAAGAAAAACAAAATGTTTTAATTGGGAATAGACAAGGAAATATATATTTAGTTGATTTTAATGCTGCCAATTCAGATATCTACTTACTTAATATAATTAGTAATCAGAATGAATTATGGCATAAAAGGCTAGGACATGTAAACATGAAAAAATATTGCTAGGCTATCAAAAGACAACCTTGTGAGAGGTTTACCTTCTGGTCCCTACAAGAAGGAAGACCTCTGTAGGGCCTGTCAACAAGGCAAGCAAACTAAATCTAGCTTTAAATCAGTAAATAAAAGTAGTTCACCTAGGATCTTATACTTGCTACACATGGATCTCTTTGGACCCATTGCTGTACAGAGCCTTGGAGGGAAATCCTACACTTTAGTTATTGTAGATGACTTCTCAAGGTTCACTTGGGTGTTTTTTCTGAGATCTAAGTCAGATACCTTTAAAGTTCTTACAGATTTTCTCAGGACCATACAGATTGAGTACTCTACTCATGTTGCATTGATTAGAAGTGCTCATGGTACAGAGTTTGAGTCTCTTCTTATGCATGAGTTCTGTGAGAAGGAAGGTGTCAGGCACTGCTTCTCAGATCCTAGAACTCCCCAACAAAATGGGGTAGTTAAAAGGAAAAATAGGACACTTATTGAAGCTGCAGGCACATTACTTGCAGATACTTACATGCCCCTATCCTTTTGGGCAGAGGCTGTAAGAACAACAAATTATGTACTGAACAGAAGCTTGATACATAAACTAAAGAATAAGACTCCCTATGAATTACTTAAAGGGAAGAAACATAAACTCTCCTATTTTAAAGTATTTGGATGTGTATGTTATATACATATTAATAACAAGAAATACATTAGAAAGTTTGAAGCTAAGGTTGAAGAGGGAATTTTTCTAGGATATTCCCAAGTAAGCAAGACTTATAGGGTATTTAATAAATCATCTCTAAAAATTGAAGAATCAGTCCATGTTACTTTTGATGAGGCTAACATGTCTTGCAAGGATAAAGAGATTTCTACCAATAATCCTTTGCAGGTACCTCACTTGTGTGAGAATTTGGATGGACTAAGCCTCACCCAAGAGGATCCAACACATCCCTCTCCAAAGAATGAAGAAGAAAGTGAAGAAGAAGGCACTGAAGAGACTGAACTTCATCCAACAGCAAACATAATTCCACAAGAGGAATTAAATCCAAATGTTGTTGCTGAACTAACTCCACCCACTGATCTTGTCACACTAAGGGATCACCCCAGATCTCAAGTGATTGGAGACATGACAGTAGGTGTACAGACAAGTCATCAACTCAACCAAGACTTGATGCATGCCTGTTTCCTCTCTCAATTTGAACCTCAATCCATAAAAGATGATGAGCAAGATCCCCACTGGATCATTGCTATACAAGAGGAACTCAACCAATTTGAGAGGTGTAAAGTTTGGGATTTGGTTCCAAGACCCCAAGACTACCCAGTCATTGGAACCAAATGGGTATATAGAAACAAACTAGATGCCCAAGGTGTAATTATGAGAAACAAGGCTAGGCTTGTTGCTCAAGGTTATAGGCAAGAAAAAGGGATAGACTATGACCAAACATTTGCACCAGTTGCAAGATTAGAGGAAATCAAAATCTTTCTTGCCTATGCTGCCTACAAGAAGTTCAAAGTATATCAAATGGATGTAAAGAGTGCTTTTCTGAATGGAGTACTAAAGAAAGAGGTTTATGTTGAACAACCTCTAGGTTTTATCTCTGCAACTCATCCTTATTATGTATTTAAATTGCATAAGGCTCTCTATGGTCTAAAGCAAGCTCCAAGAGCTTGGTATGAGACCTTAGCTAGCTTTCTGATAGAGCATAAATTCATTAGAGGCATAGTAGATAAAATCTTATTGACTAGACATCAAAAGGACCAAACTTTGTTAGTACAAATATATGTGGATGATATTATATTTGGGTATACTGATCCCAAATTATGCAAGAGCTTCTCTGACCTCATGCATTCAAAATTTGAGATGAGTAGCATGGGTGAGCTCTCCTACTTTCTTGGTATCCAAGTAAAACAGCTCCCTGATGGCATCTTCATCTCCCAAGCTAAATATGCTAAAGAGCTTATAAAGAAGTTTGGGATGGCTGATGCCTCAGCAAAGAAAACACACATGGCTACAAATGCTGTAATAGACTCTGATGCACATGGAAAACCTGTGGATCAGAAATTATATAGGGGCATTATTGGGTCCCTACTATACCTTACAACAAGCATACCTAACATTATGTTTGTGACATATCATTGTGCTAGGTTCCAGGTGAACCCTAAAGAATCTCACCTAGTTTTTCTAAAAAGGATTTTAAGATATATAAAGGGTTGTCCTAGTCTAGGTATCTGGTATCATACTGAGTCAGAGTTTGAGTTAACTGGATACTCAGATACTGACTTTGCTGGATGAAGAGTGGATAGAAAGTGTACCTCAAGAACCTGCCAGTTCTTTGGTATGAGATTAGTGTCCTGGTTTTGTAAGAAGCAGGTATCTGTGTCAACATCAACAGCTAAAGCAGAATATATTACAGCTGGCAGTTGCTATTCCCAGATGCTGTGGATCCAAAACCAACTCTTGGACTATGGCTTCAAATTAAATAATTCAACTCTCTTATGTGATAACACAAGTGCTATAGCTATAGCACAAAATCTAGTCCATCATAGTAGAACTAATCATATAGACATTAGGCATCATTTCATTAGAGAGTGTGTAGATAAAAACAAAATCAAATTTGTCTATATCTACACTGATTTACAAAAAGCTGATATTTTCACAAATCCCCTGGATGAAAGAAATCACTTGTTCTTTGTAAATCAGCTTGGAATGATCAATGGATAAGACTTAGTTTAGTTTCTGTCTGCACTCGAAGAACTCTTCAAATTTTGTCGAATGGAGGTCGACGAACTGGGAAAGGTTCTTGAGTTATTCGTCGACCTGAGATCGATGAACTCTCTGTTAGTGAAGTTAGTTTTGTCGACCTGAGATCGACGAATCTACTTCAAAAAACCTTCGTCGAATGGAGCTCGGCGAAATGTCTTTAACCCTTCAGACTGTGCTTGACGAATTGATTTACTCCAAATTATCTCGTCGACCTCAGATTGAAGAATTATTTACTTTTAGTGGAACGGAGTTTATCGAATCATATTCTAGAAAACCTTATATTTATGTTTTCTTCAACCTCCGTCTCGCCCTTTCAGTTCCCTTACACTTGATCTTCGTTTATTCTCTTGCAGGTGCTCTCATGGCGATTCCAGCAGGCAATCTTGCGGCGATGAAATTTGATACTGGCTTCGACCTTGATTTCAAATCCTTTCAATATTCCGATCCTATCTTTCTGAACATCTTGCAACTGCCTGAAGAACAGCAGTTGAAGACTCTGCTATCCACCAGGATCAAGATATCTGGAGCAGAAATCAGAGAGTGGGTCTATACATCTTCCATAGAGGACAACACCATGACTGAAACTATAGCGGGTAATTCTGTTTCCCTCACCCCCGCTATTTTAATAGAAGTTTTTGGATTAAATAATGGTGAAGAAGAATTAGAAATAGACATTGAGGAGTTTGACATGATGCTGAGTATGATGGGTTATTCAGGACAAACCCCTAATAAACTGCTTAAGAAACATCTGTCTGCAGAGTTTAAGTTTCTCACAGACATTATGGGCAAGGTGTTGCTGGGAAAGCACACAACCCATGACTACATAACCAGGCACCAATTCCTGGTTATGTGTGTTGTGGTCAATAAGAAGAAAGTGAACTGGGCTCAGATCCTATTTGATCTGATTAAAAAGAAGAATAAAAAGAAAGAGGTATATTTTGGAAGGATCCTAGGGATCTTCCTAAAGGAAAAGACTGCTGAATCCCTGGTCTCCCCGACCATATTCATAAATGCTAGCAAGAGGCTCACATGTGCCCTTTTTAGCAAGTGGGAGAGGACAATCACCAACCCCTCCAAGGCTACCTCCTCTTCCACCAGACCTTCTAAGAGTACAAGGGCTGCTCCAGCCACTTCCCACCCAACTGAAGAGGTTCCTTACACCACTCCACACCCTCCAGATCTCCAAACTCCATCTCAGCCAGCAAGTCAATAAACCCCACTTTCCACTCATATTACAGTCCCTACTCCCACACCTCCATCATCCCCAATTCCTACATCTCCAACCCACATTCCCTCTCATACTCCTTCTCCCCAACATGATACATCACTACCATCACCACCCCCATCTCCTCTTCCAAGGAATTTAGCTGACATCCCCCTATCCAACCTATCATCCCTCCCATCCTTCAATCCACTATCATCCCCTCTTAACACTCCCTCTCCTCCAGATGTCTCTCACCAAGACACTCACATACAATCTCCACCTCCACCTCTAACTCCACCAGCTCTTACCACCTCCACTCAAACACCCCTTGCCATAAAATCTACCTCCCCACTGTTGGACTCTTCCATTATCCCTCCACTCATTTCCCTTCTCACACCCCTCCTCAAAACAATTATAGCTGATGCCATTTCTCCTCTTGCTGCTTCCATATCCACCCTTACTGCCCAGATATCTGCTCTCTCTACAGCTCCCTCTTCAGTTGGGGGCTTGGCTTTAGTTACCACTGAAACTAGGCAGGGGGAGATACTCAATGAAGAAGAAGCAGCATTCGATGTAGCAGCAGAAGCAGCAGCAGTAACAGAGTTAGTTGAAACTGATATGGAAACAGTATTAGATGTAGCAGCAGATGTACAAGCAGAAGTAGCAGCAGATGTACATACAGAAGAAGCAACATCAGAACCAATAGATACAGTCTATTTTAATAACCTTATAACAAATAGCATTAAGCCATCCATGGCTATAATTCCTTATACCATACCAATAAGCCCCAAAGTTTGGCTCAAGGCCACTTTTGCTACTCCAGAGTCTCCTCCCAGAGTTGCTTCCCTCACTATCTCATCCCCTATTGCACTAGTTTATATTATGGATGATTCTCCAATGCCTGATCTAGATACACTTGTCATGACTAACATAGAAGAAGAAAATAAGTTAGCTGCTGAAAGCACTGATGTGTATAGTTCTCCTGCTCCTCCTCCATCTCCCTCCAAGCCTGAAAAATCAGCAATACCTGATGAAATAATAAGAGTGATAAATGCACTATATGACAATCCACAATAGTTAGATGATGATGAGGATGATAATGATGATTCAGGTAAGGATCCCAAAAGAAAGAAAGTCTCAATGAAGAGGAAAGCTCCTCTACCTCCTGCCCCTAAACCCAATCCTTCAAATGACACACCATACTATATTCTACAAAATATTACTCCATACAAGGGTATGCCAGCATGGATGTGGCTATCAAAAAATGAACAAAAGGCTAGGAAGAAAAGCAGGAGATACTCTCCTCCTCTACAGAAGTTTAAGAGAGGTCCTCCTCCTCCTCCTGCTGCTGCTGGTGCCTCAGGAGTTCCTCCTCAAAGTTCAGATGTATCTTCCAAGACTACATCTTTCACTAGAACCTATCAAAGGCAGGAAAGATCATCCAAACATCAATCCCAAGGAGGCAGTCAGCAAAGGAGTACAAGTTCAGCTGAGGAAATAAAGGAAGTTGTTTATCAAAGACCAGCATTCTCTCCTCCTAAATAGCAAGCTCCTCAACATCAATACAGAAGGCACACTGAATCTCATAAGCCTAAAGGGAAATATAGTGAAGCTGCTTCTCCTAAATCCCTCTATACTCAAAGAAATGAAAAGCAAAATGTGACAAGTTTCACAGCTCAATCAACACAGTTCAAGCCTGTTACCCTGCTACATCCACAAGATGATCAGTCATTTGTCAATCAAGATGTTGATCCAAATTTAAGGATGGCAAGGCTCCAGGAGCTAATTGGACTTTCATAGATAAAGAAAGCTATGGAAGAAGGAGAAGACCCATCAAAATTCACAACTATGTCATCCTCTAGAGAAAAAGAACTGGAAAAACTTCAGGTTAGCAAGAAAGTATTCAATCCAGCAGAATACATGGCATTACACCCAGAGGCTGTTGTACCCAGAACTTCAACCCTGGCTGTGATTGGAGCATCAGATCTGTATATGTCAAAGAAAGAAGTTGCCAATCCCAATAGGGAAATTATACTCACTCAGCATGGGGACAAAAGCAAAGAGGAGAAGCACAGGGAAAAGAAGCAAAAGAAATAAAATTTGAACATCTTTGCTTATGGTAACTTTAAAACTATTTTCTCATCATGATACAAAGCTTACTGTATATGTATATATATCTACTCCATATACCAATCTCTTTTCTGCAAGATATATGTTTTTCCTACTTTGTACATTTCTATTTTAACCATTGAGTCTGTAAATAGTGACCTCACCCAAATAGGGGGAGATTGTTGGATCCCTAGTTGGATTTGGGCTAGGTTCACTAAAGTTAGGATCATATGACCCAACATGTATAGCAAGGGTCATGGTTGTGTCCTAGAGTCTAGGCCAAGTCCTTAGAGTCAACAATGCATGGACCAGCTATCAACAGTCTGCCAAAGATTCAAGACTTAGAGAAATATCAAGACTCAGAAAAAGAGTTCGATGTTCGTCGAACTCAGGTTGACGAAAGTCGTGCTCAGCTCGACGAAATCAGAGAAAAATTCTCTAAGTCGAGCTCGATGAACTCAGTTCTCAGGTCGACGATTTTTGGATCATCTGCTTCAACACTAAAGTCCAGAAAACATCTCAATATTTCTAAGTCAAGAATCAAACTCCAGTCGATGAACTTGGATCTCAGCTCGATGATCTTAGTGCACAGAATTGGAAAGATCTGTCAAGCAGTAGTCAGCAGTTTAGAGGTCGACGATCTTGGATCTCAGCTCGACGAACTGTGGACTCAGGTCAACGAAGTCAGACTTAGTTGTCTTCATTCTTATATCCCTATTATATTGCAATAATTCCTGAGTAATTAATGCTCAAATATTCTCTGAATATTACCGTTAGACAGAGCATTAATTATGGTCTTCATCAGGATTATTGCCTGCCATTTTTCAAAAGGGACAGTTGGGGAAATAAATCAATGCAAATATTCTCAAGGCCATCCGCATTGAATGCAAGAAGGAATTCAAAATTCAAAAGGAATTTCATATGGAACATATAAAAAGGATTTGTCTTCTTCCTGCAAAACTGAATATACAACAGTCTAACAATCTAAGCGAGAGAACAAGACAAAACAGAGATGAACATCAGAACTAGATCAAGGATCTTCTACTCTTGCTTTCTCTACAACAAAGTGATAGAAAGAAAGAATTGCTAGACCAGAAGAAGAACAACAATCAGAAGAAGAAGAATAATCATTCAAAATCAAGAGTCTTCTTCTTCTGTCATCATCTCGAGAATCTTCAAAGGACAACAACTATTACATCAGTCAAGAAGTTCCTGAAGATCTTCTTGCCAAAGCTAAAGTCTGAAGGCCTATCACCCAGAAGCAAAGCTCCAACCCCCAGAACCAATTCATTATCTCAGGGGAGCCTTTGCTAACATCAGATCCACAAGAGTCTTCTCAGTTGTATATTGAGAAAGAGAAGACAAAATCATTCTCTCACCCCACTGTATACAAGGTTTTAATTCCCTTCAAAATTATTCCTGGTTGCAAGTTACCTGATCAAAAGACTTGAGATTTGGTTTTTGAGCACCTGATCAAAAGCTCATTGGTGGGAGTCACCTAAACAAAAACCTGAGTGGATTCCTACCAGGGTGGTAGAAGAGTGGATGTACCCAGGTTGGGGACCACTATAAAATCTTGTGTTGTCTGGTTGCCTTTTTTCTTTTGTTCTTGCTGTGGCTGTGCTAGTTAGGTTGTTGTGATTTTGATTTGATAAATTTGGTGTGCTGTGACATAATATCTTAGTTTAGAAATACGTTTTTCTTTTGCAGCAAAAGTTAAAAAAAACCCAAACATACTCTATTCACCCCCCCTCTAGAGTATATCAGATCGAACACCTCACTTTCATCCTACCTCACTGAAAGCTTCAAGAAGATACCATGTCGACCAGCCGTCGACACAACTCGTGCTTCTCCCTTGGCACGACCTTTGTTATCATGTCCGAAGGGTTTTCATCTGTGTGGACCTTTTCCACCTTCAGTAGCTTCTCCTCGACAACATCCTATATCCAATGATACCTGACATCAATATGCTTTGTCTTAGAGTGGTAGGAGGGGTTCTTGGCAAGAAAGATAGCACTCTGACTATCACTGAGCACAGTGAACACGTCTTGCTGGATTCAAAGTTCGAGCACGAACTTCTTCATCCACAGGACCTCTTTGGAAGCTTCCATCAGAGCTATATATTCTACCTCAGTCGTCGACAGTACCACACACTTTTATAACCACGATAACCACGACACAACACCCCATGCAAAAGTAACAATATACCCCGAAATGGATCTTCTGGAATCGATGTCTCTAGACATGTTAGAATCAGAGTACCCAACCAGTTCAGGTGATTCACCACCAAACTGCAGATACAAATCTGTAGTACCTCTGAGATATCGAAGGATCCACTTCACAGCGTCCCAATGGACCCTTCTTGGGTTTGCCAAATATCTGCTCACCAACCCTATTGCATGAGATATGTCTAGCCTCGTACAGACAATAACATACATCAAACTCCCTACTGTAGAAATATAGGGTATCTGGCTCATCTCCTCAGACTCCTTCTCAGATGAAGGGAAATGACTTCTAGATAACTTGAATTGTCCGCCCAATGGAGTGGTAACAACCTTTGCCTTCTCCATCATGAACCTCTTCAGTACTTTTTAATATACTCAACCTGAGACAACCACAGTAGACCTGCACTCCTGTCTCTGGTAATCTTCATACCCAGGATCTTCTTTGCCGGTCCAAGGTCCTTCAATTAAAAGGACCTACTGAGCTTCATCTTCAGTTCTACAATGCTGGCCTTGTCATCCCAGACAATCAACATGTCATTGATATAGAGTAGTAGTATAGTGAAGGACCCCTCCGTTCTCTTCACATAGGCATAGTGGTCAGCCCTGGTCCTCAAGAATTTGTTCGTGGTCATGAAGGAGTCAAACTTATTATACCACTGCTTGGGTGCCTGTTTCAACCCATAAAGACTCTTCTTGAGTCGGCACACCAAATTCTCCTTAACCTTGACCTCAAACCCTTTCGGTTGTTCCATGTACAACTCCTCCTCCAAATCACCGTGCAGAAAGGCCATTTTTGTAGCACCCCCCCAACCTTTGCCCGGGTCGGGCCGGAGGGGTACTACTGGCCCAAGACGCCCACCCAGTGCTCATAGGGGAAACGATCCACCCTGTCCAAGCACTAGATTGTCGCCTTGGTTGGCTCGAATCATAACATTCACAACCCATCAGAATATAGCGGAAGCATTAACAGGAAACCATTGCAGATTTATATATCACATATCAGAATTACAACGGTTCTAGGGCCGAAGCCTAAGTACTTATATAAGCCCGTGGGCTATACATGTGCTACATATAATCCTCATATACTCTCTCTCTACGCTGCTCGGCGGAACTCACGTCTCTAAACTCTAGGGATGGTGGGGGTGCATCTGCTTGAGTAGACCTAGCTGCTGGCGTAATCTCCTGCGGCAGCGGGTCACTATGGTGCTCCACCTCCTGTGAATGGTTAATCAAATAACCGTTAGTCACAGAGCTAAGTAGAAACAAATCTCCTCCCCGGATCCACATCCTGGGGACGAGCACGCACCCACCCAGCAGAAGTAAATAGCCGAAGCAAGAGAGGGTTAGCACAATATTCCATATAGGAACAGCTAGGAGCAAATATAAAAGAGTGCAGTATAACCGGTCAAAGCAGCAATAGTATAAAACTGTTATAATAATGCTCTACCAGCACCACAGGATTCCATATCATGAATTCTATCGCAGGCATTCACAGCCGTGCACCTACCACAGGCATTCACAGCCGCGCACATACGGCAGGCATTCACAGCCGCGCACACAAACCCTATGTCGACATAGTTTGGACAGCTTCTGTTCCAGCAGGGTAGCGAGCCCCGCGGGCCTCACCGATGTGGCCGTCGGTGATAGTGGCCAGTCCTGCCACTTCTGGGGGTGATCGTACCGCACAACCCCAGGCCCTAACGTACAACCTTGTGTACTCTTGGATGTGAGCGACATCCAACGAATCATTTTGGCCGACCAGCAGAGGAAAACCCGACGGGGAATAAAACGGCCGGTCACCCGTGGTACCCATCTCCCTGTCGCCTTGAGTCGTCAACCTTCCCGCACCGGTACGAACGGTCTGCGGAAGGGATTGACCCGCCACTATTTCACCGCAAGCAATTTACAAACAATCAATCAACGGCAAACATAATACACACTGGGTCTACGTCGGCCTGCCCTACTAGGCTTAAACTTCGGGCGGCGGCGCTTAGCTCTACATTCGTCAAGGAGCGTGGGAGCGCATTATTTGGGGCTAGACCTGGAGGATTACCTCAACTCCGGTTATCCCCAACTAAGGCTCAACCTTAATAACGACTGCTCGTCAAAGCAGGACCCGGGGTTATAATAGTAAATTACAATGAAGACAAAATGCGGTGTTTATGCTGCTTATTTAAAGTGCTGTAATGAAATGTGACTAGTACAAAACTGGAGTAGTACAGAATGAAAGTACTTGACCAGTACGAGACTGGAGTATAACTGAATTGAAAATCCTTGACCAGTACGAGACTGGAGTATAACCGAATTGAAAATACTTGACCAGTACGAGACTGGAGTATAACTGAATTGAAAGTACTTGACCAGTACGAGACTGGAGTATAACCGAATTGAAAGTACTTGACCAGTACGAGACTGGAGTATAACTGAATTGAAAGTACTTGACCAGTACGAGACTGGAGTATAACTGAATTGAAAGTACATAACCAGTACGAGACTGGAGTATAACTGAATTGAAAGTACTGAACTGAAAAGAATAAAAGAACAGGACCAGTGCAAGACTGGAATAATCATAAAGAAAATGGTTTGTAGTCCAATCACTCCATCCAGGAGGCTTCAGTTCCATCTCCGTTCTCAGGAGAGATTTTCAGTTCCATCCCCGTTCTCAGGAGGCACATTCAGTTCTATTTCAGTTTTTAATAAGGCTTCATTGGGTTGCACCCATTATTAAGATCCGATTAGAATCTGGTTGCGCCTTATTAATCACGAGTTAATCAGATCAGGGGCTTATCAGGAGTTGCACCCTCATTAGTTATCGAGAATAATTCGCATAGCACTACTCGTACTCTCGCTTCCGAGCGTACCCAAATCACCCGAGAGGCGAGGCGCTCAACGGTTTCACGGAATCTCGGAGCACACGGGGTTCGGTCACTTGCCTCGGCCACTCTCGTTGATACGACAATTTTATTATTCTTTTTAGTGAGGATAGTCGCGCGCTCCAATTTTCATTTTCGAGAAAAACGAGCGTAATAATTGCTAAGCGCGACCCTAGGCTCCAAATTTTAGGAAAAATATCAAAACTTATCACCATGACCCCAAATTTTGATACAACTCTTAATATAGCCTAAAAAGAGCCTAGTAATTTTTTTGTAATTTTTCAAAGTGTTTTGGGCCTTTAATTTGGCCAAACAAATTTTATTTAGGCTTTTAAAAATACCAAATCAACTCCAAAAATTCTCAAAAATTTTGTGAAGATTGACCTCATTGAAGGGAACAATTTTCATATTCAAAACTTTTTCATGAGGGCTCTATCTTATCCTCAAAAAAATAAAACCCCTTATTATAATATTATAATATTATAATAATAAAATTTATAAAATAAAAGGCACTGTTCACTTCTTTCTTCCCCCGCTGTTTTAAACCCGCCGCCCCTTACGGGATTCTCCAGCCGCCGGCCGGCCACCGGCCGGCCGTGGCTCCACCACCGGCCGACTGCCCGGTGATGGGGCTCTCTCCGGCGGTGGTCCGGCGGCCTGCCGCCGCCGGCCGCCGCCGGAGCCTTTTTTTTTGTTTTT
This sequence comes from Platanthera zijinensis, assembly GCA_039513925.1. Lineage (NCBI taxonomy): Eukaryota > Viridiplantae > Streptophyta > Magnoliopsida > Asparagales > Orchidaceae > Platanthera > Platanthera zijinensis. The sequence continues at coordinate 31,281,550 of CM077079.1, read as the reverse complement.
AAACGGGAGGGGAGGGGGTGACGGCGGCGGTGCTCCGGCCGCCGGAGCTCACATGCGTCACGTCCAAAAGATAGGGAGGAGGGAGAGGGAAGTTTTCTACCTGAGGTTGGGGCGTTTGGCGTCCTCCGACAAGTTCTGCCATGAATGGCTTTGGAAGGTGGTGGAGGAGGGGAGGAGATCCTCGGCTGGGCTTTTTCCGGCCACCAGAGCTCCGGTAGAGGGGGGGAGAAGGGGGAGGGGATGCTCTTGAGAGCTGTGAGGTAAATAGAGGGGGGGGGGTGGCTTTTATAGGGAGGGGGAGGGGGAACTCCCTCCCTTTGGCCAATATGGGATTAATCCCTCCTTAGGGAGGGATTAATCTCCACCCTCCAGCTGTCCATGGATAGCTGGAGGCTCAAACTCATTTCCCCATGTGGGAAATGAGGTTAGCCCCTCATGGGCTTGGGCCTTCAATAAGGGGGGTGGGGGAGAAAGAGAGGAGAGGAGGGGTAGTGGGCTTCCTTGGTCCATGGCCCTCTTGGCTTCATGGTGTGGGCTGGTTTTAATAGCCCAAGAACACACATATGATTAGCTCCTAATCATGCCATGAGGGGGGAGGTGGGTTCTTATTTGGAGAAAATCCAAAAAACGGATTTTTAGGGGGGATTTGACCAAGTCAACCCTAGGGTGGGTCCCCCTTACTGGTCAAAGTCAATGTTGGTCCAAGTCATCGGGGTCGAGTCAAGGTTCAGGTGTCGTGTCATAATTGGTGTACGCACACTTTTCGGTGCGCTACTATGCTTGATTTTACCATGGGTTGACCAATTATCGTCGAAATTGATCGGGATGACTTCCATTGACTTTGTATTGACTATACGAGTCCAACGCCACTGACCGAGGTCGAATCGGAGTTCGTTTGGCGAAAGTCCGATATTTGCGCGTCGCAGCGTGCTAAAACGGTCAAAATACCCATAATCATCGTTAGGCTTCGAATCGCGACGCAACGAGTTCCGATGCGTTCGTATCAACTATACGAAGTCATGAGAATTGACAGAACTCAAATCGGAGTTCTCCATGTCAATATCCAAAAATCTCATTTTTCGCGACGTTCTGCGAGTAATGGCCAAATCCACTATATGACCTCTAGGTTCAATTGAACGAGTTCCGATGCGCTCGTATGGACTATACGAGGCCACAGGAACTGACGGAACTCAATTCAGAGTCCTTTAGCTCTATTTCCTACCTTGGGTTACCCCTCACCGGATCATGGGTAGGGTCTGGGCCACTTTTATTGGGCCCACTAGGGTTCTGGTGGCCCAATAAAAGTCGGGATGTTACAATCCAATAAAAATAAAAGGATTTTCGTCCTCGAAAATTTGCTTGAAGTAGGGGGGGGGGGAAAGTAACATACCTGGGGAAAGAGCTCTAGATGCTTTTCTCGGAGGAGTGCTTCAGGTTCCCACGTGAACTCTTCTCGTCCGCAGTTTGACCACAACACCTTAACCATCAGAATGGTTTTATTACGTAGTGTCTTGACCTTATAATCCACTACTCTGACGGGTTCGAGTCGGACGGATCTATCTGACTGTAGCTGCACCGGTGGAGTAGGAAGGTACTGCTCTGGTTGCCGGAGGACTCGTCTCAAGGAAGAGACATGAAACACATCATGAAGATTCCCCAACTCTGGGGGCAAGGCTAAACGATAGGCGACGGGGCCAACACGCTCTATTACCTGATAGGGGCCCTAGAAGCGGGGGTCTAACTTTTTCTGCTTCCTCAACCGGGAGACACCATGCATGGGCTTTATTTTCAAGAACACCATTTCCCCCACGCTAAACTCCACCGGTCGGTGCCGCGCATCATAGTACTTAGCCTGCCGGCTCTGCGCTTCCCGGATCCGCTCCTGGATCAGCCGTATCGCTTCCGTAGTATCATCGATGTAAGCCACTCCCAAGGCTTCCGGGTCCTCTTCCTGAGCCCAAGTCAACGGGGTTCGGCAACGTCTTCCATACAATGCCTCGTATGGAGCCATCTTAATACTAGCCTGGTAGCCGTTATTGTAAGAAAATTCGACCAACGGCAACAGCTGCTCCCACGGCTCATTGTGCTCTACTATGCACAATCGAAGTAGATCCTCCATTGTCCGGTTCGTCCTCTCCGTCTGTCCGTATGTCTGCGGGTGGAAGGCGGTGCTGAAGGCCAACTTGGTTCCCAAATACACCTGCACCCGCCTCCACTCCTTAGATGTGAAACGCCCGTCACGATCTGACACGATGGACTGTGGTACTCCGTGGAATCGTACCACTTGATCTAAGAACATCCTGGCCAGGATATCTACTCCGTCGCCCTGTCGGTTTGGAATGAACCGCGCTACCTTGGTGAGTCGATCTACGACCACCCATATTGAGTCATTCCCAGCGCGGGATCGAGGTAGGCCGTGGACGAAGTCCATGTAGATGTCTTCGAACTTCCACTCTGGTATCGGCAGGGGCTGTAATAGGCCTCCTGGACTGCGGCATTCGGCCTTAACCTTCTGACAGGTCTGACACCGGGCTACGAAGTCGGTGACATCTCTTTTCATTCCAGGCCAGTAAATGGTCCTGTGCAAGTCCACGTACATCTTAACTACGCTAGGGTGAATCGAGTACCTGGACTGATGGGCCTCTTGCAAAATTTCTTCACGAATCCCTCCGGTAGCGGGAACAAATATGCGATGCTTGAATTGCAGAATCCCTTCATGCAGTTTATATTCCTCCTGTGCCCCTCCTTGCAGAGATCGGACGATCGGCATCACTTCTGGATCGATCTTCTGGGCTTCTCGTATCCGGTCCCGGATGTCGCATTGGATTTCAATCCAATACAGCTACGAGTAGTACTCTTCCGGATCTCTTCGGGCAACCAGGGTAATCTCCATGTCTATCAGAGACTGGAAAAGTTCTTTCGGGATCTGCTCCATCCAACTCCCGGCTATTGCAGGCTGGCGGCTCAAGGCATCAGCGACTCTGTTAGCCTTCCCGGGGTGATATTGGAGAGCGAAGTCGTAATCGCATAAGAATTCCAGCCATCGGCGCTGCCGGAGGTTCAACTCTTTCTGCGTGAAGATATACTTGAGGCTCTTGTGGTCGGAGAAGATCTCACATCTTACCCCGTACAAGTAATGCCTCCAAATTTTGAGGGCGAAGACGACGGCGCCCAACTCTAAATCGTGTGCTGCGTAATTCAATTCGTGCGGCTTTAGTTGCCGAGATGCATAGGCCACTACCTTACCATACTGTATTAGAACAGCTCCCAATCCCTTCAGGGAGGCATCAGTGTAGATCTGGAATCCCTCGGTCCCTGTGGGGATCGTAAGGATTGGCGCGGAAGTCAGCCGCTTCTTCAGCTCGACAAACGCAGCCTCGCACTCTGGCGTCCATCGGAATATGACGTCCTTTTTGGTGAGACCATTTAGGGGTAGGGCAATCTTGGAAAAACCCTCGACAAACTTCCTGTAGTATCCGGCAAGACCGAGGAAACTCCGGATATCAGCAGCCGTCCTGAGTGGCGGCCAATTTTGTACTGCCTGGACCTTGGCTTGGTCTACTGCCACTCCTTCCTTGTTTATCGTGTGGCCCAAGAATCCAACTTCTTCTAGCCAAAATTCGCATTTACTGAATTTGGCGAAGAGAGAGTGCTCCCGGAGCTTTAATAGCACCATCTGAAGGTGCCGGGTATGGTCCGTCTTGGTCTTCGAGTAGATTAGGATGTCATCTATGAAGATGATAAAAAAGTGATCCAAGAAAGGTTCGAAGACTCTATTCATCAGGGCCATGAAGGCGGAAGGCGCGTTGGTGAGCCCGAAGGGCATTACTAGGAATTCATAAAGACCATAACGAGAGCTGAAGGCAGTCTTGGGAATGTCTTCCTCTCGGACTCGGAGCTGGTAATAGCCGGATCTCAGGTCCATCTTGGAAAACATGGACGCACCTTGCAACTGATCGAACAGTTCGTCGATCCTAGGGAGGGGGTAGGTATTGCGTACAGTCAGCTTATTCAGCTCTCTGTAGTCGATGCACAGTCGCAAAGTCCCATCTTTCTTTTTGACGAAAAGCACCGGGGCTCCCCAGGGCGAGGAACTAGGGCGGACAAATCCAGCATCTATTAGTTCCTGTAGCTGGATCTTTAGTTCAGTCAGCTCCCTTGGGGCCATCCGGTAGGGGGCTCGTGATACTGGTCATGCTCCGGACACGAGCTCGATCTGAAAGTCGACCTCTCGCTGGGGTGGCAATCCCGGGAGGGACTCAGGGAAAATATCGGGAAAGTCGCGGACTACCGGGACCTTGGCGAGCACCTGGAATTTGTCTTCCATCTCGAAGTAGATAAGGTATACTTCATCCTTCTGTCGGACGAATTTCACCATCTGCGTAGAAGTCAGGATAATACGCGAGACAGAGGGCACACCTGTCAACGTGACGGTCTGGCCATACGGGTTTCGTAGCCGGACTTCTCGCGCGGAACAGTTTATCTGAGCTTGGTGCTCGGCTAGCCAGTCTATTCCCAAAATTATGTCGAATCCAGTTATGGCTAGGATGGTTGCGTAGATTTCGAACTCCACTTCTCCCAGCATAGCCTGGAACGAGCACTTTTCGGTAGAAGTCATATCTGACCCGTTCGGTAAACGGATTCGTATAGACAGTCCGGTCGAACGAACAACATTTCCTTTTGTTGCGATGAATTCGTGGGAGACGAAAGAATGAGTTGCTCCCGTGTCGAAGAGGGTTTTGGCAGGAAGTCCTTCTACCAACAAGATTCCTGACGACAAGGGAAAATATATATATATATATATATCAACTATCTAATACAGAGGATATAAGTACACATAAGTAATATATAACATCTGAGAGGTCTAAGTTGTTAGCCTAAATCACCTAGAGGGGGGTGAATAGGTGAAATGCGTGTCAAATGCGGAATTAAAAAATTAACACAGCACACATCAAGCACTCACAGACGACAAGAGATTTATAGTGGTTCCCCAACCTTGGGTACGTCCACTTTCCTCACCAATCTAGCAAATCACTAGACTCGGCTACTCCACTATCTCGGATTGAAAACAATCCTACACCTCGGAACCACGTTCCTACAAAACTCGATCCAACTGGATCTACAAAACTCAGAAGAAAGATCTTCCTACAAATCTCGGAGAAAAACTCCTACAAATAAATTTTGGTTTGAGAATAAAAATTCAAAACAACAAATTTCAGATCTTGATCTTGGTCAGTCTTCTTCTTTAGGAACTTCGGCTTGATCAGAAAAGGTTGAAGATGACTTGAGAGAGATCCACAAATCTGAAAACTAGAACCACCTCGATCGAGAAGATAGATCTGAAATCTTTGAGGCTCGGCGAGATCGAGTGATTCACTTTTGTCTGGATCACTGGAGAAATAGTCGTTGAAGACGGAGACCGACGATCCAGACTTTCTTCCGTGAACAGCAATGGCGGCGGCGGCGTGAGAATTAGGGTTCACGGACTTTTCTTTTTCTTAAAGAGAATATCTCTGTAATCTTGTTGTTTAGTCAATTCTGAAACGACCTTTTTATAGGTGGACTCCAACGGTCATAATCTTAATTAAGGATGACACGTGGACCAATCAGAAATGACGGATTCAAAACTACTTAAGGCGAATTCGAACTTAGAAGAATTCTGGAATAGAGAACCGCTATACTCGAGTAAGAGAAGATATACTCGAGTATGGGAATTTAGATACTCGAGTGACAAAGAGAAATATACTCGAGTAAGGTAAGAGAAATTTACTGAGTGAAAGATGAACTACTCGAGTATCAGAGCAGCTATACTCGGGTATCAGAAATATATACTCGAGTATCAGAAATATATACTCGAGTGACAGAAATATATACTCGAGTGAAAGAAAGATATACTCGAGTGAAAGGGAAAGTTACTCGAGTATTATAATATGTATCCGGAAAACATTCACTTACTCGAGTGTCAAAGTCAATTACTCGAGTATGGAAATACTTACTCGAGTATTAAAACAACTTACTCGAGTATCAGAATACTTACTCGAGTATGACTACTTGAGCTTACAGAAAAGAGAAGAAGAAAAAAAAGATCTACTCGAGTATGATACATGATTTACTCGAGTGATTAAGTTACTTACTCGAGTAAGAAAACAACTTACTCGAGTGACTAACTAACTACTCGAGTATAGAAATATATACACGAGTATACAGACCCTACTCGAGTAAGTCTAACTGATTACTCGAGTATGTCTAACTAACTACTCGAGTATTAAGTCTGATACTCGAGTATAACAAAGGGGTTACTCGAGTATTTTGGACTTAGAAATTTTTCTGAGGAAATTAGCTCCAATGCTTCTGTCCATCAATCCAAGTGTATATAGGAAGTGTATCCCAATAGAGAGGCTATACATGGGCCAACACTTTGGATCACACAATGAGGGATTACATTGTATGGTCCTGTGTTTGGTGACCTATTATAGACTGACATTGGTCTACACTTGGCATTAAGGACCTGTACACATACAACTTAAACACAGCATCAAATACACCTTAATTCATCTTAGTTCAAGGTCTGACCTCCTACAAATCTGAGGTATTGTGGAGACAAATCCCAACAATCTCCCCCTATTTGTAGATGTCAGCATCCTCTATACTAAGGTGAATTATACAGAGTAAAAAGAACAATGCACATATACTTGAAAAGCAAGACATAAGCTAAAGCAGGTTAATTAATGAAATAGCCATAACCAGAATTAAATATATATATATAGAAATGTTTTAAGCACAGAAACAAAGGTCCAATTCCACATTCTCAGTTCAACTCAAGATGGGGCATCCTTGTGCATCCTTTCTCTTTTCAGGTCTTGCCTCTCTAGGTAGCTGAAAGGTTTTGGAAAGTAAGTCCTGGGCCTAGGAGGAGCAGCTGGGTTGTTATGCCCCCAATTTCTGTCATGTAGCCTGATCTTTATCTGAGATGCTTCATAGGCTTTCCACTCTGAATAACTGTAGTAATTATCTCTGTTCTCCCCAAGATCAGTCACTAACCTCAAAGTATCAAGAATTAGGGACTTAGAGGTAGGACTCCATACTTCAGCATGAACAATAGGTGGTCTACCTTCAGGAGCTGGCTCTTTCCTTGGTGCAGAACGGCTGGCAGAAGCGCCGTCACCATATTTTCTTTTCCTCTTAGAAGGGCCTTGAGAACTGGAAGGAAAATCATCTTGCCACATATCAGAATAGGTGAGAGGGGGCTCAGTCACATCATCCTCAGGTCTAGGTGAGAAAGCTGGCATACTTTCAGGAATGGCTGCCTGGTCTGGAGCATCTGCAGGAGGTTGAGCTTCAAGAGGATTCAAGAAGTGTGGAATGATGGCTGGGTTGAGCTGGGCATTAGGGAAATTCATGTTGTGCAGCCAAACAGCAGTATCATAGGTATAGAATTTTACAGACTGGAGCTGGGAGAGAATTTCTGCTTTCATTTCTTTTACCAGACCATCCACAGTAGCTTGAGCTTGGAGAGATAGTTTGTCAACTTGTTCTTTTATAACTGCTTGAGCTTGTTCAGATAGTTTTTCCACTTGTTCTTTTACTGTCTTCTCCCCCTTGGTGATATCTACAGATAGCTGAGCTATAGCTTCATCTCTGAACTTGCCCACTTCTTCACAAATTTTCATAAGATTGGCATCAGCATTCTTGTCCAAATGGATCTGATTATTTGCAACAGTTTCTTGCTGATTTCTCAGTTCTCCTATGCTTGAGATAGTGTGATCTATGGCCTTGCCACCTAGCTGGAACAATCTTTTTAGTTCATCAGTATTTGCCTGGATTTCTGCAAAGCCTCTACTCATCTCTTGTTCAAGAGTAGTGACTTTGTTATTGACTGATGCTAGAGATTCATCAAAATAGTTTCTCTGTGCAAGGAGCAACTGTGCAATCTGACTTACCAAATCTGAAGAAGAGGGTGCTGAGGGTGGTGCAGGAATTGAAGGAGCAGAAGGAGGAGCAGTCCAAGGAGGAATTTCTGTTAGGACCACTGAGCTGACAGCCCTTTTGAAGGGTTCTATTACAACAGCTTCTTCTGGATTGAGGAAGGATGGCAGGGAGAAATCCAAAGTCCTCAGAGGTGCCTCCACAGGATCTGGAGACATTTCCTCATCATCAGACAAGATAACATGATCAGATATGGTTGGCTCACTATCAGCAGACTTGGCAGGAGACTGTAATGGAGATTTGGTAGGAGACTTGGCAGGAGACTGTAATGGAGATTTGGTAGGAGACTTGGCAGCTGAAACATTCTGAAAAAGAGGATCATCTGAGCTTAGCTCATCAATGAATCTGTTGATGTCTTCAACTGTAGACAGTAGGTGAGCTGTATCTGAAGTTTCAGATTCAGGAATTGCTGATTGAAGATGAGCTGGAGTAGGAGAAACTGGAGGAGTAGCAACTCTGACTTCTTCTTGTGCTGGAATCACTGATTCAGAAGAAACTTTAAGCTGAGAAAGAGAAGAGGCAGGCTCCCCCTCAACTAAGGCACCAGAGGTAGCAATAGTTTGATGTAGAGGAGGAGATGGGATCCTGTCTTCAGGTAAGCTGCTGTCTTGTTGTAGTTCTGAGATGGCATCAGCCTTTAAGGCTTGGGCAGGGTTCAGGATCTTGAGGTCATACCTCTGAATGGAAGAGATAGAAACTTTCTTCATGTGGTGAAGAGGAGTCCCTTTAGAGAAGTCAAACACTGTAGGATTGATCTCATGGAGGAGGAGGGAGATAATCCTAGCAAAACTGGGATGTTTGACGCTTTCTCGGATCTTATCCAGTATCATCATTCCAAATTGGAATTTCTTCCTGCAGACAATAGCTTGCATCACGTCGAATAGATTCTGGGATACATCTCTAATGGAGTAAGTCTTGCACCATAGGATTTTGGCAATGATGTCAACGAGAAACTTCCCTTCTGAATTGAACAAGGATCGATTCAAGGTTGCACCTTCACCTTCAGGATCTCGACCACAGAATAGAGAGGTGCGGTCGGCATCTGCCATGTCTAAGTCATCTTCTTCGTCGACCACTGGCATCCGAAGCAGAGTGGCGACTGAGGTTTTATCTAACCGAATTTCAACTCCCCTTACCTTGGATTTCAGAACGGTGCCATTGTGTCTAACCTTCAGATTTTTGTAGAACTCTTCAACATCAGGAAGCAAGAGGCGGCAGGGTTCTTGAAGAACGAAGGTCAATCCGGCCGTATCCAGGAGAATCAGTAGGTTCTTGAAGTCATCCGAAATATCTTCAATGCCATCTGTCACTAATTCAGAGCCGATTCCAAACTTGGAGGAGGGAGGAGCCATCAGCGATTCGGAAAACTTGCAGCGAAGGAAGACGAAGAACAGGAGTCGGGAATACGAGAAGTCGGCGGCTACTCGAGTGAATGAGAAGTGGAAAGGACTTTTTTCGTTTTGAATATATATATAAATAATCCTAATTAGGTTTAGAGAGAATTAAGTATAATGACATACCTGAACGAGGCGGCAAATTGCTGGGTGCGAGTAGAAATTTTGAAAATCAAAAGGAATCCGAGTACTCGAGTAGAAGATGACAGCATACACGAGTATGAGGTTTAGTATACTCGAGTGCGCACAACATACACGAGTAATCAATAATTCATACTCGAGTATGTAACCAGCATACACGAGTATTAAGTTCTTAACGAATTTTCATACTCGAGAATAAGAAGTTCATACACGAGTGTCTTTTGGATTACTCGAGTATATGAAACTTTTTACTCGAGTATTAGCCGTTTACTCGTGTAAGTGTAACGATGCTCGAGTCTCTAATACTTGAAGTAATTGCCCTGGTAGATGTCTATTTCCACTGAAAATCTGTACCTCTGAGCAGCCAATATTACTGATATCTTCTTAATTTGAGAGTTCATCACTGGTCTTCTTTGTTGAGCAGTCCAAGCTCAGTTTTGAAGAACGAGAACTTGGACTCGTCCAGCGGCTTGGTAAAAATATCTGCAACTTGCCTGTCTGTGGAGACATACTGTAGAGCTATATCTCCATTTTCCACATGCTCCCGGATGAAATGATAGCGAAGCTCTATATGCTTGGTCCGGCTGTGGGAGACTGGATTGTTGGCTATTGCTATAGCGCTGGAAGAGTCACAGAACAGGGGAATGTTCTGGAACTTTATGTTGTAGTCTTCAAACTGATTCTTGATCCATAAGAGCTGTGCACAACAGCTGCCTGCAGAGATGTACTCTGATTCAGCCGTTGAGATGGCTACACAGTTTTGTTTCTTACTGCTCCAGGAAATGAGTCTCCTTCCGAGAAATTGGCAAGTCCCGGAGGTACTTTTCCTATCATCTTTGCTACCTGCAAAATCTGCATCTGAAAAACCAATTAGTTCACTATCATTACTTCTTGGGTACCATAAGCCAAGATTTGGTGTACCTTTGAGGTATCTCAAGATTCGCTTTGCAGCGATGTAGTGAGATTCCTTAGAGTTCACCTGAAATCTAGCACACACACATGTTGAGAACATTATATCTGGTCTACTCGCAGTAAGATAGAGCAAAGACCCAATTATGCTCCTGTACTTGGTTTCATCAAAAGGTTTCCCTTTCTCATCCTTGTCCAGAGACATAGCTGAGGCCATTGGAGTCCTCATAGAGGTTGCATTCTTCATTCCGAATTTCTTAAGTAGCTCTTTGGTGAACTTGGTCTGTGAGATGAAAATCCCATCTTCAGATTGTTTCACCTGAAGCCCTAAGAAATACTTTAGCTCTCCCATACTGCTCATTTCAAACTTCCCTTGCATAAGTTTAGAAAACTTCTTGCAGAGGTTGTTATCCGTAGAGCCGAAAATAATATCGTCGACATAGATCTGCACTAGCAAAATCTTGCCTTTTATTTCCCTAAGAAATAATGTTTTGTCTATCTTTCCTCTTGTGAACTTGTTCTCAAGAAGGAAGCTAGACAGAGTCTCATACCAAGCTCGAGGAGCTTGTTTAAGACCATATAGTGTTTTTTGTAATAAATATACATAATTAGGATAGGTTGAATCAATAAAACCTGGCGGTTGCTCTACGTACACTTCTTCCTTTATGTCACCATTCAGGAAGGCGGACTTTACGTCCATCTGATAGACGGTAAAGCCCTTAAGTGCAGCGTAGGCAAGAAATAACCTGATCGCCTCCAGTCTTGCTACTGGAGCATAAGTCTGGTCGAAGTCGATTCCTTCTTCTTGGCGATATCCCTTGGCGACAAGTCTGGCCTTATTCTTTACGATTATCCCATCTTCATCCATCTTGTTCCGGTAGACCCATTTTGTCCCAATGACATTCTTACCTTTGGGTCTAGGAACAAGTGTCCAAACCTTGCATCGTTTGAACTGATTCAATTCTTCTTCCATGGCTAGAATCCAGGATGCGTCGGAGTTGGCTTCCTCAAATTTCTTTGGTTCAACCTGTGAGAGAAAACTTAAGTGTAAATTCTCGTTAGTTGTACCTCGACGAGTTCTGACGCCATCCTGAGGATCTCCTATTATTTGGTCAACAGGATGATCCTTCAAGTGTCTGAACTCTAAAGTCCTTGCATCTGGGATCTCTTCAGCCACTGGAGTTGCATCTTCAGCTGGGATGTCTTCTTCATCTTGATCATTCACCTCTCCAATGGTGGTTGTAGAGGGGACCTTGATGAATGTCTCATCTTTATCTTCACTAGGTTCATCCAAGCTAAGTTCTTTCAACTTTGTACCTGCATCTACAATAGGCACACTAGACGAGTTGCTTTGCAACAGACTCGTCTCATCAAATACAAGATGTATCGACTCTTCCACCACCAGAGTTTTTCTATTGAATACTCTATAAGCCTTACTATGGCTACTATATCCTACAAAAATACCTTCAAAGCTTTTCTCGCTAAACTTGGTAGAGTGATACTTCCCGTTGTTGAGCACGAAGCATTTACAGCCAAAGATTCTAAAGTATGAAATGGTTGGTTGCCTGCCTTTTAGAAGTTCGTAAGGAGTCTTATCATGGTTCTTGTTGATGAGTGCTCGATTTTGCACGTGACAAGCGGTGTTGACGGCTTCAGCCCAGAAATACTCCGGAAGTGAGGCATCACTCAACATGGTCCGACAAGCCTCTATGAGTGTTCTGTTCCTTCTCTCAGCTACTCCATTTTGCTGTGGAGTGCGAGGAGAGGAAAACTCATGAAAGATACCTTGACTTTCACAAAATTCTGTCATGGCTCCAGATTTGAATTCCGTTCCATTGTCACTTCTGATTTTGACTACGGAACAGTTGTATTCATTCTGGATCTGCCTCACAAAATTAGTGAAAATACCGAAGGTATCTGACTTGTGTTTTAGAAAGAACACCTACGCAAATCGCGAGTAATCATCCACAATAACCAACGTATATTCCTTACCACCCAAACTTCTAACCTGCAGTGGACCAAACAAGTCCATATGGAGAAGCTGTAAACTTCTATTGGAATCCTTGCCTATTATGCTTTTAAACGAACTTCTTGTTTGCTTGCCTTTAATACAAGCGTGATAAGGGCTGTCCGTAATGCACTTGACATTAGGCGCATCACGTACTAAGTTTTGAGAGAATAATTTATTAATAGTTTTGAAATTAATGTGTGCTAGTCTCTTGTGCCATTGGCCAGCAAGAGATGCACTACTTTTTGCCAAAAGACACACTGGTGTCGAAGAGTCTATACAAATAAAATTTAGACAGAAAATATTTCTGCTTCGAGTGCCTGATAAAATAGTTTCCATATTGTTAACCAATTTTATCAAACACTTGTCAGCATGAAATTCAACTACGTATCCTTTGTCGCATAGTTGGCTTATGCTAATGAGATTGTGTTCCAATCCTTCAACATAGGCTACATCCGAAAAGGATACGTTACCGTTAGAGATCATACCATAGCCTTTAGTTATTCCTCGATCTGAACCTCCAAAGATGACCTTTGGTCCGTTGCAGACTGAGGTGTAATTCTGTAGTAGGCTCCTTGTCCCGGTCATATGTCGAGAACATCCACTGTCCAAGTACCAGATTGGCATTTTGGTGGCCTTTGGACATACCTGCAATTACAATCATTTATCCTTAGGAACCCAAACAAGTTTGGGTCCTTGGTCTCGAGTTAGAGTACTCCCCCTACGAGTATTAGCCTCATGAGTGGTCACTCTCACGTTGCTAACTTTAGGGGTTGCAGCATTTTCAGGATTGAACCAACAATCACTGGCAAAATGACCAATTCTGCCACAGCACCAACAGTTGAACCTGTTGTATCTTTGCCTTGTGTAGTCCTGCTTGACTTTCTGGAATGAAGGTCCAGCAGGAGCTATACTCTTGGAGGAGGAGGCTTCATGATGATGGCAGTTACATGAGGTCTTCTCCTTCATAGGCTTTTCTACAATGGGTTTTACTCTTGGTGTCTTTTTGAAATTATGACCATGAGCATAAGGTCCATAGCTTTGAAGCTGAATCTCCTCATAAGGTGCCTTAAAGACACTCTCGCCAAAGTTACGAGGACGAGTCCAACCTTGGTATCTTGACTTAGGCTTCTCAGGGATCGGCCTAGAAAAGTGTCCGTAGGTGGACTCATAATCGAGTTCGTTCGTGGGAAAGATAACTTTCTTGAACACAACAGGTTCCAAGGGAGCTTTCCCTTTTTCTTCAGCTAGAGCCTTCCGGGCAGCCTTATTCTTTCTCTTGGCCTTGTTTCTCCTAGAGGATTTACTAGAAGAGACAATGTGGCCTAAACCAGCACCCTTGGCCTTAGCAGAGAATTCAGCAACGATTGGAAGAACTGTCTTAGGCTTAGAAAAACTCTCAACAAGCTTCTTTTCAGCCTCGAGTTGTCGTTCCAATTCTTTGATGATTTCCTCTTTAAGGTCGATGTGCTTGAGAGCTTTATTGTATCCCTCCATAGCTGCATTGAGGTTCTCTTGAAGAGAGTTAGTCTTATCAACTTCTTCTCTCAAGCTGCTCTCACTAGCTCGTAGAGAATTTATCTCTTTGGCTTGAGTTTTCATTAATCTACGACATTTTTCGTAAGCGGTGAGTAACTCCTTATACTGACCCATGAGCTCAGATTCATCTTCAGAGGAATATCCCTCTTGCTCATTGTCATCATCAGAATCAGAGAGAGGAGTGTGAGATTTTACCTCCCCAGTAAACTGGAGGACTTGTTCATCATCCGAATGAGCCATGAGCCCAAAGTAAGCTTCCTCTTCTTCACTCGACTCAGATGAGTCAGAGTCGCTGAGAGTTTTGCTCTTCTTGGCTACTAAGCTTTTCTCTTTCCTGTTCTTATGGTGTGAGGATTTCTTTTCCTCTCTTCTTCCACCTTCTTTCTTTTTGCGAGGGCAATCGGCGATGACGTGACCTGGCTTATTGCAACAATAACAAATGATGTCAGTTGAGATCTGTTTGTTCTGTTTAGGATTATACCTGTCATGGCTGCTTGAGCCTTTCTTCCGATGATCACCGTCATGTCGTGATCTTCTATATGAGTCATCCTTGCCTCTCCATTGCTTCTTTTTGTTCAAGAACTTCTTGAACTGCCTTGAGAGTAGGGAGAACTCTCCATCAGATAGTTCTGAGCCAGATGAGCTAGGCTCAGATGATTCTTCTTCATCAGCCTCAGGAATTGGGGCAGGAGAGCTAGCCTTTATCTTCCTTGAGCCATCTGCCTTTAGAGCGACAGATTTCTCCTTGGATGCAGACCTGCTTGTCTCTTCTTCAGCTTTTCTTGAGTTGATTTGCAGCTCGTAAGACATAAGGTTTCCGAACAGATTCTGCGGGTCCGTCTCAGCTAACCTTCCAAACTCCCGAATGGCACATACCTTATTGTCCCATTCCTTGGTTAGGGATCTTAAGAATTTGTCATTGAGTTCCCCGTTGGTGAAGACTCGGCCATAAACTCTTAGGCCGTTCACTATCTTGAAGAAGTTCTCGAACGTGTCAGCTATGGCTTCCTTGTGACCTTGCCGGAAGGCTTCATACTTTTGATTCAGAAGGGATCTCCGATCATCCCTCACTTCCTCTGTACCTTCCATTAGAGTCACTAGGGATTGCCACATCTCTTTGGCAGATTGGCAATGAATCAGATTTTGCAGCATTGAGTCATCGACTGTACTTGCTATGATATTCTTTGCTTTCTTGTCCAGAGAGACAAGTGCAATCTCATCCTTGTCTAGATCCATCAATTTCTTTGGTACCTTTTTGGTTGGATCTATTGTTGATGCGGTCATAGGAACATGAGGACCTTCTTCAACAATCATGAAGATCCGAGGGTCTACAGCTTCCATGAAGAATTTGACCCTTTCCTTCCACATAGGGAAGTTGTTCTTGGTGCAGATAGGGAGCTTGGCAAAATCCTTAGTCTTACTCATGCTTGATACTCAACTTAGAAGGATACGATCAAGGTGTTAACCTTTTAATGATCAACCTCCTCTGATACCAATTGAGAGGTCTAAGTTGTTAGCCTAAATCACCTAGAGGGGGGTGAATAGGTGAAATGCGTGTCAAATGCGGAATTAAAAAATTAACACAGCACACATCAAGCACTCACAGACGACAAGAGATTTATAGTGGTTCCCCAACCTTGGGTACGTCCACTTTCCTCACCGATCTAGCAAATCACTAGACTCGGCTACTCCACTATCTCGGATTGAAAACAATCCTACACCTCGGAACCACGTTCCTACAAAACTCGATCCAACTGGATCTACAAAACTCGGAAGAAAGATCTTCCTACAAATCTCGGAGAAAAACTCCTACAAATAAATTTTGGTTTGAGAATAAAAATTCAAAACAACAAATTTCAGATCTTGATCTTGGTCAGTCTTCTTCTTTAGGAACTTCGGCTTGATCAGAAAAGGTTGAAGATGACTTGAGAGAGATCCACAAATCTGAAAACTAGAACCACCTCGATCGAGAAGATAGATCTGAAATCTTTGAGGCTCGGCGAGATCGAGTGATTCACTTTTGTCTGGATCACTGGAGAAATAGTCGTTGAAGACGGAGATCGACGATCCAGACTTTCTTCCGTGAACAGCAATGGCGGTGGCTGCGTGAGAATTAGGGTTCACGGACTTTTCTTTTTCTTAAAGAGAATATCTCTGTAATCTTGTTGTTTAGTCAATTCTGAAACGACCTTTTTATAGGTGGACTCCAACGGTCATAATCTTAATTAAGGATGACACGTGGACCAATCAGAAATGACGGATTCAAAACTACTTAAGGCGAATTCGAACTTAGAAGAATTCTGGAATAGAGAACCGCTATACTCGAGTAAGAGAAGATATACTCGAGTATGGGAATTTAGATACTCGAGTGACAAAGAGAAATATACTCGAGTAAGGTAAGAGAAATTTACTGAGTGAAAGATGAACTACTCGAGTATCAGAACAGCTATACTCGGGTATCAGAAATATATACTCGAGTATCAGAAATATATACTCGAGTGACAGAAATATATACTCGAGTGAAAGAAAGATATACTCGAGTGAAAGGGAAAGTTACTCGAGTATTATAATATGTATCCGGAAAACATTCACTTACTCGAGTGTCAAAGTCAATTACTCGAGTATGGAAATACTTACTCGAGTATTAAAACAACTTACTCGAGTATCAGAATACTTACTCGAGTATGACTACTTGAGCTTACAGAAAAGAGAAGAAGAAAAAAAAGATCTACTCGAGTATGATACATGATTTACTCGAGTGATTAAGTTACTTACTCGAGTAAGAAAACAACTTACTCGAGTGACTAACTAACTACTCGAGTATAGAAATATATACACGAGTATACAGACCCTACTCGAGTAAGTCTAACTGATTACTCGAGTATGTCTAACTAACTACTCGAGTATTAAGTCTGATACTCGAGTATAACAAAGGGGTTACTCGAGTATTTTGGACTTAGAAATTTTTCTGAGGAAATTAGCTCCAATGCTTCTATCCATCAATCCAAGTGCATATAGGAAGTGTATCCCAATAGAGAGGCTATACATGGGCCAACACTTTGGATCACACAATGAGGGATTACATTGTATGGTCCTGTGTTTGGTGACCCATTATAGACTGACATTGGTCTACACTTGGCATTAAGGACCTGTACACATACAACTTAAACACAGCATCAAATACACCTTAATTCATCTTAGTTCAAGGTCTGACCTCCTACAAATCTGAGGTATTGTGGAGACAAATCCCAACAACATCAGTAGTCAGATCTGATATCTCTCTATCGCCTAAGATATATACCTATGACTACGTCAGGGGCTGGTCTGTGCTGCAGGTCTAGTGCATAGGCCTCCTGGGGCGCTGCTCGGCCCTGCTGGCCTCTCCTGCCAGCTCTGCCTCTGCGACCTCTCTGACCATGCCCTCATGCCGGCTGTCCACCCTGAACAGCTCCCAATCCGGGTCTCCCCGTTGCCTGAGGGCAAAAGGCCCTCATATGTCCTGGCTGATGACATAAGAAGCAGTTCCCTGCGAAGGGAACATCTCGTCGGGCCACTAGTGGGGGCTGCGGTGCTGGAGCTAGTCTGAAGTCTTGCTGTGCAGCTGGGGGTGCTGGGGGTGCTGGTGGGTGCCTATAAGGTTGCCTGCGGCGTCGCTGCCTGCGCTCTCTATCCTGTCTATGGGGAGCGACTCCTCCATATCGTCTCTGGTCTCGAGGGAGCTCTTCCTGACCTCTGCGCCGCTGAGCCACTATCTGCTGGTCCAACTCTAAGGCTGCCGCATGGGTAGCTATGGTGTGGAAGGTGGCCTGAGAGAGCATAATCAGGGCCTGCCTCAGGTCGTCTCGTAGTCCTCTATAGAACCGAGAAGCTCTATCCCTGTCGGAGGCGGCCAGGTTCCCGACGAAGCATGCCAGGTGTATGAACTCTCTCTCATACTCTGCCACAGTGCGGTTGCCCTGTCGGATGAGCAGGAACCTCTCTTGTAGCGCGGCTCGGTCTGTATCTGTGATAAAGAACTCTAGTAGAGCTATGGAGAACTCTCCCCAAAGGATCGTGCTCATCGGCCGACCTCGAAAGGTAGAGCAACTAGCCGCTCTCCACCAATCCCTCACATATCCTTCCAAGAGGGTCACCACCAAAGAAACTGCTGCCACAGCTGGGCACATCATCCCTACTAACAGCTCCTCCACTCGCTCCACCCACTCCTCAACCTGAATGGCCGTCTCTGTACCCCTGAACGAGGGAGGCCTGAGTCCTCGAAAAGCCGTCAGCAGATCGGTGGGTGCGGTCATCTCTCGCGGTGGCTGTGCTAGGGCATCCCGGAACGTTGCTAGTATAGCCGTCAGCGTCTGCCCCATATCCATCTCAGCAAACGGTATAGCCGCGGGGGCGGCTGGGTCTGGTGGTGGAGTAGCTAGAACATATCCCCTAGATGAGGATCCCCTGTTACTGTCCTCCGGTATCTGGAGAAGTAACAGGAAAGAGTGTCAGTATTTTGCAAAAGTAGTGGCAATTTGCAAAAATGACGGACAAAGCAGAAACAACGGTGTATGGGCATACTATCATACAGTCTAGAATCCCTAAGCCTCTACACTAGGGTCCACCAGGCTTCCGCTGCAAGGTTCGTCCCGAACCTAAAACGAAGCGAGGGACGAAGGGATCCTGAGACTGCTCCATAAGGAAGAATCGTGATCGCTCTGATCCATTTGTAGCACCCCCCCAACCATTGCCCGGGTCGGGCCAGAGGGGTACTACTGGCCCAAGACGCCCACCCAGTGCTCATAGGGGAAACGATCCACCCTGTCCAAGCACTAGATGGTCGCCTTGGTTGGCTCGAATCATAACATTCACAACCCATCAGAATATAGCGGAAGCATTAACAGGAAACCATTGCAGATTTATATATCACATATCAGAATTACAACGGTTCTAGGGCCGAAGCCTAAGTACTTATATAAGCCCGTGGGCTATACATGTGCTACATATAATCCTCATATACTCTCTCTCTACGCTGCTCGGTGGAACTCACGTCTCTAAACTCTGGGGACGGCGGGGGTGCATCTGCTCGAGTAGACCTAGCTGCTGGCGTAATCTCCTGCGGCAGCGGGTCACTACGGTGCTCCACCTCCTGTGAATGGTTAATCAAATAACCGTTAGTCACAGAGCTAAGTAGAAACAAATCTCCTCCCCGGATCCACATCCTGGGGACGAGCACGCACCCACCCAGCAGAAGTAAATAGCCGAAGCAAGAGAGGGTTAGCACAATATTCCATATAGGAACAGCTAGGAGCAAATATAAAAGAGTGTAGTATAACCGGTCAAAGCAGCAATAGTATAAAACTGTTATAACAATGCTCTACTAGCACCACAGGATTCCATATCCTGAATTCTATCGCAGGCATTCACAGCCGTGCACCTACCACAGGCATTCACAGCCGCGCACATACCGCAGGCATTCACAGCCGCGCACACAAACCCTATGTCGACATAGTTTGGACCGCTTCTGTTCCAGTAGGGTAGCGAGCCCCGCGGACCTCACCGATGTGGCCGTCGGTGACAGTGTCCAGTCCTGCCACTTTTGGGGGTGATCGTACCGCACAACCCCAGGCCCTAACGTACAACCTTGTGTACTCTTGGATGTGAGCGACATCCAACAAATCATTTTGGCCGACCAGCAGAGGAAAACCCGACGGGGAATAAAACGGCCGGTCACCCGTGGTACCCATCTCCCTGTCGCCTTGAGTCGTCAACCTTCCCGCACCGGTACGAACGGTCTGCGGAAGGGATTGACCCGCCACTATTCCACCGCAAGAAATTTACAAACAATCAATCAACGGCAAACATAATACACACTGGGTCTACGTCGGCCTGCCCTACTAGGCTTAAACTTCGGGCGGCGGCGCTTAGCTCTACTTTCGTCAAGGAGCATGGGAGCGCATTATTTGGGGCTAGACCTGGAGGATTACCTCAACTCCGGTTATCCCCAACTAAGGCTCAACCTTAATAACGACTGCTCGTCAGAGCAGGACCCGGGGTTATAATAGTAAATTGCAATGAAGACAAATGCGGTGTTTATGCTGCTTATTTAAAGTGCTATAATGAAATGTGACTAGTACGAAACTGGAGTAGTACAGAATGAAAGTACTTGACCAGTACGAGACTGGAGTATAACTGAATTGAAAATCCTTGACCAGTACGAGACTGGAGTATAACCGAATTGAAAATACTTGACCAGTACGAGACTGGAGTATAACTGAATTGAAAGTACTTGACCAGTACGAGATTGAAGTATAACTGAATTGAAAGTACTTGACCATTACGAGACTGGAGTATAACTGAATTGAAATTACTTGACCAGTACGAGACTGGAGTATAACTGAATTGAAATTACTTGACCAGTACGAGACTGGAGTATAACTGAATTGAAAGTACTGAACTGAAAAGAATAAAAGAACAGGACCAGTGCAAGACTGGAATAATCATAAAGAAAATGGTTAGTAGTCCAATCACTCCATCCAGGAGGCTTCAGTTCCATCTCCGTTCTCAGAAGAGATTTTCAGTTCCATCCCCGTTCTCAGGAGGCAAATTCAGTTCTATTTCAGTTTTTAATAAGGCTTCATTGGGTTGCACCCATTATTAAGATCCGATTAGAATCTGGTTGTGCCTTATTAATCACGGGTTAATCAGATCAGGGGCTTATCAGGAGTTGCACCCTCATTAGTTATCGAGAATAATTTGCATAGCACTACTCGTACTCTCACTTCCGAGCGTACCCAAATCACCCGAGAGGCGAGGCGCTCAACGGTTTCACGGAATCTCGGAGCACACGGGGTTCGGTCACTTGCCTCGGCCACTCTCGTTGATACGACAATTTTATTATTCTTTTTAGTGAGGATAGTCACGCGCTCCAATTTTCATTTTGAAGAAAAACGAGCGTAATAGTTGCTAAGCGCGACCCTAGGCTCCAAATTTTAGGAAAAATATCAAAACTTATCACCATGACCCCAAATTTTGATACAACCCTTAATATAGCCTAAAAAGAGCCTAGTAATTTTTTTGTAATTTTTCAAAGTGTTTTGGGCCTTTAATTTGGCCAAACAAATTTTATTTAGGCTTTTAAAAATACCAAATCAACTCCAAAAATTCTCAAAATTTTTGTGAAAATTGACCTCATTGAAGGGAACAATTTTCATATTCAAAACTTTTTCATGAAGGCTCTATCTTAGCCTCAAAAAAATAAAATCCCTTATTATAATATTATAATATTATAATAATAAAATTTATAAAATAAAAGGCACTGTTCACTTCCTTCTTCCCCCCGCTGTTTTAAACCCGCCGCCCCTTACGGGCTTCTCCAGCCGCCGGCCGGCCACCGGCCGGCCGTGGCTCCACCACCGGCCGACTGCCCGGTGGTGGGGGCTCTCTCCGGCGGTGGTCCGGCGGCCTGCCGCCGCCGGTCGCCGCCGGAGCCTTTTTTTTTGTTTTTAAACGGGAGGGGAGGGGGTGACGGCGGCGGCGCTCTGGCCGCCGGAGCTCACATGCGTCACGTCCAAAAGATAGGGAGGAGGGAGAGGGAAGTTTTCTACCTGAGGTTGGGGCGTTTGGCGTCCTCCGGCGAGTTCCGCCATGAATGGCTTTGGAAGGTGGTGGAGGAGGGGGAGGAGCTCCTCGGCTGGGCTTTTTTCGGCCACCAGAGCTCCGGCAGAGGGGGGGGAGAAGGGGGAGGGGATGCTCTTGAGAGCTGTGAGGTAAATAGAGGGGGGGATGGCTTTTATAGGGAGGGGGAGGGGGAACTCCCTCCCTTTGGCCAATGTGGGATTAATCCCTCCTTAGGGAGGGATTAATCTCCACCCTCCAGCTGTCCATGGACAGCTGGAGGCTCAAACTCATTTCCCCATGTGGTAAATGAGGTTAGCCCCTCATGGGCTTGGGCCTTCAATAAGGGGGGGGGGAGAAAGAGAGGAGAGGAGGGGTAGTGGGCTTCCTTGGTCCATGGCCCTCTTGGCTTCATGGTGTGGGCTGGTTTTAATAGCCCAAGAACACACATATGATTAGCTCCTAATCATGCCATGAGGGGGGAGGTGGATTCTTATTTGGAGAAAAATCCAAAAAATGGATTTTTAGGGGGGATTTGACCAAGTCAACCTTAGGGTGGGTCCCCCTTACTGGTCAAAGTCAATGTGGGTCCAAGTCATCGTGGTCGAGTCAAGGTTCAGGTGTCGTGTCATAATTGGTGTGCGCACGCTTTTCGGTGCGCGACTATGCTTGATTTGACCATGGGTTGACCAATTATCGTCGAAATTGATCGGGATGACTTCCGTTGACTTTGTATTGACTATACGAGTCCAACGCCACTGACCGAGGTCGAATCAGAGTTCGTTTGGCGAAAGTCCGATATTTGCGCGTCGCAGCGTGCTAAAACGGTCAAAATACCCATAATCATCGTTAGGCTTCGAATCGCGACGCAACGAGTTCCGATGCGTTCGTATCAACTATACGAAGTCATGAGAATTGACAGAACTCAAATCGGAGTTCTCCATGTCAATATCCAAAAATCTCATTTTTCGCGACGTTCTGCGAGTAATGGCCAAATCCACTATATGACCTCTAGGTTCAATTGAACGAGTTCCGATGCGCTCGTATGGACTATACGAGGCCACAGGAACTGACGGAACTCAATTCGGAGTCCTCTAGCTCTATTTCTTACCTTGGGTTACCCCTCACCGGATCATGGGTAGGGTCCGGGCCACTTTTATTGGGCCCACTAGGGTTCTGGTGGCCCAATAAAAGTCGGGATGTTACAATTTTCACGTCCATCTGCTCAACTTCCAGACTCATAGAGACAGCCAAACCTAGAACCAGGCAGATAGAAGACATCTTCACCACAGGTGAGAATATCTCATCAAAGTCCACGCCTTGCTTCTGACTGAAGCCCTTGACCGCCAACCTCATCTTATACTTAGGCCGGGAAAGATTTTGAAAGTGAGGGATAAATCTTATCTTTACTATGGGGGGGGGGGGGGTGAATAGAGTATTAAAAATTTATTAACTTATTTTTATAGCGGATTAAAAGTTAATGATATATATAAGTATAAAGAGAAATATCACAGCACACAAGCAAAAAGTAAATGCAAACCAGACGACACAAGGAGTTTATAGTGGTTCCCTAATAAACCTGGGTACATCCACTCTTCTACCACACTGGTAGGAATCCACTATAGGTTTTTGATCAGGTGACCTTTCACCACAGGTTTTTGCTCAGGTGCCCTGTCACCACAAGGTATATTTTTCTAAGGAAGATCTAGCAACCCTTTGAGTTTTTGATCAGGTGCCCAAAAACCAATCTCAAGTCTTTTGATCAGGTGACTTGTGAACCAAAAAGGGCTAACTTTTGAAGGGAGTTAAAAACCCTGTACACATGAAATGAAAAATAAAAATATTTTATCTTCTTTGTCTCAAAGCTCTGAGAAGACTAGTGGACTTAATGATGTCAAAGCTCTCCCTGAGTTGTTTGAATTTGATCAAAAGTGGAAGCTTTGCTTCAGGGTGTAGGCCTTCAAATGATGTTGCTCTTCAGGCTTTTAGACTGATTTTGATTGTTTGTCTCTTGAAAGCCTAAAGTAGATGATGAAGAACTCTGTGTGTATGAGAGCTGTGTTGTTCTTCACTAATTACTGATTGCTTTTCTTTTTCACTGATTCACTGCCTTGTTATTATTTTCCTTTCTCTCTGTGTATATCTATATCCTTATGAACGAAAATCACTTTATATATATTTTTAGATTCAACAACATTTGAATTTTAAATTATTTCCTGAAATCCTCTGCAGAAATTATGGAATTCTGAACGGTTAATTTTTGTCTTGAATGTATTTCCCTAACTGTCCCAGTAAATATGGTAGAGTAATAACTCTGTGAAAACCATAATTAATGTTGCCCGAAACGGTTATATTCTTGAGAATATTGAGCATTAATTATCAGAGCATTACTGTCTTAATATAATAGAATTTGAAAACAAACTGATACTCGAACTGAGAAACTGTAGAGAAGAATATTCGAATAGAACCTGGAAGGAGTTAGTCAAACTCAATAATGAAGTCGTTGACCCGAGCTCCAAGTTCATCGAGCTAAGAAATCTCCTTCATCGAGCTGAGCTCCAAGATCGTCGAGCTGAAAATATACTTGCCAATTTGAGCTATAAGTTCGTCAAACTGAGATAGTCCTTCGTCGAGCTGAACTTCTGATATGAGATTATAGTTCGTCGATCTCAGCTAGACTTTAATCGAGCTCAAATCAGAGATGGAACTCTGAGTTTGTCGATCTGAGATCAATGATCATCGAGCTGAGTTCGGCGATCGTCAAACGACTTTCCTGCAATCAATTTAACTGCTTTTCCATTGAAGTCTTCTGTCTCTAAAGTCTTTTGGAGGGTACTGACAGTCTAAGTAGGTGCTGCTGACTTTGACCCTGGAAATAACCTATGACCCTAGACTATACATGTTGGGTCATTTTAAGCAATCCTAATAGTAGTCCTTGCCCAAATCCAAATTGGGGTTCCAACAATCTCCCCCTATTTGGGTGAGGATACTATTTACAAAAAATAAAGCAAGAAAAAATATATAGAAAAAATAAAATATTCAGCAGATATATATACAATTGTGCTTTGAAAATATACAACAATAACAAAATTAAAATGCATAAGCAGAAAATTAAGAGTCTTTCTTTGAAGAATCAGAAGAAGGTTTTGTGAAAACCATTTCCTTTTTGGGTCCTCTGCTTCTCTTAGGGTCATCTTCATGTCTTGTGCACCAAGAATCTTCACAGTTGCAGCTCTGGGCACCACAACTTCAGGATGCAAATACATATATGTGTCTACATTGAAAAGATTTTGTACCTGATATTTTTCTAGTTCTTTAAAAGGAGGGGTTAGATCTGACTTACTCTAGAGGGGGGGTGAATAGAGTATTTAAAAATTTTGGTTGTTTTAAACTTTTATATATCAGAGTGAAAATAAGTGATACCAATTATAACAATAGAAGGAAAAACAAGCTAAGCTATTCTAACTATCACAACCACAGCAAGAACAAAAATAGAAAATGAGCAACCAGACAACACAAGAAGATTTTATAGTGGTTCCCCTAAACTTGGGTACATCCACTCAACTATCACCATGGTAGGAATCCACTAACAGGTTTTGATCAGGTGTTTTCCACCACAATATCTATTTGCAGGGAGATATTGCAACCCTTTAGGATTTTGATCAGGTGCCCAAAAACCAACCCAAGTCTTTTGATCAGGAGACTTGACAACCAAGAGCTAACTTTTGAAGGGAGTTAAAACTCTTTTACAAGAGGTGAGAGGAGGTGATGGTGTCTTCTCTTTCGCTAATCAATAGAGAAGACTAATGGATATTTGATATTGACAAAGCTCCCCCTGAGATGTTGATGATTCAGGAAGACTGGAGCTTTGCTTCAGGGTGTAGATCTTCAGCCTTGTCTGAAAGCAGTCCTGGAACTTTTATGACTGAATAAATCTTTATTGTCCTGAATGTTCCTGAAAGTGAAGCTTGAAGAAGACTCTTGATTGTAATGATTGTTCTTCTTCTGTCTTCAGACTTGACAAGGTGAAACACAGAGAATTTTCTGCATTGTGAGAAAGAAAGTGTTCTGAAAGATTAGTCTATCTCAGTGCTGTATATTTTCTCTATAAGTTTTGGTGGTTCCTTCTCTATATTTTTCTAAAAGACAAAAATCTTTTTTATATTCTCAGTCAATAATTTCTCCTTTGAAATTTGAATTACTGCCTTAATTGCTGGCTAATCTAGAGAATACAAACGGCTGGAATATATCATAAATGAGTTTTCCCAATTGTCCCTTAATAAAATAATCAAGTAAATATCCTGATTAATATCATAATTAATGTTGCCAATAATGGCTATATTCAGAGGAATATAAGCATTAATTTCTCAGGAATAATACTGCTATTAATATAGAAATAAAGGAATAGAAGGAAGAAAACTTCTTATTCTGGAACTGGATAGATATCGTCGATCACTGAAAAGAATTCGTCGACCTAGGAATTCCAGTTCGTCGACCTGAGCTCTACAAACTGTGTACTGAGAATGGCTTACCAAAACTGCACTCTGAGTTCATCGAGCTAAGATTCTGTCTGAAGAAAATTGATCGTCGACCTAAGCTCGAATTGTAACATCCCATTTCCGGCTAGACCCCTAGGAGTCGGTTGGTTGTGACAGAACCCTAGGAAGCCCAAAAATTGAAATAAATCGACCAAGATTTTGGGTCACGGGTTGGTCATGCCCGTGACCGACCCGTCACGCCCGTGACCTAGGGCGTGACTCCTTCGACGATCGTCGATCTCAGGGAGACAATCGTCGGGCGCAGAATTTTCAACCCGGCCCTATCACGCCCGTGACCCAGGTGTCACGCCCGTGACCAAGGGCGTGACCCCCTTCGGCGATCGTCGATCTCAGCGCGACGATCGCCGAGAGCGGAATTTGCCTCATGACCCTGTCACGCCTGTGACCCATGTATCACGCCCATGACCTAGGGCATGACCACCCTTCGACGATCGTCGACCTCAGTTCGACGGTCGTCGAACCCAGAATTGGCCACCCGGGCCTGTGACGCCCGTGACCCATGTGTCACGCCCGTGACCTAGGGCGTGACCACCCTTCGACGATTGTCGATCTCAGTTCGACGATCGTCGAACCCAGAACTGGCCATTCGGGCCTGTCACGCCCGTGACCTATGTGTCACGCCCGTGACCAAGGCCGAAACGTCAGCCAGATTTTAAATTTCGGTAACCGACATCTTAATCAATTCTGATTATGGAATGTATAGCAGGAATATTTATTAGCCGTTTCTGTCTTTAATTATTTAATAGAAAGAGAGAGTGAGGTCCAATAGAGATTCGCCACCTGGATCAGCCAATTCATCTTCCACCTTTTCCTCTACCCTGCATCATAACCGAAACGTTATTAACAGAAATATTAATGGCCACCAGCGTTAGACCTTTCCCCTCCCCATTGGGAAATCTATAAAAGCCCCCTTGGAGCAAGAGGAGAAGGTTACACGTTCGATCAAACAGATTAAGATTCCTCCCCTTGCTGTTGAAGAATTTCCGGCGATGCCACCACCGCGCCATGACAGTCCGACATCCATCTCGCCTCCAAACCGCGAATAAGGTCCTCCCCTCACTCTTCTTCTGGGGATAGATCTTAGAAGTCATTAGGAGAGATATCGAGCTCAAAAGAGCCAGATCGGGTGAGCGTTTCCATGGTTTTTCCGAAAATTCATGGCGGCGGGTTCGCCGGAAACTGCCTCTCCGGCGGCCGTGCCGCCGCCCGACGGTAGCCCTCACCTCAACAGAGGTGATGGTGGTGGTGGCCGGCCAGGGAGATGGCTGGGTGGCCGGGAAATAGCCTTAGAAAAGCTACAGGAAGAGTTTTTTTTCTGATTCTGTTCGGGTTCGGGTGAAGAAGGAGATGAACAGTAACATTGCATTATTATATTATATATTGTATAATTAGGAATTAATTCCATTTACTGTGCACTAGATCTAAACTGAAAATTATAGCCCGTAGGCGCTGAAACATAAAAAGTGGTCAACATAGTAAATGTAGCCCTTGAAGTCTAGTTTAATTCAAAATTAATTTCACTCGATTTGGAGTTTTGGTTAGACCACAGCATTCTTTTTGGTGAAGTCTATCCATAGGGCTGTCTTGACCTTAGAAAAATTCCCCACTCCAATCCAGTCATCAAAATGACTTGAAATTTGGGATGTGGCCTAATCTTACCTATATCTAGGTGCTATCCAAAAATGGGAATTTTTGGAGAAAGTTTTTCTATAGTTTTTAGAAAAATTTAATAATCCTAGCATAATTTAATTAGATGGCTAAATGACTTCCAAACCCTCCCAAATTTCGGTGAGTGGTCTCTGGGTGTAACATAGGGTTCTGGTAAAAATTTCATCTCATTTGGAAATGTTCTGAATAGGGTTGTGTCCAACCCTAGGATGATCCTTATCGGATAGTTTAGGATCAAACACCCCCTTGGTATTTGAGTGGCCATATCGCCTCAACAGGGGCTGATATTTTGGTCACTGACCTTTTTGGGCATGACACACCCTCCAAGGGAGTTTGGAGTGGTTTGGTGTAGGGTAGCCCTAGAACCCTAGGGTAGGTACCTTAATGGGGATTTGTAGGGTTGTGAAGGTCATGGGGTCAAATGACCTTGGACTGACTTGAAATTTGGTGGAGAGAACCATAGAGCTATTTAAGTCCTCTGATGAAAATATTATGGTATTTGGAGACATTTAGCCCACCTCAAACCCTAACCCTAGTATAGGTCACCAACCTTTATTTGAATTATTAAGCTATCAACTGAACTACAAATCTAGTAAAATTTGGGTAGAGTGATTTTGTGGTCCAAGTAGACATAATATAATTTTGTTGAGATTTTTAGTTTAATTTATACAGTACTTTGTTTACAACTCTAATTGTTCCCTGGATATTTATTTTGATGATTATGGAATTTTCTGTTCACTGGAATATTATGAAATCTTGGATTAGGGCATCTTATAGCATGATATAATTTTTGTAATTTTCTTGGAAATTTTATCTGATTATTTTGGGTACTTTATTCTTTAATGTACTAATTGTGATATATAGTTAAAAATACAAATAGTGCCCAATTATTCATTGGAAAATTATGAAATTTGTTCAGTGGGTTTTTCATGCTATGATAGACACCCTGTAATTTTCTCTGGAATTTTAGATGGATAAAAACAGTACCTCCTTCATTAAGTTAGGAAAATTAGTGTCTTGAGTTAAAATAAATTCAGAGTTCAATTGATGGAGAAAAATTATGGTACTTAGTTTATGATGGTTTTAGGTCACTACATAGCTTTTATAAATTTTCTTGGGATTTTTGGATATATTTTTTCAGTACTTCCTTCATAATATACTAAAAGTGGCCTAAAATGGTAAATTAGGGAATATAGGCCTAAACACCTCTGGAATTTCTCAAAATTTGGAGTTACTGTTTAAATGCCTTATAGGATTTTTATTGATGTTATGATGATTTATTGTTGGCTCATTAGTGCACTTCATGTTCATACTAGGGCATTTGGAATCTTATAATAAATAAATTAAATGCCTGATAAATAGGAAAATCATTATTTTCTGGATTTAGACTAATTAGGTCATGGTAGACCTTCAGTAAATATTATATGGGAATCAGAAGACAGATGGGAGTACCACCCCTTGCATACCTCATAAAGCTTAGGATGGTCTGCGCTTAGTAAAAACTGCAGAAGCCGAACTAGAGTGGGTAATGAGCTTGGGGAGATGGAATTTTAGTAGATTGCTGGTTTGGATAGTGTGAGTTAAATCAAGTTCGTTAATGGAAGTCAGGATGGGTAGGGTATGAGATTGACTTGCGATAAGTAGTGTTCGGGTTCGACGGAAGACCGTCCTCCCCGAGAAGAGGAAGAGTCAAAGTCACCCTAGGATTAGCCTACTGTAATATGAAAAGGGAATGGGTTAAGGGAACCAATCAATTATAATAAATGCCTTGGAAAGGGAGTTTTGGGATTCACCCCATCATAGCTCCTAGTACCGCTGCGATCCCTTCACCGGGTAAACCTCGGGAAGTCCATGGTTAACCTTAATTCTTAGGGATAAAATGATCAAGAGTAACCCTAATAATAGTTCTACCTCACACCTACACTTGTACACTTAGGAAGAGGAATTGGCATGGAATGGGTAGAGTAGGTCCGTGGTCTAAGGGCCTACTAGTAATGATAGTGGTCTGGTTTGTGATTGGGAAGTCCGGGGAGCTGGATGCTCGGGGACTTGGTACATGCTTGGTAGCCTAGAGAGTTGGAGGCTCGGTAACATGAGAACTTGTACAAATATAATTATCATGATTACATGTGCATAAAAGTGGTGGGTCATCGGTACTAGGCGATCGATCACACCGACAGCGGTACGTTGACTCGGCGGTGTGGGACACTTAGCCAAAGAAAGCCTGGTGGGTACAGCCAGCACAAGTACACGGATACTCTAGGTTGTGTTCTTCTAGGGGCGTACGGAAGGGCTAGGCCTGGTAGTGTGGTTACCCGCCTAGGAGTGGGGGGCCCGACTCACTATCTCCGTTTGCCACAACGGAGGTTCCTGGGGGTGAAGCTAGCCGCCCGAACAGGGGGAACTAAAGGTCTGTGCGCATAGAGTCGGTGGGTGTGTTGCACTTGCTTGTGCATTTCATAGCATATTTGCATGACATAGCATAAACATTGCCACCTATCGTATAAGATGGTATGGGACGTTTTATACGATAGGCCCTGCAAAACGACCCCTTGGTCTATAGGGGTAATCCCTATAAATCAATGGTTATATTTCTTGTACTTTCACATACTTGCTACTCTTAACTGTTTGACAACCGACACCCCAACGTATAAGTGGTATGGGACACTTTATACGATAGGAGCCCTGCAAAAGATCCCTTGGCTTATGCGCTTCCGCGCATAAGTTAAGGTTACATTTCCTACTTTCTGCTTCTATCATGTTTACTATGGAATTGCTAGCATAGTTCCGCTGTCACCTGCCTTTGATTTAATCTCCACCAACATGTCCTTCCCTTTCTTCTTCTCCGCTCGGTACCTAGGAGCCATAGGGGAAGGGGTAGGGGATGATAGGGCTTAGTCTTTATGACTAATGGTTTTCGAACCACAACATTTTAGGTGTACTATATGGAAGGGTCCCGGGTATTGCAGTTTCTGAAAGAGTTGACCCCACAACCGTTTTACCATTGTCACCAGTCGGGACATACACGGGTTAAATGCCCCTTGATGGGTGGGATCCCACCAGCTCAGCAGCTAGGAGGCCGAAGACGTAGACGCAGACGTGGATTGCGAGGCGGCGACGGCAGGCCAAAAAGGAAGAAGCACCCAGAGATGCAGCACCAGCAGAGCACGGAGTCGGTGGAGATGGGCCAGTCTAGCTTGGGTTCTCTCGGTTTAGTGACAGTTACGGTGACGCTTAGTTTTAGTTTTGCTTCCGCGAGTGACTTGTAGTGAGGATATGATGTACCGGGCATAAGCCCTCCTTTTGTACTCTGATATATTATTATTGTGGACACTCCCTTCGTGGAGGTTTATTTATATACATGTGGTTTTGTGGACTTGCTTTTACTTCATTATGCTACTATTCTGCGATCGAAAAGGGCCGGCAGAATTGGCGTTTTGTAGTGGCGGCCTTCTCGTGAGTCGGTGCCACCGCAAAGCGGCAGTTCTGGGCTAAGACCCCGGGGGTTTAAAAAGAAAAAAAAGGGGGTCTTACACGAATATTATCGAGCTCAGCTCAGAGAAATAACTCTAAGTTCATCGATCTGAGATCGACGATCATCGAGCTGAGTTCGAATAACTTCGAACTGATCAAACTGTTCTTCTTAAACATCTAAGTATGAGTCTTCTGAAGTCCTCTGTTGGCTGGTCCAAGAAGGTTGAACTTAATGACTTAGCCCACACTCTAGGGCTACTAGACTTGACCCTGGCTATATAAGGTGAGTCAGACTCAGCCCAAATTAGTGAAACTAGCCCAAATCCAACTAAAGATCCAACAATCTTCCCTTATTTGGGTGAGGTCACTAAGTACAATGCATAAGAAAAGAAAATACAAACATACAACATGAAAGAAAATATCTGACAGAATGAAAAATAACTCAGCAGATAGAAAGAATATCCATAGAGAATAAAAATAGTTTTAGAGCCCGTCTGGAAGAGTAGAAGAAGATTTAGTGAACATTATTGTTTTGAGAGGATCTTCTGCTTCTTGATTAGACATCTTCAGGTCTTGAGCTCCCAGAAGAGTTATAGTAGAAGCTCTAGGCACAACAGCTTCTGGGTAAACCTTCATATAAGCATTTGGATCAAATAGTTCTTTGTCTACCTCAAACTTTTCAAGCTCTTTCTGTCTGAAAGAAGACATAGTTATAAATTATGATGGATCAGTTCCTTCTGTCTTTGCCTTATTTATCTGAGACAAGCCTATCAGTTCATGGAATCTAGCCATCCTGAAATTTTGATCAATCTCTGGTTCATATCTTGGATCAGCTGAATCATCCTGAGCTGTCCTTTGAGGCTTTCTGAAAATAATAGACTGTTGCTGATAATTTGTTGAAGGATAATTCTTTACAAATTTTTCAGCATAATAGGAATTTGGTGGTCTGCATTCACTGTATTTTCTAGCAGGAATGGAATATTGTCTTTGAGCTGGTCTAGAAGATTGTCTTGAGTAAGAAGGAGCTGTTTTAGAAGATTGTCTTGAATACTGATAATGAGCTGGCATGGGAGGTTGAGAAGCACTGGAGGTAGACCTTATAAGATTTCCTTAAGCTCCTACAGCAGGAGAAGGAGGAGGAGGTGGATCTTTCCTGAATTTCTTAATTGGAGAAGATCGAGACCTCTTCTTCTTCTTCTTCTATGCTTTAGCCTGGTTCCTAGACAGTCTCATCCAATGAGGAGTTGTTGGAGTAAGAGGAATGTTGTGGAGAATATAATATGGAAAATCATTATCTGGATTGAGCTTGGGAACAACCTTTCCTTGAGCTTTCCTCTTCTTTGATTTGGATCTATTGGAAGTATCAGAATCAAAATCATCTTCTGAATCCTCCTCATCATCAGATGATCTAGGAGGATTGTCATATAAATAATCTATTTCTTCTAGTGTTTGCTTTGAAATCTGTTTACTTGCTTGAGGAGGAGCTGGAGGTAGAACAACTGCAAAAGGAATAATAATCTCAATAATCAACTGAGAATCTTCTAAGTCTTTATCAGTCAAAAGAAAATTATTCAGCTCAGGATCATTTTGCATCTGTTCAATCTCTAGTGCAACATCCTGTGCAATTAAATCATCTAGACTGGGTATAGGACTATCATCCATTACATAGGTTAGGCCTACAGGTTCCACAACCATGTTAGTAGCAAAACTTGCCTGAATGGCCTGAAGAGTTTCTGTACTAACTAGAGCTGTATAGCAAATAATATCTGTACAATACTTGGGAGAAACAAATAAAAGAATATTTCTATATAAGAGGTCAAAAGAATCTAGAACTGACTTCAGTTCAACTGCTGGAGAAATGGAACAGTCTTTAGAAAGAATAACCAAAGATTCAACTACATCTACATCTGTTATAATAATATCAATAATCTCTACTGTTGTTGTTGTTGTTGCTGCTATTTCTACATCTGGTATATCAGTATCAACAATATCAGTATTAACAATCTCTACTGTTGTTGTTGTTTTTGTTGCTGTTTCTACTGCTATTGGATTTGCTTCTTCATTGAGTATCTCCCCCTGCCTGGTTTCAGTAGGTACTGGAGTCAGGCCCATAACTGAAGAAGGAGGGACTGAGGGGGCAAAAAGTTGGGCAGCTAGTGAAGAAATGGAAGCAGCAAGAGGTGAAATAACCTCTACTATGAGTTGTTTTAGAAGAGGTGTAATGGATTGCAGAATAGATGAAATGGGGAAGGAATCTATGCCCATGAATTCAGAAGGGGTTTGAGTGGATACAAATGGGTTGAAGGAGGATGATGATGGATGTAAGGGTGAAGAGTCTAGCATTGGTTCATCTGTTGATGATGGGGAATGAAGGTGTGATGATAGATTGAATGATAACAGATTGAATGTTGGTATGGATGATAGGTTGTGAAGGGGGATGTCAGTAAGATGTGAAGGTGGAGGTGGAGGGGGAATAGAAACATCCTCAATAGGGTGGGGAGTGGCTGGAGCAGCCCTTGTACCCTCAGAAGGTTTGGAAGAGGAAGCCTTGGATGGCTTCGAGATATTCGTCTCCCACCTGCCAAATAAGGCCCAGGTAAGCCTCTTGGAGGCATTAATGAATATGGTCGGGGAGACCAGTGATTCAACAGCCTTGGCTTGAAGGAAGATTCCCAAAATCCTTCCAAAACACACTTCTTTCTTGGTGTTTTTCTTCTTAATCAACTCAAACATGATTTTGTCCTAGTTCACGGCCTTCTTGTTCACCACTATGCATATCACTATGAACTGTTGTCTAGTAATGTAATCATGGGCAGTGTGCTTGCCTAATAGTACTTTTCCTACAACATCTGCCAGAAACTTATAGTCTGCAGATAGATGTTTCTTTAGCAGTTTGTTAGGGGTGTCTCCAGAATAACCCATTTGAATCAACATCTCATAAAATTTAGTAGTGTCGATTTCTAATTCCTCTTCTCCATTCAGTAAACCTGTTGGTACCCTAGTTTGATTTGAGTTTAGTCTTGTCTTTTTAGTCCCTTGACCCAAGAAATATCTATGGTCATTGGTTAGTAGTCTAGCTGTAGAGTTCCCCGCTTTTCTTGATGAAGAATTTGGTTAAGTAGGTTTTTCGTTCGACTATAGTCGAACGCCGCTCGACTATCGTCTATCGGCTGATCGACGATCGTCTATCAGTTGGTCGACGCTCTGTCTGCGTTGATAGCTCGACTATCTGTTGATAGGTCGACTATCTGCTTGGCTTGGTAGTTCGACTATCTGTCCTGATAGTTCAACTATCTGATAGCTCGACTATCTGTTGATAGGTCGACTATCTGTTCCGCTTTGATAGGTCGACTATCTGTTGATAGGTCGACTATCTGTCGTCTTTGGTAGTTCGACTATCTGTCCTGATAGTTCAACTATCTGATAGCTCGACTATCTGTTGATAGATCGACTATCTGCTCTGTTTTTGATAGGTCGACTATCTGTTGATAGGTCGACTATCTGGTTTCTGTGATAGGTCGACTATCTGCTGGATAGGTCGACTATCTGTTTGTGCTTGATAGTTCGACTATCTGTCCGGATAGATCGACTATCTGATAGTTCGACTATCTGCTCTGATAGGTCGAATATCTGCCGAGGTAGTTCGACTATCTTCTTTGATAGGTCGACTATCTGGATCGTTCGACTATCTGCCCGATAGGTCGACGATCTCCGTGCGTCGGTCGACGATCTCTGAGGGTCGTTCGACGCTTTCTGTCTGCCTTTTTATTTTGTATTTATTTATTTTATTAAATAAAATAATACATTATTTGGCATGTTATTTCAGTTGTTTTATGATAATATTTCCAGGCAATATATGCTCCATCTCTTTTGCCTGAGTAAAATCTTTTCAGATAAAGTTGTTTGTCTTATTAGCTGTCATTATATTTTACTTTATCTGCTGTCAGTCCTTTATACCCATTAGACTGAAAAGTCTTCCTTTTGCTATAAAGAGTTTATTTCTGATGTGATTTTATTTAGTACTTTATTATCAGATTGCTTCCTGCAGCTTCTTCGAAAGAGGTTTATTCCTTTTATAGAATGTTTTTGCTGCAGAGTTTGTTTGTCCTTGTGATATTTGCAGCCCAGGTTTCAAGTTTTAGAAGAAGACAAACAGTTCAAATTGAAGAGAGTCGTTGCTTGTTGCTGTTATAAAAGGAATCCTTTGGTGAAGGATTTCAGCTAGCTAACCAGTTATTTCACTTAAGTATTCAAGCCTTCATCAAGCTCAAGTTCTTTGCTCTCAGCAATATTGATTCAACTGAGAAGTGTTAAGCTCTTCTGCTCTTCTTCAACCTGAGTTCTCCTGCTTCCAGGAAGATTCTAACTCAGTGTTCTTTTGAAGAAGAAGAAGAAGAAGACAGCTGCTTGAAGATTTCTAATTTTATTATTTATTATCTTCTTGTAGTTTTTCCTTCAGATCTTTCTGAAGAGTTTTCTGCACTGAAGCAAGACTTCACCTGGACATCTTTGAGCCAGGGGGAGCCTTGATTCCTTTGAGCTTTCTAGCTCTGTGCAAGTCTTTGTGCTTCTCTAATCTTTGTAAAATAGAGAAGATATCTTAACCTTCTTTCCCCCTCCTGTACAGGGTTATTACTCCCTTCAAAAGTATCCCTTGGTGGCAGGGCACCTGATCAAAAACCTGTGTTCGATTTTTAGACACCTGATCAAAAGTCTAAAGGGTTTCTAGATCTACCTGAAGCAGATCTTGTGGTGGCAGGGCACCTGATCAAAAACCTGTAGTGGATTCCTACCGTTTGGGTAGAAGAGTGGACGTACCCAAGTTGTTTGGGGAACCACTATAAACTCCTTGTGTCGTCTGGATTGCCTTGTTTAATTCCTGCATTGTGGCTGTGAATAGATATAACTAGGTTGCTAGTTGTTGATTAGGTTTTCCAAGCCTTAACTGTAATTATAGTTGGCTTGAGTTTGTGCACAACACTTGTGTTAGGCTATAGGGTTAATTCTATATCTATAATCTTTTCATTCCGCATTTCACTCCAAGGGAGTTGGGTAGACCATTAAGTTTTGTCTAGTGCAAAATTTGATAACTCTATTCACCCCCCTCTAGAGTAGTATCTATCCCTTCACTTTCAATTGGTATCAGAGGGAGGTTGACTGACTGAATAGGCTAACACCTAAGTCACAAGATCCTGATAGATACCAAAAGTTTATAGATAATCTCTATCACTATCATGGCCCAGTCCAAGGATTATTCTAGCACTAGACCTCCAGCATGCAACTTAGCTAAGTTTGGCATCTGAAAGGCAAGGATAAAATTATACATGAATTCTATTGATGAAAGCATCTTTGCTTCTATTTTGTCAGGACCTCCAAGAGCACCTGCTGCTGCTTCTGCCTCATCATCTGATTTGAGTGCAGTGCCTCCTCCAGATTATAATGACGAGTACAAGAAGGCAAAAATAGTAGATGCCAAGGCGATGAACATTCTGGCTCATACAATGTCTGATGAGGTTTTCCAGAAGGTTGCTGACTGCTCCTCAGCAAAAGCCATGTGGGATACACTGAACCAGATTGTAACTGGTTCAGCTGATGAAAGGAAGGACAGAAGGTCCAACCTGATCTCACAGTATGAGAACTTCAAGAAAACTGATGCTGAATCAGTTGAAGCCATGTACACCAGGCTCAGCTCAATCATCAATGAGCTGAGGACCATTGACAAGGACATATCATTGACAGAGGTCAATGATAAGATTTTTATGTGCTTCCCTAGCACATGGGATCTGAGGATCTGGCCCATCAAGGAAGCCAGAAGTACAAATGAGATTTCAACTGAAGCCCTTCTCGGCAAGCTCAAGTCTTTTGAGCAAGTGCTGAAGACAAGGGAAGCAGAAGCTGAAGCAAAGACCCCTACTCCAACAAGAAAAGAGCAATCTCTAGCTCTTAAGGCTGTTGATGCTTCTGAAAGCAGCCAATCAAATGAGGAACTAATGGCATTATTTGCCAAGAGGTTTCTCAAGATGGGGAGAAAGGAGTTCAGAAAGAAGTCTTCTCGCTATGAAGACAAACCAAGGTATGACCGTTCACCTGCTAAAGAAATTATTTGTTATGGTTGCAGGAAACCTGGACACATCTTACCTGAGTGTCCAGAGGAGAAGAACAAAGACAAGAGGAAAGAAAAGGAACAGCACAGGAAGCACTCCAAGCCATCCTCCTACAAGAACAAAAAGAAGGAGAGAGGTTTCGTCGCTGAAACCTGGAGTGATTCTGATGAAGAATCTTCATCCTCCAGCTCCAGTGAGGATGAGGAAGAGAAGAAAGCAAAAGAAGTTTGCCTGATGGCAATAGATGCCTGCAGCAATCACTCTGCTACAGAGAGTTCAGACTCAGAAGAAGAAATGCCAACAGAAGATGAGGTGAAGGCCTATCCAATCACTCAAAATAAGTGGTATTTGGATAGTGGATGCTCCAAGCATATGACAGGAAATAAAAATCATCTATCAAAATTCAAAGCTAAGCTCGGCCCAAAGGTTATCTTTGGAGATTCCAGCTGTGGTCAGACAGAAGGCTATGGCAGGATTACAATTGGAGATGTTACTTTCAAGAGAGTTGCATATGTGACAGGACTGAAGCACAATTTGATCTCAGTCAGTCAGCTATGTGATGCTGGCTACCAGGTTTCATTTTCTAACTCTTCTTGTAATATTACTTTAAATAATAATGTTGTTTTAGTAGGCATTAGAATAGGTAATATTTATTTAGTAGATTTCAATTCATCTCATTCTGAAATCTGCCTGTTTAATGAAGTAACAATTAATAATAATTCTTTGTGGCATAAGAGGCTTAGTCATGTTAACCTTAAAAATATATCTAGGTTATCTAAGCACAACCTTGTTAGAGGTTTACCTTCTTGCCCCTACAAGAAGGAGAGCCTATGCAAGGCTTGTCAGCTAGGCAAGCAAACCAAAAATTCTTTTAAATCTGTAAATAAAAGTGATTCTCCTAGAATCCTGTATTTATTACATTTGGACCTTTTTGGCCCAATAAATGTACAGAGTTTAGGAGGGAAGTATTACACCTTAGTCATTGTAGATGACTTCTCTAGGTTCAGTTGGGTTTTCTTTTTGAGAACTAAGGCTGATAACTTCAAAGCCCTTACAGACTTTCTACTATGTGTGCAGACTGAGTACTCTACTCATGTGGCCTTGATCAGAAGTGATCATGGTACTGAGTTTGACTCTCTTCTCATGCAAGAATTATGTGAGAGAGAAGGTATCAAACATAGCTTCTCAGCTCCTAGAACTCCTCAACAAAATGGGGTAGTTGAAAGGAAGAACAGAACACTAATTGAAGCTGCTAGTACATTGTTGGCAGATGCTAACATGCCTCTCTCCTACTGGGAAGAAGCTGTTAGTACAGCCAATTATGTCTTGAATAGAAGTTTGATACACAAGCTTAAGTGTAAAACTCCTTATGAGTTGCTTAAAGGAAAGAAACCTAGAATTAATTATTTTAGAGTTTTTGGCTGTGTTGTCTATATTCATAATAATAATAAAGAATATCTTAGAAAATTCGAAGCAAAGGCTTCAATGGAAATTATGCTTGGATATTCCCAAGTAAGCAAAGCTTATAGGGTTTATAACAAATCAACCTGTAAAATTGAAGAATCTGTGCATGTATCTTTTGATGAGTCTCAGATGTTTTACAAGGAGAAGGAAAATTCTCCTTCCCCTAGTTCATTGCAGGTACCTGATGCTACTCAAGAGATTCTTCAACTATCAACTCTTCAGATCACTGAATCAGACAGTGATGAAGACATTGCTGAAGCTGTTGTTGTTCCACCAACAGTAGATCAAATTCCTCCTGAGGAATTAATCCCAACTGTTGCTGAAGATCACATCCCACCTGCTGATGTTGTCACACTTAGAGATCACCCGACATCTCAAGTGATAGGAGACATATCAGCTGGTGTGCAAACAAGACATCAATTAAGACAGGATGGATGCACGCTTGTTTCCTCTCACAGGTTGAGCCCCTCACCTTTAAAGATGCAGAGCTAGATCCCCACTGGATCATTGCTATGCAAGAGGAACTCAATCAGTTTGAGAGATGTAAAGTTTGGACTTTGGTTCCAAGACCTAAAGGCCAACTGATCATAGGCACCAAGTGGGTGTATAGAAACAAGTTGGATGCAAATGGAATTATAGTAAGGAATAAAGCTAGGCTTGTAGCTCAGGGCTACAGATAGGAGGAAGGTATAGACTATGACCAAACCTTTGCTCCTGTTGCAAGGCTAGAAGCAATAAGGATCTTCTTGGCCTATGCAGCCTTCATGAAGTTTAAGGTCTTTCAGATGGATGTCAAAAGTGCATTCCTAAATGGTGAGCTTAAGGAAGAGGTGTTTGTTGAACAACCACCAGGGTTTGTTTCTTCAACTCAGCCCTCACATGTATTCAAGTTGCAGAAAGCTCTTTATGGACTAAAGCAAGCCCCTAGAGCCTGGTATGAGACTCTAGCTAGTTTCCTTCTAGAGCACAACTTTACTAGGGGAGTAGTTGATAGAACCCTTTTCGTCAAGCACCACAAGGACACAATCCTGTTAGTTCAGTGTATGTAGATGATATTATATTTGGCTCCACTGATCCCAAACTGTGCAAAAAGTTTTCCAACTTGATGCATTCCAAGTTTGAGATGAGTAGTATGGGTGAGCTATCTTACTTTCTTGGTCTCCAAGTTAAGCAAGATGCTGATGGTATCTTCATCTCCCAATCCAAATATGCCAAGGAATTAGTAAAGAAATTTGGGATGGCTGATGCTTCAGCAATGCCTACACCTATGGCTACTAATGTAGTTATTGATTCTGATGATCACGGCAAGCCAGTTGATCAAAAGAATTATAGGGCCATTGTTGGTTCCCTATTGTATTTAACTGCAAGTAGGCCTGATATAATGTTTGCTACATGCCTTTGTGCTAGATTCCAGGTCAACCCCAAGGAATTTCATCTGATTCTTCTCAAGAGAATCCTGAGATACCTGAAGGGATGTCCAAATCTAGGACTTTGGTACCCAGCTGTGTCAGAATTTGAATTAATTGGATATTCTGATTCTGATTATGCTGGTTGCAGAGTTGACAGGAAGAGCACCTCAGGAACTTGCTAGTTCCTGGGAGAGAGATTGGTCTCTTGGTTCTGTAAGAAGCAGGCTTCTGTCTCAACTTCAACTGCAGAGGCTGAATATATAGCAGCTGCCAGTTGTTGTTCACAGATCCTGTGGATTCAAAACCAGCTTGTGGATTATGGTTACTTACACAAGAATACCAAAATCATGTGTGATAGTACCAGTGCTATCTCAATTGCACAAAATCCAGTGCACCACTCTAGAACGAAGCACATTGAGATTCGGCACCATTTCCTGAGAGATTGTGTGGAAAAGAACAAGATTTGTCTTGAGTTCATATCCACTGAGTTTCAGAGAGGTGATATATTCACCAATCCCCTAGATGAACAGAAGCATCTGTTCTTTTTAGTTCAACTAGGCATGATCAATGGACGAGACTAAGTGTGACTATATCTGCCAATGTTGAAACTTGTTTGAAGATAGTCGAACGACGTTCGAAGATAGTCGATCGGGTCAAGCCCATCGTCGACCTATGGTTGATGAAAGTTTGTCTGGTTGAAGATCGTCGACCTGCGTTCGACCATAGTCGAACAAGTCGAGCTCATCGTCGATCTCTGGATGACGACAGCTTGTTGTTTGAGAAGCCAGAAATAGTCGAACGATTGCTCGACTACTCTGCTTCTGGACCGATCATCGAACTGCCGTTCGACCATCGGGTCCAGTATCTTTTAAATAGATCGACTATCTCCGGTCTAATATAAAGCTGATAGTCGACCTAGGTTAAAAGATCTTTTGTTTTATCGTCGACGGAGCGTGACTTTTTGCATTCTGTCTTCCCGCTTGCGATTTTCTGCCGCTTCGTCTCCTTCGTCTTCTCCATCTTTCTCGCGCATTCTCCAGCAATTCAATGGCGGTTTCTCCAGCAGTGCTAGCTGTCGTGAAGTTCGATGCAGGCTTCAGCGTCGATTTTGACGCATTCAGTTGCTGTGAAGCAGGGATTGTGGAAATCCTTCAGTTATGCCGGGATCAAGGTCTAGAAAGATTAATGTCGACAAGGATAAAGATAAATGTTCCCGAGATTAAGGAATGGGCTTTCACTTCGTCATCCACTGACGATTCGATGACTGGCACCATTGGCGGAGAAGAGGTTACTTTAACTCCCGCAGTTCTGACTGATGTTTTTGGTTTAATAAATGGTGAAGAAGATTATGAGCAAGATGCTCAAGAGTTTGGAAGAATGCTTACTGAGCTGGGACATGCGGAGGGCATTCCCACGAAGTTGCTCAAGGTTAATTTCCCCTTTAAGATTAAATTTCTTGCTGAGATTGTTGGAAAAGTGCTCCTTGGGAAGCACTCTGCTCATGACAACATTACAAGGCAACAATTTGCACTGATGTGTGCAATTGTTAATCAGAAAAGGATTGATTGGGCAGGAGTAATGTTTGATCTGATAAGAAAAAAGTATAGCAAGAAAGAAGTTACCCTCGGAAGGGTTATTGGAATTTTTCTGAAGGAAAAGTACCCTCAGCTGCTAGTTTCAGTTGCTACAATAATAAATGCCAGCAAGAAGATGGATCCCCATCTGTTCTCCAAGTGGAAGAGGACCTTTGTGAAGCCCACTCTCACAGGGGTTTCTCCAGCGACATCAGAGAGCACTAGGACTGATTCAGCCGCTCCTCAACCTCAAGAAGCTTGCTCAGCTCATCTTTTCCTTCCCTCATCTTCTTCTGCTATGCAGTCTGCTTCAGTTGAAGTTCCATCAACTTCAGCTGAAGTACGACTTTCTCCCTCTCCTGTTCGAGAAACAACCACGGTTGTTCTTCCTTCTCCTCTTCCTTCTCATCTGGCTAGGATATCTGCTCCTAGTTTTGATCTGTTAGGATCTGAGAGGATTCCAACACCTCCTCAGTCCCCTATTCAGTCCCTATTCATTCTCCAGTTAACACTCCTGTTAACTCTCCAGCTCCATCTCCAATTCGATCTCCAGTCCACATCACTTCTCATCCTAACACTTCAACCATCTCTACTGCATCTCCATCCACTGCAATTCCATCATCTTTTGAGATAACCCCGGAATTTATTTCCAGCATTTTGGAGTTGATTACCCCTTCAATCAAAATCATGATTGAAGAGGCAATTACTCCACTTGCCTCCTCTATTTCTACCTTGACTGCCTCCATCCAATCACTCTCTAAATCTGCTGAGCCCTCTTCTTCAAGGGGCCTGGTTTCAGTTTCCACTGAAATCAGGCAGGGGGAGATGTTCTGTGAAGATGTCTCAGAGCCTCCAGCCTCCCTTCCAGCAGTTCTTCCAGCAGTTCAAGAAGAGACTGATCCAGCTCTAGCTCAAGTTCAATCAGTTTCAGTGTTATCTGACAAAGAAATATCTGATGCTATTATATTATCTGAATTTACTGTGAAAGTATGTCTAGAAGATCTCACCACTCCCTTGGTTGCCCATTTTCTAGAAGGGATTATTACATCCTACCTAGATGAATCCTGGGAGTTGGTAAAATATGAAGGTAATTCACTTATCCGCTTTGTTGACGAGTCAATTAATTTGCTAGCGTGTGAATTCCTAGAAGGAATGATTTTAGTTTATTTAGCAGATTTATGTTCATAAATCTACAGATTACATTAAAGAAGATATAGCTGCCCAGGTTATAGTAATAGTTTCAGAAGCTGCTCCAATTATTCCTGTTGTTCAAATAGATCCAGAATTGGATTCTTTTTTAGATGATATAGAAGATGCGTCTGAGAATCAAGAAGAGAAAGCAAGAGAGGCTTGGAATCAAAGAGTTCTATCTTTGTTAAAAGAGAAAGAAAAAGATTTGCAAGTTGAAACGTCGTCTGTTTGGGATGATTCCCCAGGACTTGATTTGGATTTCCTTCTGGCTCAGGATGCCATAGAAGAGGAAAAAGAGAAAGCTGATCTGAAGTTAAAGGAAAAGGCTGTTTCTGAAGCCTATGATCCATATGACAATCCTCCATCATCTCACTCGGATGATGAAGATGATTCTGATTTATCTGAGAATGCTAAGAGAAAGAAAGCTGCTCAAAAGAAAAGAAAAGTTGTTGCTCCTCCTCCTCCCAATCGAGAAAATGATACTCCATATTATATTCTTAAAGGTATTGACCCTAAATCAAAAGAATTTCAACATTGGATGTGGTTCTCCAAGAACCAGCAAAAAGAAAGAAAAAGATCTAAGAGGTATGATAGTCCTGTTTTAAGATGGACTCCCAGAGGTCCTCCTCCTCCACCTCCCAGTGCAGGAGCCTCTGGGAACCTTTCTGCTAATCCATCTGCCTCTTCTGGAAAATCTGCACCTTCTCAACCTCAGTCAAGGAAGAGCTCAAAGTTCCTAAGGCAGATCTTATTCTGGCTCTCAAAGACCTGTTACTGAAGTAAGAGAACAAGTGAAGGAGGTTGTGTATCAAAGACCAACCTTTTCCCCTCCTCCTTCTCCAAAGAAAAGAGTTTCTTCTCAAATGCCAGTACAGTCTGAAAAAGTTGTTTCAAAAGGTAAGTAGTTTATTTTGTTTAAATATTCTAGCAAGAACTTTGCTAAGTCTGCTCCCTTGTCTTATCTAGTTAATCAAGATAAAGAGGTTGCTCCTTCTGAGACTGCTTATGAAAGTCCTGAGCTCGATCCTAACTTTAGGATGGCTCGTTTTCACGAATTGGTTGGAGCAGCTCAAATCAGAAAAGCAAAAGCTGAAGGGAAGGACACCACTGGATTAACTACTATGTCTACTTTCAGAAAGAAGGAATTCGAAAAGTTCCAGGTTAGCCCTGATGTATTTGACCCTTCAAAATATATGGAAAAGCATCCAGAGGCAGTTGTTCTAAGGGCTGCAGAATTAAAGATTATTGGTGTGCAGGACTTGAAGATGTTAAAGAAAGAGGCTATTGATCCTCTGAGGAAAATTTCTTTTATTCCAAGTTCTTCTGACCCTGTGCCAGATTCTGTAGACTCTTAATTGTTTTTGATTGACTACTGTTTTATATCTATCTGTTTGATAAATTGCTAGTTAATTGCTATCCATTTCCTGTATTGATTATAGTGTTCTATAGCTAGCTCTGTGTTTTAGTTTTTAAGAGACTTAACTCAAATAGGGGGAGATTGTTGGTACACTAGTTTGATTTGAGTTTAGTCTTATCTTTTTAGTCCCTTGACCCAAGAAATATCTATGGTCATTGGTTAGTAGTCTAGC
Organism: Platanthera zijinensis; assembly: GCA_039513925.1. NCBI lineage: Eukaryota > Viridiplantae > Streptophyta > Magnoliopsida > Asparagales > Orchidaceae > Platanthera > Platanthera zijinensis. Next base: position 31,236,945 of record CM077079.1, on the reverse strand, counting down.
TGTAGAGTTCCCCGCTTTTCCAGATGAAGAATTTGGTTAAGTAGGTTTTTCGTTCGACTATAGTCGAACGCCGCTCGACTATCGTCTATCGGCTGATCGACGATCGTCTATCAGTTGGTCGACGCTCTGTCTGCGTTGATAGCTCGACTATCTGTTGATAGGTCGACTATCTGCTTGGCTTGGTAGTTCGACTATCTGTCCTGATAGTTTAACTATCTAATAGCTCGACTATCTGTTGATAGGTCGACTATCTGTTCCGCTTTGATAGGTCGACTATCTATTGATAGGTCGACTATCTGTCGTCTTTGGTAGTTCGACTATCTGTCCTGATAGTTCAACTATCTGATAGCTCGACTATCTGTTGATAGATCGACTATCTGCTCTGTTTTTGATAGGTCGACTATCTGTTGATAGGTCGACTATCTGGTTTCTGTGATAGGTCGACTATCTGCTGGATAGGTCGACTATCTGTTTGTGCTTGATAGTTCGACTATCTGTCCGGATAGATTGACTATCTGATAGTTCGACTATCTGCTCTGATAGGTCGACTATCTGTCGAGGTAGTTCGACTATCTTCTTTGATAGGTCGACTATCTGGATCGTTCGACTATCTGCCCGATAGGTCGACGATCTCCGTGCGTCGGTCGACGATCTCTGAGGGTCGTTCGACGCTTTCTGTCTGCCTTTTTATTTTGTATTTATTTATTTTATTTAATAAAATAATACATTATCTGGCATGTTATTTCAGTTGTTTTATGATAATATTTCCAGGCAATATATGCTCCATCTCTTTTGCCTGAGTAAAATCTTTTCAGATAAAGTTGTTTGTCTTATTAGCTGACATTATATTTTACTTTATCTGCTGTCAGTCCTTTATAGCCGTTAGACTGAAAAGTCTTCCTTTTGCTATAAAGAGTTTATTTCTGATGTGATTTTATTTAGTACTTTATTATCAGATTGCTTCCTGCAGCTTCTTCGAAAGAGGTTTATTCCTTTTATAGAATGTTTTTGCTGCAGAGTTTGTTTGTCCTTGTGATATTTGCAGCCCAGGTTTCAAGTTTCAGAAGAAGACAAACAGTTCAAATTGAAGAGAGCCGTTGCTTATTGCTGTTATAAAAGGAATCCTTTGGTGAAGGATTTCAGCTAGCTAACCAGTTATTTCACTTAAGCATTCAAGCCTTCATCAAGCTCAAGTTCTTTGCTCTCAGTAATATTGATTCAACTGAGAAGTGTTAAGCTCTTCTGCTCTTCTTCAACCTGAGTTCTCCTGCTTCCAGGAAGATTCTAACTCAGTGTTCTTTTGAAGAAGAAGAAGAAGATAGCTGCTTGAAGATTTCTAATTTTACTATTTATTATCTTCTTGTAGTTTTTCCTTCAGATCTTTCTGAAGAGTTTTCTGCACTGAAGCAAGACTTCACCTGGACATCTTTGAGCCAGGGGGAGCCTTGATTCCTTTGAGCTTTCTAGCTTAGTGCAAGTCTTTGTGCTTCTCTAATCTTTATAAAATAGAGAAGACATCTTAACCTTCTTTCCCCCTCCTGTACAGGGTTATTACTCCCTTCAAAAGTATCCCTTGGTGGCAGGGCACCTGATCAAAAACCTGTGTTCGGTTTTTAGACACCTGATCAAAAGTCTAAAGGGTTTCTAGATCTACCTGAAGCAGATCTTGTGGTGGCAGGGCACCTGATCAAAAACCTGTAGTGGATTCCTACCGTTTGGGTAGAAGAGTGGACGTACCCAAGTTGTTTGGGGAACCACTATAAACTCCTTGTGTCGTCTGGATTGCCTTGTTTAATTCCTGCATTGTGGCTGTGAATAGATATAACTAGGTTGCTAGTTGCTGATTAGGTTTTCCAAGCCTTAACTATAATTACAGTTGGCTTGAGTTTGTGCACAACACTTGTGTTAGGCTATAGGGTTAATTCTATATCTATAATCTTTTCATTCCGCATTTCACTCCAAGGGAGTTGGGTAGATCATTAAGTTTTGTCTAGTGTAAAATTTGATAACTCTATTCACCCCCCTCTAGAGTAGTATCTATCCCTTCACTTTCAAAACCAAAAATTTCAGTTAGAACATTAGGGGTAAGTGAAACGGTGTTACCCGATATTGTCCCGATCAACATATCAGCATTTGGAGTCGATAGAGTGAAGACCCATTCTATGATTTCTGTCGCCACAATCTTCATCCTTGTAGTCATCAGACTCTTCAACTGTAAATCTTCAAACAATTTTAGGATGACAAGGAAGATTTGGTCCGAGTGTTGGAATGACTCGAAATCTATATCGAAACCCATATCGAATTTCATATCTGCAAGAGCGCTTACTGGAATCTCCATGATCACCTGTAACAAAGAAACAGAGATATCAAGTGCAAGGGAACTGAAAGCACGAGATGGAGCTCGAAGAAAACCTAGATATAAGATTTTTCGGAATATGAAATGACAAACTCCGTCCTGTGAAAAAGAAAAATTCTTAGATCTAAGGTCGATGAAATATTTTATCGACAAAAGTGTTCATCGATCTCAGCCCTAAGAAGGGAAAACTTTTCGTCGTCCTCAGGTCGATGAAAATTTTCTGAAGCCAGATCATTGATCTTCGATCGATGAAAATGGCTCACACAGATAGTTCATCTATCTCAGGTCGACGAATTATCTAAAGAACTTTTCTCAGTTCGTCGATCTCAGGTCGACGAACTGTGATAAATTCTTCGACCACAGACAGAAAGTTAAATTAAAGCTTCTCCATTAATCATACCAAGCTGATTTAGGAAGAACAGATGATTTCTTTTATCCAAGGGTTTGGTGAAGATGTCTGCTCCTTGCAAATCAGTGTAGATATAGACAAGATTAATTTTATTTTTGCCCACACACTCTCTAATGAAATAATGCATTATCTCTATATGCTTAGTTCTACTATGATGAACTGGATTTTGAGTAATAGAAATTGCACTTGTATTATCATAGAGTAAGGTTGAATTATTTAAGTTGTATCCATAGTCTAGAAGTTGGTTTTAAATCCACAGCATCTGTGAATAGCAACTGCCAGCTGCTATGTACTCAGCTTCTACTGTTGAAGTAGACACATATGTTTTCTTTTTGCAAAACTAGGAGACAATTCTAGCACTAAGGAACTGGCATGTTCCTGATGTGCTCTTCCTGTCCACTCTACATCCAGCAAAGTCGGCATCTGAGTATCCAGTCAACTCAAATTCTTACTCAGTTGGATACCAGAGTCCTAGGTTTGGGCAACCCTTTATATATCTTAAAATTCTTTTAAGGAAAATAAGACGAGATTCTTTAGGGTTCACTTGGAACCTAGCACAAAGGCATGTAGCAAACATTATGTCTGGCCTACTTGTTGTGAGATACAATAGGGAACCAACAATGCCCCTATATAATTTCTGATCAACAGGCTTTCCATGTTTATCAGAGTCAACCACAACATTGGTAGCCATTGGTGTTTTCTTTGTTGAGGCATCTAACATTCCAAACCTTTTGATTAGCTCCTTAGCATACTTGGATTGGGATATAAAGATACCATCAGGCAATTGCTTCACTTTGAGACCAAGGAAGTATGAAAGTTCACCCATACTACTCATCTCAAACTTTGAATGCATAAGGCCAGAAAACCTTTTGCATAGTTTGGGATCAGTTGAGCCAAATATAATATCATCTACATAAATTTGTACTAATAAGATTTTATCTTTATGATGCTTAATAAAAAAAGTTCTATCTACCATGCCTCTAGAAAATTTATGCTCTAACAAGAAGCTAGCTAAGGTCTCATACCAAGCTCTTGGAGCTTGCTTTAGACCATAGAGAGCTTTATGCAATCTAAAGACATGAGAGGGATTAGTTGGAGAGATAAAACCTTGTGATTACTCTACATATACTTCCTCTTTGAGTTCTCCATTTAGAAATGCACTCTTGACATCCATTTGATAGACTTTGAATTTTTTGAAGGCAGCATATGCTAGAAATATTCTTATAGCCTCAAGCCTTACAACAGGGACAAATGTCTGATCACAGTCAATGCCTTCCTCTTGCCTATAGCCTTGAGCTACTATCCTTGCCTTGTTCCTTATGATAGTGCCATGGGCATCAAGTTTATTTCTGAAGACTCACTTAGTTCCAATGACTGGGTAGTCTTTGGTTCTTGGAACTAAGTCCCAAACTCTACATCTCACAAACTGGTTGAGCTCCTCTTACATAGCAATGATCCAGTGTGGATCTTGCTCAGCATCTTTGATGGATTGGGGCTTAGTTTGAGATATGAAGTAGGCATACATCACATCCTGGTAGAGTTGATGCCTTGTCTGCACACCTACTGATATGTCTCATATTACTTGAGATATAAGATGATCTCTAAGTATGATAGAATCAGTTGGTGGAGTTGGTTCAACAACAGCTTGGGGAGTTAATTCCTCTAGTGGAATTAAGTTAGCTATTGTTGGCTCTCCATTAAATTCAGTATCTTCATCATCACTTTCTTCAGCAATATGTGGAGAAGGATGTGTAACAACCTCATTAGCGAGGGTCAACTCATCCAGCTTCTCACACATGTTAGGTACCTGCAAGGTTTCACTGGTAGAAGCTATCTTCTCCTTATAAAACATGTTAGTATCATCAAAAGAAATGTGAATAGACTCTTCCATTTTCATGGTTGATTTATTATATACCCTATAAGCTTTGCTTACTTGGGAATATCCAAGAAAAATTCCAACTTCAGCTTTGGCTTCAAACTTTCTAATATATTTCTTGTTATTGTTATGGATGTAACAAACACAACCAAATACTCTAAAATAGTCTACTTTGGGTTTATTCCCTTTGAGTAGTTCATAGGGGGTCTTGCCCTTTTGTGTATCAAACTCTTGTTCAGGACATAGTTTATTGTGCTCACAACCTCTGCCCAAAAGGATAGAGGCAGGTGAGCATCTACAATTAATGTGCCTGTAGCTTCAATGAGTGTTCTATTTTTTTCCTTTCAGCTACCCCATTTTATTGAGGAGTTCTAGGAGCAGAGAAACAATGCCTGATACCTTCCTTCTCACAGTACTCTTGCATAAGAAGAGAATCAAACTCAATACTATGATCATTTCTGATGAATGTAACTGGAGTAGAGTACTCAATATGTATGCTTTTGAGAAAATCTGTAAGAACCTTGAAGTTATCTGACTTGTTTCTCAAGAAGAACACCCAAATGAACCTTTAGAATTCATCAACAATCACTAAGGTATAAGACTTCCCTCCTAGGCTTTGTACAATAATGGGTCCAAAAAGATCCATGTGGAGCAAATACAAAATCCTAGGTGAATCACTCTTATTAAGTGACTTGAAACTATTTTTAGTTTGCTTTCCTAACTGACAAGCCCTGCAAAGGCTTTTATTCTTATAGGGGTAAGAAGGCAATCCTCTAACAAGGTTGTCTTTAGATAACCTAGCAACGTTTTTTTAGTTAACATGTCCTAATCTCCTATGTCAAAGTTCATTGTAGTTACTGGTTTGGTTAAACAAACAAATTTCTATTTTAGCTGATTTGAAATTAACTATATAGATATTTCCCACTCTAGAGCCAGTTAAAACAGTTATATTGTCAGCAGAAGAAATAATGCAAGAGTATTTATCAAATAATACCTGAAACCCTTCATTACAGAGTTGACTAATAGAAATTAGGTTGTGCTTTAATCCACTTACATAAGCTACTTTCTTGAATGTGACCACTCCAATCTTTACATCTCCATAGCCTTTAGTCTGGCCACAGTTGGAGTCACCAAAATCAACTTTGGGACTTAGCTTGTACTTGTAATTGGATAGATTATCCTTGCTGCCAGTCATATGTTTTGAACAACCACTATCCAGATACCACTATTCCTCTGTGGTAGGATAGTCTTTCACCTGCACAAAAACAAGTTAGATATTCTTGACCCATGTTACCTTGGGTCCTTGTTGATTTACATAACTAAAGTTGGTAATGCATGAATATTCAGGTTGACTTTTGTAACCTAAAGGATGGTATTTTCTTGGTTGAATTATACATTTGTTAAAAGGATTAATGTTCTGTCTAGGTTTATTAAAAATCTTGTTGGGATTAAAATTTATGTTATTATAAACTGCGGTTGATGAATTCTGATACGTTCGTCGATCTGAGGTCGACGAGCGGGGATGAGTTCGTCAAACTCCACTCAGAGAATGAAAGTATTCATTTTCTGGGCCCCAATTTTGTCGATCTCTTGTTGACGAACCATACTGGTTTCGTCGATCGCAGTTCAGAGAATAGTTATAGTAGAAGTTTGCGTTTGGAGTTCGTTGATTTGAGCTCATCGAACTAGACACATTTCGTTGATCTGAGCTCGACGAAATCTGTTGAACTTTGTTATTGTTAAGAATTTTCTTATTCTTTCTTCTTTTCTTATTCTTTTGTTTTAATACAATTTGTTTATCATAATTATCTTCTATTTTCTCTTTACCATTTTCAGAAACAAATTTTATGGGGGTAGATAAAATGTTTTTCTGAATAAGTGGGGCTTGGATTAATGAAGCACCTAAGCGTAGCTTACCATTAAGTCTTGCATTCACTGCGCTTGTGATGTTCATCAACTTGATGCTTCTCCCATTCAGGGATTCTTCAAGTTGCCTAGCCTCAAATAATTCAGTGTTTAATTTAATGATTTGTTCATTAGCTAAGGTGATTTCATCCTTTAATTTGTTATTTTCTGACATTAGGTTTTCTTGTTCATTTACTTTCACTCTAAGTCATTTAATTACTTTTTCAGAGTTAATTAAATCAAGACATAAAGATTTAAATTCAATTTTAAATTCTTCTGAATCAAAATAAAAAAAGATAATACCTGATTTTCTTCAGATAGGGGTTCTTTAGTGTCTTATTGGTCAGCTTCAGAATGGGTGCTTGATGCATCAATAGCAATCAAGCATATTTCCTTGGCCTTTGCTTCCTCTTCATCTTCACTAGAGCTAGAAGATGAAGATTCTTCTTCAGTGTCACTTCAGGTTTCAGTAGTGAAACCTTTCTCCTTCATTTTATACTTGTTGGAGGAAGGCTTGTTGTAATGTTATTTCCTGGTCTCCTTTTCTCTTCTTATATCTTTCTTTTGAGTCTCTGGACACTCTGAAATGAAGTGTCCATGCTTCCTGCAGCCAAAACAAACTACTTTTTTAGTTGGTGTTTTGTCATACCTGGGTTTGTCATCTTGCCTTGATGACTTTCTTCTGAAGTCCCTCTTTCCAATTTTTTAAAATCTCTTGGCTAAGAGACTTAGGAATTCTTTATTGACAGTTGGGGCTTCTGAATCTTTAGTAGCTTTGAATGCTATATTTTGCTCCTTTCTCCCAGATGAAGGAGTCTTCTGTTCTACAGCTTCTCTTGACTTAATCAGTTGCTTATAAGATTTGAGCTTTCACAATAGAGATTCAGTGGAAATCTCATTAAGGCTTCTGGATTCCTTGATAGGCCAGATTCTAGAATCCCATGAGCTAAGGAAGCACATGAGGATTTTGTCATTCACTTCTGTAAGAGTGATGTCCTTGTCCAATGTCTTCAGCTCATTGCTTATTGAGCTTAATCTATTGTACATATCACCAACAGTCTCTGACTCATCCTTCTTGAAATTCTCATATTGATAGATGAGGTTGGATCTCCTATCCTTTCTTTAATCAGCAGAACTAGCTACCATCTGGTTAAGAGAATCCCAAATGGCCTTGGCTGATGTGCATTCAACCACCTTCTGGAAGATGTCATCAGACATAGTCTGAGCCAGAATGTTCATGGCCTTTACATCAGTAATCTTAACCTTTTTCTGAGAATCTGTCCACTCAGGTGGTGGAATAGAATGTATGCTTGATATTGAGGTGGATGCAGTCACTGGAGCAGGAGGTTCTGTCAAAATGGAATTAAAAATGTCCTCATCAATAGAGTTCATATAAAGTTTGATTCTTGTCTTCTAGATGGCAAACTTATTTAAGTTACACACTGGAGGTCTGGTGCTTGCATAATCCTTGTTCTGTGCCATGGTATAAGAAAGAGGCTAGAGAAATTTAGATCAAAGAAAGATCTGTTTGTTCAAGTGTTACCTTATTCAACCAAGAGAACAACCCTCTGATACCAATTAAAAGGAGGTGTTATATCTGACTTACTCTAGAGGGGGGTGGGTGGGGTGGGTGAATAGAGTATTTAAAAATTTTGGATGTTTTACTTTTATATATTAGAGTGAAAATAAGTGATACCAATTATAATAATAGAAGGAAAAACAAGCTAAGCTATTCTAACTATCACAACCACAATAAGAACAGAAACAAAAAATGAGCAACCAGACAACACAAGAAGATTTTATAGTGGTTCGCCTAAACTTGGATACATCCACTCTTCTACTACCCTGGTAGGAATCCACTAGCAGGTTTTGATCAGGTGTCTGCCACCACAATATCTATTTGCAGGGAGATATTGCAACCCTTTAGGATTTTGATCAGGTGCCCAAAAACCAACCCAAGTCTTTTGATCATGAGACTTGATAACCAAGAGCTAACTTTTGAAGGGAGTTAAAACCCTTTTACAAGGGGTGAGAGGAGGTGATGGTGTCTTCTCTTTCTCTAATCAATAGAGAAGACTAGTGGATCTTTGATGTTGACAAAGCTCTCCCTGAGATGCTGATGATTTAGGAAGACTGGAGCTTTGCTTCAGGGTGTAGATCTTCAGCCTTGTCTGAAAGCAGTCCTGGAAATTTTCTGACTGAATAAATCTTTGTTCTCCTGAATCTTCCTGGAAGTGAAGCTTGAAGAAGACTCTTGATTGTGATAATTGTTCTTCTTCTGTCTTCAGACTTGACAAGGTGAAACACAGAGAATTTTCTACACTATGAGAAAGAGAGTGTTCTGAAAGATTAGTCTGTCTCAGTGCTGTATTTTTTCTCTATAAGTTCTTGTGGTTCCTTCTCTGTAATTTTCTAAAATACAAAAATCTTTTTTTATATTCTCAGTCAATAATTTCTCCTTTTAAATTTGAATTGTTGCCTTAATTGCTGGCTGATCTGGAGAATACAAATGCCTGGAATATATCATAAATGAGTTTCCCCAACTGTCCCTTAATAAAATAAGCAAGTCAACATTCTAATGAATACCATAATTAATGCTGCCAATAACGGCTATATTCGGAGGAATATAAGCATTAATTACTCATGAATAATACTGCTATTAATATAGAAATAAAGGAACAGAAGGAAGAAAACTTCTCATTATAGAACTGGACAGATATCATCGATCACTGAACAGAATTCGTCGACCTGAGATCCAAGATCGTCGACCTAAGAATTCCAGTTCGTCGACCTAAGCTCTGCAAACTGCGTACTGAGAATGGCTTACTAAAACTGCACTCTGAGTTCATCGAGCTGAGATTTTGTCTGAAGAAAACTGATCGTCGACTTGAGCTCGAATATCGTCGAGCTCAGCTCAAAAAAATAACTCTGAGTTCGTCGATCTGAGATCGACGATCATCGAGCTGAGTTCGAAGAACTTCGAACTAATCAAACTGTTCTCTGAAAACTTCTAAGTCTGAGTTTTCTGAGGTTCTCTTCTGGCTGGTCCAAGAAGGTTGAACTTAATGAATTAGCCTACACTCTAGGAATCTAGACTTGACCCTAGCTATACAACGTGGGTCAGACTCAGCCTAAATTAGTGAACCTAACCCAAATCCAACTAGGGATCCAACATTCTTTCTTCATGTAAGATTACATAGTTGTAAATTTAGAGGGATCTTTTCCTTCCTTCTTGGCCTTTCTTATATAAGATAGAGCTATCAGCTCTTTAAACCTGACCATTCTATAGTTGGGATCCAATTCTGGATTATAAGCAGGAGAGGGAGGTCTCTCTGGACTTGATTCTTCTTTTTACTATTAACTTTGAGTTTCCTATTGGCTGGTTTGCTTTGAATGTTGATCTTGACTGCCTTTGCTTGATCTCTGATGCTGATAGCTGCCTTGACTTGATCTCTACTATTGGTGTTGGGACTTGAGTTTCTTCATAGAACATCTCCCCCTGCCTAGATTCAGAGAGACCTTAACCCAAGCCCCCATAAGAAGGGACAGAGGAGGAGGAAGCCAGCTGATGTACAGAAATCGATCCAGAAATGGAGGTTTAATTTGGAAAGGTTGCTGTGAATACCCATTCCTTGATTTCCTTGCATCAAATTTCATTCCAGAGAGGGTCGCTGCCGAAATCTCCATTACATGCAAGAACAAAAGATCAAGTGCAAGAGAACTGGAAAGCGCGAGATGAAGTTCAATGAAAGCCTAATTATAGGTTTTCAGAAGATGAAACGATGAACTCCGTCCGGCGCAAAATAAAAGCTTCAAACTCAGGTTGACGAAAAATTTCATGAAGAAATAAAAGCGTCGATCTCAGTTTAAAGAGGTGGAAAACAGTTTGTCATTCTCTGGTCGATGAAAATTTTTCTAAAGCAAAATCGTCGATCTCCGTTCGACGAAAATGTTTCTCAAATAAATTTTGTCAACCTCCGTTCGACGAAAAATCTCAAGAAGAGTTCACAGATCGTCGATCTCCGTTCAACGAAAGGTGACCAATTCTTTTACCTAAGACAGAAATCAAATTAAACCTTCTCTATTAATCATACATAGCTGATTTAAGAAGAACATATGTTTATTTTCATCCAATGGTTTGGTGAAGATGTCTGCTCTTTGTAAATCAGTAGAGATAAAGACAAGATTAATTTTTTTGTCCCACAATCTTTAATGAAATGATGTCGAATCTCTATATGCTTAGTTCTAATATGAAGCACTGGATTTTGTGCAATTGAAATAACACTGGTATTATCATAAAAGATAATTGAATTATTTAAGTTGAACCATAATCCAGTAGTTGATTTTGAATCCATAATATCTGTGAGCAGCAACTGCTAGCTGCCAATGTACTCAGCTTCAACAGTTGATGTTGACATAGATGTTTGTTTCTTGCAAAAACAGGACACAAGCATATCACCAAGAAACTGACAAGTTCTTGATGTGCTTTTCCTATCAACTCTACATCCAGCATAGTCAAAATTTTAGAATCTAGTTAAGTCAAATTCTGACCCTGTTGGATACCAAAGTCATAGATTTGGACAATCCTTTATATATCTCAAAATCCTTTTTAATAAAATTATGTGAGATTATTTGGGATTTACTTGAAACCTAACACAAATATATATAACAAACATAATATCAGGCTTACTAGCTGTAAGATACAATAAGGACCCAACAATAGCCCTATATGTTTTCTGATCAACTGGTTTGCCCTATTCATCAAAATCAACTACAACATTGGAGGGCATGGGTGTTTTCATTGCTGAGGCATCAGACATCCCAAATCTTTTAATAATCTCTTCAGCATATTTGGATTGGGATATAAAGATACCATTAGGGGATTGCTTCACTTGGAGATCAAGGAAGTAGGATAGTTGACCCATGCTATTCATTTCAAACTTTGAATGCATCAGGTCAGAAAACCTTTTGCAAATTTTATCCTTATGATGCCTGAAAAACAAAGTTTTATCTACCATGCCTCTAGAAAATTTATGCTCTAAAAGAAAACTAGCCAAAGTATCATACCAAGCTCTTGGAGCTTGATTTAGACCATAAAGGGCTTTATGAAATTTAAAAACATAAGAGGGATGAGTTGAAGAGATAATGTAACGTCCTAATTCGTGCTAGGCCCCTCGTACATGCTTCTGAGTTAGGAGAGCTGACTTGGGCCTAGGGATTACAAGCGACTAGGCTTACACTCGTGTGGAAAAGAGAAACTGGTCCAGAATTGGACACGGGTAGAGACACAGGCGTGTCCCTACCCGTGTGCGTAGAGTAGAACTCGAGAGGTATCAAGTGGAACTCGATAAGGCCTATCCCGAATAGGATACAAGTAGAGACACGGGCGTGTCCCTACCCGTGTGCGTTCAGTGAAGATCAATAAATGTGTCCCGAGCAGGACACAGGTAGAGACACGGGTGTGTCTCTACCCGTGTGCATATCTCTAGCAAGCCGACCATGTCTCCCGAGCATGATACGGGAAAGAACACGGCCATGCATATTGCTGTCTCCCGTAACACGGGAAGTGGACACGGGCGTGTCCCTACCCGTATCTGTGTCCATACGACACTATAACCGTCATCGACGCTTCATCGAGCGGGACACGGGCGTGTTCCTACCCGTGTTGGTCCTATTTATACAGGATTTGGCCATTTTTCATCCTCTTCCCAAGCCTTCTTTTCTGTGGAGAAACTGCTAGAGGAGGGAAGGAGTTGCTAGAATCAACTATACTCGGTGAAGAACCGCCGCCGCTAAGGAGAAGAGAATGTCGCCGCAAAGAGTCACGCGATCTATGGCCAAAAATAACGGAAATGCCGGAAATGATGTTAGTTTCCTCCCCTCTCCCTTGGTGCTAGATCTGTAGTTAATCCTAGGCGAGATATCGACTCAAAAGAGTCTTGATGTATGAGATGGAGACTCCTAGGAGGAGGCCATACTAGGACTTGTGTTCTATGGTTTAGTAATCTTCAACCTCTCCTTCCTTCAATGTGATGGTGGGAATGGTCTCGTGAAGAGGAATGGCCTGATGAGGGTGAATAAGGGAGGAGGATTTCTAGGTGTGATTTGGTAAGATCCGCTAGAGGAGGAAGATGAACCGATGTCATTCATTCTGCCTCAAAAATGTGTGCAGAAATTTGTGTTCTGCATGCAGCGATCTTCATGGAAATTTTCATGTATGTCATGGCCAGATTCGGGCTTTCAACTAAACACAAAAGTTGTAGGCCTTGGAGAGATCTTTCCAACGAGTGGTTACACATCTTCAGGCAATATCTGAAGCCACGGGAAAGCCTGATTGAAATTGATGGCTGATAATATAAATGTGCTGAAACTGTAATTTGAATGTAGCAGTATTAGAAGCCGCTTTCGAGTATGATACAACCAAATTTGGGATTCTGACAAAACACAAAAGTCGTGGCCCTTGGAAATAACTTTCCAACGATGAGTTACACATTTTCACCGAATTTCTGTAGCATCATGAATCCCCATTTTAAGCTCTACTCTCTATATAATTCCTACATGCTTGGTTCTTTGTTAATATAAACCTAATTTAGTATTATTAGAGGGATTGTGAACAGTTATCGTAAAGTTCGTGGTGAGCTGTTGGTTGATCCTTTATAATCAAATGATGAAGTAAAACCTACTTGAACGAAATGGTTGGATGGTAGATCCCTAAGTGAACTAGTGAGTAGACAAGTTGGATTGTATAAACAACTAGATATGTGAATCAGTAATGTGAGCTGTGAGTTCGAAATGTTGGAAGAGGATTGAATATGGTTTGTGCATGGATATGTGGAAGGGTTAATAGTGTGTGAATCTTTACCGCACTTGATCGTTTGTGTTGATAAGGGATTTTGTAATGGAACCCTTGTGAGCTGTTCAGCTCGAGACGTGAAGTAGCATGCAGTGTGATTCGACACGTGGTGTCGTAATCCTGAGTTAAGGATAGTGTGGCAGGTATACGGGCTCGCCAGTCATCACACCAAAGGGAGTTGATAGTTAGACCTTGGGCGATTGCGCTTGGTCCTCGGTGCTCATTCCCGGGGCTCCTTCCGTGCCAAGTGAACGGTTGGGCTTGGTTCTCGTACTTTTTCCGAGGCTCCTTCCGGGTCACAACTTAGGCCAGTTCGGGGCTTGGTTCTCAGTGCACATCTACCCGAGAATCCCGCTGAGCCGTAGTACGCTTGTGAACTCGGTTGATGTATTCTTAGCGTTGAGGCATAAGGAGGCCTAGGCTAGGTAGTGTAGATGTCGGCCTAGTAGTGGAGATGCCCACTCTACTATCACCGTCTGACCACGACGGTTGATGTCTGAGAGGTTAGATACCTTCTCGAAAAGTGGGAACTTCAGAGTCTGTATCGACACAGCAATTTGCTTGTGTGTGTGCATGTTGAGTTATAGCATAGCATTCATTACATCACATTACATTGCATAAACAAGATCCTCATCGTATAAGTTTGTATGGGCACTCTTATACAATGAGTTACCTTTCTGTTGAGCTGATCCTCAACTTATATGTCTGTATGGGCATTCATATAAGTTGAGTTACTTTCAGTTATAGCTTAAATTCTCATACTCTGCTGTAGATGTAGAACTTCTAGATTAAAATGTTGATGATACCGTTATAGTTTACCTTACTGCTACTTATGTCATATATATTACTCCACCTGTTTGTACTACTGCTTCATTAAATATATTTCACCCTGATCCTTTCTCTGCCCGGTGCCGAGGAGTCGCTGGGGTAGCGGATGTGAAACCACTTAGTCTTTATGACTAATGGTTGCTACGTCTTCCTTTTTAGGAGGAAACCCTACAGGTAGAGAAGCAACAGGTAATGCAGCAGGACAGTTAGGCCAGGACGATAAGACTGAAGGGACGGTGTCGTCACTACCGTTAGTGATAGATATGAGTCATAGAGTGACTCTTGTTGTAGCCCTTTTGGGCAAGACTATTCGTACTCTGATAGTTTAGAAGCTAGATGTTGCTTTTATATTTGTTATATTTGGACTTATATGCTTATGTGTGTATCTGACTTATGTTTTTATTACTCTGGTTGGGTTAGCATGATTGATATTGGTAAAGGCCAGCAGAATAGGCGTCTTGTAGTACAGGCTAGCCCGAGTGCTAGTGCTACCGCAAGGCGGCTGTTCTGGGCATAAGACTCCCCTCGTGCTGTGTTCTGTGTTCTGGGAGGGGGGGGGTCTTACAGATAAATCCTGGTGGTTGTTCAACATACACTTCCTCTTTGAGTTCTCCATTGAGAAATTCACTCTTGACATCCATTTGATAAACTTTGAATTTCTGATATGTTACATAAGAAAGAAAAATTCTTAATGCCTCTAGCCTTGCAACAGGATCAAAGGAATGGTCATAATCTGTCTTCCTCCTGTGAATAGCCTTGGGCTACCAATCTGGCTTTATTCCTCATAATTGTTCCTTGAGCATCCAACTTGTTCCTTAATACCAATTTAGTTCTAATGACTGGGTAGTTTTTTGGTCTTGGAACTAAATCCCAAACTCTACACCTCTCAAATTGATTGAGTTCCTCTTGCATTGCAATAATCCAGTGGGGATCTTGCTCTGCATCTTCTATGGATTGAGGTTCAATATGAGAGATGAAGCAAGCATGCATTAAATCTTGATTTAATTGATGCCTTGTTTGCACACCAACTGATATGTCTCCAATCACTTGAGATATAGGATGACTAAGTGTGACAAGATCAGTGGGCATTGTTGGTACATCAGTAGCTAGTGAAGTTAATTCGTCTTGTGGAATTACATCTGCTGTTGTGGGTTGAACCGCTTCAACAATTTCTTCTTCACTATCTTCATCAATCTGTGGAGAAGGATGCAATGTAACCTCTTGGGTAAGTTTTAAATCATTCAACTTCTCACACAGATAGGGTACCTGTAAAGAGTCTCTGGTAGAAGAATCCTTTTCCTTGTAAAACATGTTAGTCTCATCAAAATTTACATGTTAGATTCTTCTATTTTTAATGTTGATTTATTATAAACCCAATAAGCCTTGCTAACTTGGGAATATCCAAGAAAAATTCTCTCTGCAGCTTTGGCTTCAAACTTTCTAAGATATTCTTGTCATTATTGTGAATATAACATATACAACCAAATACTTTAAAATAGTTTATTTTAGATTTCTTCCCTTTAAGCAATTAATAGGGGGATTACCCTTAAGTTTATGAATTAGACTTCTATTCAGAATATAATTTGCTGTGCATACTGCCTCTGCCCAAAAGGATAGGGGCAAGTGAGCATCTACAAGTAATGTCCCTATAGATTCAATCGTGGTTCTATTTTTCCTTTCAGCTACCCCATTTTGTTGAGAAGTTCTAGGAGAAGAAAAATAATGCCTGATTCTTCCTTCTCACAGAATTCTTGCATGAGAAGAGATTCAAATTCAGTGCCATGGTCACTTCTGATCAATGCAACTTGAGTAGAGTACTCAATCTGTATGCTCTTAAGAAAGTCTGTAAGAACTTTAAAGTTATTTGACTTGTTTTTCAGAAAGAAAACCCAAGTGAATATAGAGAAATTATCAACAATCACTAAGGTATATTACTTCCCTCCCAAACTCTGTACTGCAATAGGTCCAAAAAGGTCCATATGTAACAAGTATAATATTCTGGGTGAATAACTTTTATTAATAGATTTAAAACTATTTTTAGTTTGCTTGACTAATTTACTAGCCTTGTAGAGTCTTTCCTTCTTGTAGGGGCCAGAAGGTAGTCCTCTGACAAGGTTGTCCTGATAATTTAGCTATGATCCTAAGGTTTACATGTCCTAATCTCTTATGCCATAAATCATTAGTTTTACTAATTTGATTGAATAAATTTTTTTTCTGATTTTGCAGAATTAAAATTAACTAGATAGATATTACTTTGTCTAATTCCTGTTAAAATAATTTTGTTTTTATCAGAAGTAATTGAGCATAAAGATTTATTAAATATTACCTGATAATCTTCATCACATAGTTGACTGATAGATATGAGGTTATGCTTCAGACCATTTACATATGCTACCTTCTTGATATGACTGCTCCAATCTTAACATTTCCCTATCCTTCTGTTTGTCCATAATTGGAGTCTCCAAAGATCACTTTGGGTCCAAGCTTTGCTTTAAAGTCACTTAGGTTGGCCTTTGAACCTGTCATATATTTTGAGCAACCACTATCCAAATACCACTGTTCCTCTGTGGTAGGATAGTTCTTCACCTGGTCTTCCTCTGATTCTGACTCAAAGTTTCTACATGATGCATTAATTGCCATCATAATGATCTCTTTAGCTTTTGCTTCTTCTTCATCCTCACTGAAGCTGGATGAAGAGTCTGAATCTAAGTCACTCCATGTCTCAGCTACAAATCCTCTCTCTTTCTTCCTGTATTTGTTGGAAGAGGATTTGTTGGAGTGCTTTCTGGATTATATCTTCTTCTTCTTTTCTTTCTTCTTCTCAGGACATTCTGGCAATATATGTTTAGGTTTCCTGCACTCATAACAAACAATTTCTTTAGTGGGGGTTTTATCATACCTGGGTTTGTCTTCATTTCTGGAAGACCTTCTCCTGAAGTCCTTCTTGGTCATTTTGTAGAATCTTTTGGCCAGAAGACTCATGAGGTCTTCATTTTCTGGAAGAGATTCTTCTTCATCTGTAGCCTGAAAAGCTATGCTTTTCTCGTTCCTTACTGAAGGTGAAGCCACTTGTTCAGCTTCCCTTGTCTTGATAAGCTACTCATAAGACTTGAGCTTTCCTAACAAGGTCTTTGTTGAGATCTCATTCAATCTTCTGGCTTCCTTGATTGGCCAGATCCTAGATTCCCATGTGCTAGGGAAGCACATAAGGATCTTGTCATTGACTTTTGTCGATGAGATGTCCTTCTCTAGGGTTTTCAGCTCAATGATGATGATGCTGAGTTTGGTGTACATCTCAACAACGGATTCAGATTCACCCTTCTTGAAATTCTCATATTGAGAAATCAAGTGGGCTCTTCTGTCCTTTCTCTCATCTACAGATCCTGCAACCATCCCATTTAGGGAATCCCAGATATCCTTGGTTGAAGTGCATTCAACAACCTTCTGTAATATGTCATCAGACATAGTTTGAGACAAAATCTTCATGGCTTTGGAATCTGCAATTTTTAGCTTCTTCTGAACATCAATCCACTCAGGAAGTGGAACTACATTTGTGCTTGTTATAGTAGTTGGTGTAGGGGGCCTGTCAAAATGGAATTATAGATATTTTCATCAATGGAATTCATGTAAAGCCTAATCCTTTCCTTCCAAAGTGCAAATTTATTCAGATTGCACACTGGAGGTCTGGTGCTTAAATACTTCTTATTTTGTGCCATGATATAAAAGACAAACTAGAGTAAATAGGATCTATCAAAAATCTTTAGGTTCAAGTGTTAGCTTGTGAAACCAAACAACCTACCTCTGATACAATTTGAAAGTGAGGGATAGATCTTATCTTCACTTGAGAGAGGGGGGGGGGGGGTGAATAGAGTATTAAAAATTTACTAACTTATTTTTATAGCGGATTAAAAGTTAGTGATATATATATAAGTATAAAGTGAAATATCATAGCACACAAGCAAAAAGTAAAGGCAAACTAGACGACACAAGAAGTTTATAGTGATTCCCTAATAAACTTAGGTACATCCACTCTTCTACCACTGTGGTAGGAATCAACTACAGGTTTTTGATCAGGTGCCCTGCCACCACAAGTTTTTGCTCAGGTGCCCTATCACCACAACATCTATTTTTCTAAGTGAGATCTAGCAACCCTTTGAGCTTTTGATCAGGTGCCCAAAAACCAATCTCAAGTCTTTTGATCAGGTGACTTATGAACCAAAAGGGGCTAACTTTTGAAGGGAGTTAAAAACCCTGTACACAGGAAATGGAAAATAAAAATATGTTGTCTTCTCTATCTCAAAGCTCTGAGAAGACTAGTGAACTTGATGATGTCAAAGCTCCCCCTTAGTTGTATGAATTTGATCAGAAGTGGAAGCTTTGCTTCAGGGTATAGGCCTTCAAATGATGTTGCTCTTCAGGCTTTTAGACTGATTTTGATTGTTTTTCTCTTGAAAGCCTGAAGCAGATGATGAAGAACTCTGTGTGTATGAGAGCTGTGTTGTTCTTCACTGATTACTGATTGCTTTTCTTTTTCACTGATTCACTGCCTTGTTATTGTTTTCCTTTCTCTGTGATTATATCTATATCCTTCTGAAAGAGAATCATTATATATATATTTTCAGATTCAACAACATTTGAATTTTAAATTGTTTCCTGAAATCCTCTGTAGAAATTCTGGAATTCGGAACGGTTAATTTTTGTCTTGAATGTATTTCCCTAACTGTCCCAGTAAATATGGTAGAGTAATAACTCTGTGAAAACCATAATTAATACTGTCAGGAATGACTATATTCTTGAGAATATTGAGCATTAATTATCAGAGCATTACTATCTTAATATAATAGAATT
This sequence comes from Platanthera zijinensis, assembly GCA_039513925.1. Lineage (NCBI taxonomy): Eukaryota > Viridiplantae > Streptophyta > Magnoliopsida > Asparagales > Orchidaceae > Platanthera > Platanthera zijinensis. The sequence continues at coordinate 31,217,870 of CM077079.1, read as the reverse complement.
TGAAATCAAACTGATAGTCGAGCTGAGAAACTGCAGAGAAGAATATTCGAACAGAACCTGGAAGGGGTTAGTCGAACTCAACAATGAAGTCGTCGATCTGAGCTCCAAGTTTGTCGAGCTAAGAAATCTCCTTCGTCGAGCTAAGCTCCAAGATCATCGAGCTGAAAATATACTTGCCAATCTGAGCTCTAAGTTCGTCGAATTTAGATAGTCCTTCGTCGAGCTGAACTTCTGATATGAGATCATAGTTCATCGATCTCAGCTAGACTTTCGTCGAGCTCAACTCAAATAAGGAACTCTGGGTTCATTGATCTGAGATCGATGATCGTCGAGTTGAGTTCAGCTATCATCGAACGACTTTCCTGCAATCAATTTAACTGCTTTTCCATTGAAGTGTTCTGTCTCTAAAGTCTTCTGGAGGGTACTGACAGTCTAAGTAGGTGCTGCTGGCTTTGACCCTAGAAATAGCCTATGAACCTAGACTATACATGTTGAGTCATTCTAAGTAATCCTAATAGTAGACCTTGCCCAAATCCAAACCGTGGTTCCAACAGATTTTCATCTGTCTTCAACTTGAAGACCCATTGATCATCAGTGCTCTTTTCCCCTTAAGAAGTTGGACCAAGTCATAGGACCCTTTCATCTGGAGAGAAGTCAACTCCTCCTCCATAGATTCAGGCCACTGCTCTCTATCATCAGCCTTTTGAGCCTCCACCAGGGACTCAGGATCTCCACCATCAGGCAACAGAATATAATCCTGCAGTGGATATCTGGTGTTGGCTCTCCACAGTCTTTCAGATCTCCCGAGGGGAACCTCCACCACAGGTGAAATATCAACGGGCAAAGCTCCCCCTTCATCCAGTATCTCTTCCTACTCTAGCATCTGAACTGGTTCTTCTATAATGGGCTCTACAGTAGCACCATAAGCACCATTAGCACCAAGATCTTCATCAATAACTTCAACAATAAGTGGACTCTGTGGCTTCTCAGTCTCCTGCTCACTAGCAACTTGATCTTCAACAAAGATCATATCCCTGCTCCTGATGATCTTCTTTTGCTTTGGATCCTAAAGTCTATAGACAAACTCCTTAGTTAGGTATCCAAACAAGATGCACTCACGGAACTTCACGTCAAGCTTCGATCTCTCCTCCTTGGGGATATGAACATGTACTCAACAGCCAAACACACGTACATGTCAAAAAGACACTTCATTACCAGACCACAGCCATTCAGGAACATCTCCAACTAACGGTGCTGAGGGGGATAGATTGATCAGATGCACAGTAGTCTTAGCAGCCTTAGTACAAAACTGCTTCCCAGTTCAAGCCTGAGAAATCATACACTTGACCTTCACCATTACAGTTCTGTTCATCCTCTCTGCCAACCCATTCTATTGTAGTGTCCTCGGAATAGTCTTCTCATGAACAATACCGTGCTGCCTGCAGTAGGCATAAAATGGTCCAATAAATTCTCCCCCGTTATCATATCTTACTCGATTTATTACCTTCCCATTAATCTTCTCAGTCAATTCCCTGAACTCGGAAAACTTTGGCAGAAACTCACTCTTGTGCTTCAGGAAGTAAGCCCATACCTTCCTAGAGTGGTCATCAATGAAAGTGACAAAGTAGGCTACTCCACCTTGAGACATGGGTTCAATTGGACCACACACATCTGTGTGTATCAGATTTAGCAGGTCTGCCTTCCTCTTCGGTTCAGCATCAGCAAATGACACCCATTTCTGCTTCCCAGCTAAGCAGTGAACGCATGTGTCTGGCATACTTCCTGACATCTCTGGTAGAACCTTGTTCTTCACCAGCAGCTTGAGATTAATCTCACTCATATGGCCAAGTCTGCGATGTCATAACTCCATGGAGTTGTCATCAGTAGCATTCACACTAGGACTGCAGATATTGGCCTTTGCTCGCTACAAACCGCAACATTTCTTGCCTCGGGCCACCACCATGGACCCCTTTACCAGCCTCTAGGCACCTCCACCTTCAATATTAGTAAAACCACCATCATCATGTCTCCCAACGGAGATAAGGTTCATTCTCAAATCAGGAATGTGCCTGACATCCTTGAGAATAACCAACCCCAGATCAGTCTCCAGGTGAACATCTCTACTGCCCACTATCTGGGACACATCGGCATTTGCCATCTGGATAGTCCCAAAGTCTCTAGAAGTATAGGAATAGAAGTAATCCATGTGAGGTGTGCAATGATAAGAAGCACCACCATCCACAACCTAGTCGGTGTCAACACACTCCTGACATGCAGTCTTATTGCAGTGCAAACACTGAGTCTCCACCTCCACAATTGAGGCCTATCCTGTGTTGCCACCGTACTCTCCTTCTTTTCCCTTCCTCTTCTGATCTCACTTCCACTTGAAGCAATCCTTCTTGATGTGACCCTTCATCTTACAGTAGCAGCATTCGAACTTCTTCTTGGACTTGGGCCTGGACTTTCTTCTGGAGTTGCCCCTTGGTTTCCCCTCCTTCTTCACCTGATGCTGACCTCTGACCTCCATGAGAAGGGCATCTGATGTAGGAGTTCTAGAATCCTTCCTTCTCAACTCCTCATTCAATAGATAGCTCGTCACCATCTCCATTAACACAACACCATCCGGTGCTGAATTGATCAAAGACACCACAAGAGTCTCCCAACCCTTTAACAATGAACTGAGGACCATCAAGGCCTGAAGCTCGTCCCCCAAGGTAATCTTCATGCTTTCCAACTGATTTATAATTCTCTTGGCAAGGTTCAGATGCTCTGTCATCTGAGAACCTTCTCGATACTTGAGGTTCACAAGCTTCCTGATCAAGAAATCCTTGTTACCTACTATCTTCCTTTCATACAATGCTTCCAGCTTTTTCCACAAAGACTAGGCAGATGTCTCGGTGGATACATGATGGAAGACAGAATTATCTATCCACTGGCGGATGAAACCAACTACCTTCCGGTCCATCTTCATCCAAACCGCATCATCCAACATCGTAGTAAGCCTCCCCAATAATGGGGTGTAGAGATCCTTGCAAAACAAGAGATCCTCCATCCTCGGCTTCCAGATACTCCAGTTCTTTCCATTCATGCCGATCATTCTCACATGATCCATATGCACACGGATTAGCTAATAATCTCAAAGAATGTAATAGAGAGAATAGGTAGCAGACCAATGGTCGTCACTTACTGCACTTAATTACAAACTCGGAAATTCTCAATGGCTAAGACCTCCCTCTGATACCACTTGTAGGGAAACGATCCTCTTCATGCAAACATGGATCCAAGCAAAAGTAGCAAAAATAAAGAACAAAACACACAACAATTTACGTGGAAACCCCCTCACAGCAATATGGGGAAAAACCACGGGGCAGGGCACACAATCAATCCACTATAATAAACAAACAGATTACAAAAATATTAAGTTTTCCCAACCTAGTTCCCTCTTCGGATTCACAGACGAATCCCAACTCAAACTAAGACGCTCCTTCGAAAAACTAAGGAAGAACAACCCTCAACATGTTGAGGTAAAAACAACCTCTCTTCTCCTTGGAACTCCTTCGATTGAGTCACGCTCTCCACATGAAGAACAAGCCTGAGAGAATCCTCTCCAAGCACCACCACCAACACCAAAACTCCAACAGAATCGAGACCGCCGCACGACTTCTTCTTCTCTAATGAAACCATCGCTACACCTGCTACTACTGTCGCACTCCGCCGACAAAAGCCACCGATGACCCTGCTGCAACCGACACACGCCGCCTTTACCTCCGACGAAAAGCGTCGCACCGTCTCTCACTCCTGCTGCTGCTCCAAAGAAGTAGTAATCGACCGTAAGAGATCGGGATATACCTTAACTCCATAGTAAGAGCATAAAATATATCCGCCAAAACCGCCAAGGCAGACACCCGCCTTAACTACTGGTAGAAAACGACGTCAAATCGACGAGTATTGCCGGCGAAATCCACCGAATCTGGCAATGGGCGATATCTGCCGAATTCACTATTCATGAACAGTAATTCGGCGAGTATCGACCCCGATACTCGCCGAAAACACTGCTCATGGCAGAAAAACCTCTTTCCTTCGGTCTTCAAATTTAGGGGTTGGACCCCAACACATCAATCTGTGTGTCTCAGTAATTCCTGATTAAGGAGGAGTCCTATATTTAGAATATCATTATGAGAAAAATATTCTTCCAGACATACTCTTCCTATTTCGACTTAGCCTTGTTTATACAACCTCCTCATCCTCAAGGCTATATATAGAGGGGATATCTTTAGGGCTACATACAAGAGAGAATTAGGAGATCAAGAGAGGAGAAGTGCATTCAATTTGTTAGACAAATCTCAGAGGCGGCGACATCATGCCGGGCTAGCGGTGGCAAATCCAGTCGATCTAGGCGGTATTGGCATCCGATAGAGCTAGGGGCGGCAACTCCGATTGGTTCCAGGCGGATCGACATCAGGCCGTGTTCCATCCCAACGACTGGGCTCTAGTAGCTATTCCACGCGGCGGCTGCGCATAAACCCAGTCGGGTTACTCCGACTTCATGCGGCGTTACAAAGATGGAGGTTCCAGCGGACACGGGGGGGGGGGGGGTCTGATTTTTTCTTTATGACTTGACCATGAATCAGTCTCTGTGTAATATTTGTAACTTCTCATTTTATTAGTGGATCTTTTCGGGCGCGCTCTCCCAGTGGGCGTAAGAGCTCCTCTCCGAATCATGTAAATATTTGTTTATCATCTATGTGTGCTTGAAATCTCGTTCCGTATTTTTATTTTGCACTATTAATTGTGCTCGATTAAGTTCCGTTGTGCTACCGCGGACTCAATTCGATTGCTAATAATTGGTATAAGTGTCAGGTTCCGCGCGGGTGATCGATTGGATGCTTCGGTTTTAGGTTTGAGTCAACAGTAGGTGACGACATCGGTCCGCTCCCTATCTTCTCAGATCTGTTCCGTAAATATTATTCAGATTGCCCATTAGCTCTGCATGCAAAACAATAGTAGAAAAATTTGAGATTTCCAAGAACGACGGCAAGATCGATTTCAGTTTATGGCAAAAGCGGATAAAGGCATTTCTCGTTCAACAAGGTCTCCATAAGACGCTCCTCGGCGAGGAGAAGTCTGGAAAGAAGGATGACGAATAGGAGGAACTGGATCTGAAGGCCATCAACACGATCCAGTTGAGTATAGCCGACGGGGTCATGTATAACGTAGTCAACGCTGAGAATATAGAAGAATTATGGAAGAAACTGGAGGAGTTGTACATGTCTAAGTCTCTCATGAATATAGCTTGAGGATGTCTGAGAGCAATCAGCTGCTGGAGCACATGAATGTGTTCAACAAGCTTATCTCTCAGGGGAGCATGGACGTGAAGGTTGAATAAGAAGACTAGGCTGTTCTATTACTGTCTTCCCTACCGAAGTCCTATGACCATTTGCTCACAACAATCCTTTACGGAAAGGATAAGCTTAAGATGGATGAGGTGATGATGACACTACTCTCAAATGAAATGAGGAGCAAATATGGCCCTATCACCAGCGAGGGTTTGTTCATGAAGAACAAAGAATCAATCAGAGGGAGATCGAGAGATAGAGGGAAGAAAATCAATCAATCTAGGTCCAAGTCCAGGGACAAAAAAAACCAGTGCCACTACTGCAAGGAAGAAGGGCACTGGAAAAACAATTGTCCGAATAAAAAGGCCAAAGAGAAGAAACATGAACCACAGTAGGAGGCGGTGGCCTATTACCCAGAGAGTGACACTGATATACTTCATGTAAAATCCACTCTCGACACCACAGATGTGTGGATTATGGATACTGGGTGTTCGTATCACATGTGCCCAAACAAAGAATGGTTCTCCAGCTTTAGGCAATGTGACGGCGGTCGTGTTCTGATGGGGAACGAATCAGAGTGTAAGACGCTCGGGATCAGAAGCATTTGAATCAAGATGTTCGACGGAACAATCAAAACCCTTACAAATGCAAGATAGGTGCCCGATCTAAGGAAAAGCCTTATTTCCCTAAGTATTATGGAGGCGGCAGGTTACTCATATACTAGTAAGGGTGGATATCGGAAAGTTAAGAGAGGCGCCCTGGTGGTCATGAAAAGAGAGCGCTCTGGTACTCTCTACAAGCTGATCGGCACTACAATCGCCAGCAATGCAGCGGTCTCTACTACGTCAGAGGAGGATTCCTCTTTACTGTGGCATGCAAGGCTTGGCCACATGAGCGAGATAGGACTGCTAGAGCACTATAAGAAGGGCCTACTAAAATGGGTCAAGACGAGCAAGTTGGACTTTTGCGAGACATGCATTCTCGAAAAGCAGCATAAAGTGAAGTTCGTGACGTAGAGCAAGCGCAGAAGGCAATAACATGAGTATATACACTAATACATTTGGGGGCCAGCTCCAGAGCCATCTCTTGGAGGCGCCAGATATTTCGTGAACTTCATCGACGATTTCTCGAGAAAGGTCTGGATCTACTTTCTGAATCACAAGTCTGAAGTGTTTGAGAGATTCAAAATCTGGAATACTAAAGTGGAAAAGAAAATTGGGAAGAAAGTTAAATATCTGAGATCTGACAATGGCGGTGAATACACCTCAGCGGAGTTCCAGGCATACTGCAATCAGGATGGCATCACTCGTCATCTCACCATTCCCGGCACACCGTAGCAGAACAACGTCATAGAAAGAATGAACAGGACGTTGCTGGAAAGTGCTCGGTGCATGCGTCTATTTGCCGGTCTACCAAAGTATTTCTGGGTGGAAGCTATTAATACAACGTGTTATCTAATGAATCAGTCTCCATCAATGTCACTGGATCTGAATTCTTCACAGGAAATTTGGTCAGGTACTTCTGTTGACTATTCTGAGATTCACATTTTTTGATGCCCTGTATACACCCTGCTGTAGGATTCAAAACAGACAAAGCTCGATGCCAAGTCCAAGAGGTGCATCTATCTAGGTCAAAAGGCCAATACGAAGGGGTTGAAGCTGTGGAACCCTGAAACTAAAAGTTGGAGGTCAAGCGCGATGTTATCTTCGATGAGGCCTCTATGCTTAAAAAGTCTCAGCCTCAATCTGAAGAAGTGGAGAAGACTCCAGTCACACCACTAGAGGTGTAAGGAAATGACAAAGCCGATGTTTATGAAGATTCCTCCGATTCGGAGGATACTGATGTTTTGCAACCTATTGATGTGGATCCGTACTCAATTGTCAGAGAGAAGGCAAGTAGAGAGGTCAGACTGCCTCTCAGGCTACAGGATACTGTAGCAAATGCTTTTTAGGTGATCTCCTCAGACCTTGGGTCATATCATGAAGATTTGGAAAGCAGAGACAACTCTCAGTGGAAAGCAGCTATGCTAGAGGAGATGAACTCACTTCGAAAGAACCAGACTTGGGATCTGGTTAGCCTACTGAAAGGAGCTAAGACAATTAGCTCCAATTGGGTGTTCAGAAATAAGGAGTCTACATCTGGGAAGGACTAGTGGAGGTACAAGGCCAAATTTATTGCAAAAGGATTTGTGTAGAAGAAAGGAGTTGATTTTGATGAAATCTTCTCACCCGTGGTGAAGCATTGTTCCATACGGGTGATACTTGCTATAGTAGCGATGTGGAACTTGGAGATGGAGCAAATGGACGTGAAGATGTCGTTTCTTCACGATAACTTAGAAGAGAAAATCTACATTCTGTGGCCTGAGATCATTCAACCCGGTAATGAGAAAAAGATGTGCAAGCAAAGAAGATCCCTCTACGGTCTGAAGCAGGCTCTGAGAATGTGGAACAAGAGGTTCGATATGTTCATGGCTCCATAGGATTTCAACAGGAGCCAGTACGACAGTTGTGTCTACTATAAGTTCCTGGCTAATGGGGACATTCTGATTATGATGCAATATGTCGACGACATGCTGATTGCTTGCAAGTCAGCATGGGAAATTCAATCATTGTAGCAGAAACTACATGCTGAGTTTGAAATGAAAGATCTGGGTCATGCACAAAAAATTCTTGGGATGGAAATCAAGCGGGATAGAAAGCTAGGCATGCTTTGGCTTTCTCAAGCTGACTATATTCAGAAGGTTCTGGAGAAATTCAACATGATGGAATCTAAACCTGTTACAACTCCTCTTTGGCAATAGCTCATACTGTCATCGCAGCAGTTTCCAAACACCGAGGAGGAATGCCAAAAGATGCTCAAGGTGTCGTACGCTAGTGCGGTAGGACGCTTGATGTACGCCATGATATATACGAGACTAGATATCGCTCAGGCTGTGAGCATTGTCAGTAGATACACGGGGAATCCGGGGCGACAACATTGGGAAGCCATCAAGTGGATCCTAAGGTATTTGAGAGGAACTCCATACGATGGCTTAGTGTTCTAAAGGAGCAAGGATGTTAGTGCTCTAGAGGGCTACATTGATTCTGACTACGCCGACGACCTCGATAGGAGAAGATCTACTTCCAAGTATATCTTCCTTCTAGGTGGAGGTCCCATCAGTTGGAAATCCACTCTTCAGGACAACGTGACTCTATCTACGACAGAGATATAGTACATTGTTGCAGTAGAAGTGGCAAAGGAGGCCATCTAGCTCAAAGGTCTCGCCAAAGAACTCAAGATCTCTCAGAAAGCGGTGAAGCTATACTGTTACAGTCAGAGTGCAATCTGTCTGCCTAAAGACCCGATCCATCATGTCAGGACAAAACATATTGATGTGCGCTACCACAAGTAGAGGGAGTTCATTAGTAGCGGAGACATACAATTACTGAAGGTGCCCACGGAGGACAATATTGCAAACATGCTGACTAAGCTACTGACAGGAGTCAAGTTCAAGCACTGCCTTGACATGGCACACATTCACGCATGCTGATTAGGGTGACCCCAGGGAGAGGGGGTAGTTCGTCAGAGGGAGAAGATCCAAACTGCTGGTGGAGTTCCTTTTTTGAGGAGTCAAGGTAGAGATTGTTGGACTGTGATACCTCATCAATCCGTGTGCCTCAATAATTCCTAATTAAGGAGGAGACCAATATTTAGAATATCATTATGAGAAAATTATTCTTCCAGATATACTCTTCCTATTTCGACTGAGCCTCGTTTTGGCAACCTCCTCATCCTCAAGGTTATACATAGAGGGGATATCTCTAGGGATACATACAAGAGAGAATCAGGAGATCAAGAGAGGAGAAGTGCATTCAATTTGTTAGACAACTCTCAGAGGCGGCATCAGGACGGGAAAGCGGCGACAACTCCAGTCGATCCAGGCAGGATCGACATCCGGTCGAGTTAGCGGCGGCAACTCCGGTTGGTTCTAGGCGGATCGACATCAGGTCATGTTCCATCCTGGCGGTCGGGCTCCAGTAGTTGTTCCAGGAGGCAGCCGCGCATAAACCCAATCGGGTTACTCTGGCTTCAGGCGGTGCTGCAAAGGTGGAGGTTCCAGCGAGCACGAGGGGGGGGGGGGGGTACTCCTCATTTTATTAGTGGATCTTTTCGGACGTGCTCTCCCCGTGGACGTTGGTGCTCCTCTCCGAACAACGTAAAAATTTATTTGTCGTCTGTGTGTGCTTGAAATCTTGTTCCGTATTTTTATTTTACGTTCTTGTTTGAGCTCGATTAAATTCCGTTGCGCTACCACGGACTTGATCCGATTGCATAACACTTTATTTTAAGTGTTTTTTCTCTCTCAAAAGTTACATAATTGCAAAGCAGTTTTAGCTATCCGCACTATTTTTGCTCCCCTTATCTTACATCAATTTTGTGAGGCGGGTTCAAATTTTTTTTGTGATCAAATGAGAGTTATATTTGATGAGATCCCTCTTAGGAGCGCTAGCCAACCTCATGCATGGGTTACAGTTATCCAAAGAGCCCCCACTAACGCCGTAACCATCCAAGGTGTAACCGCCGCGTCAAACGCCGCCATCGCCGTCGTCTCCTCCATTGCCGTCATCACCGCCACCATCTCCATCATCGTCGTCGTCATCGTCGCTGCCCTCACTACTAGAGATTTTAGCAGTTGTGGTCGCAATGTTGAAGATGTTCTAAACTCAAGACTTTTTGTGAAAATAGATTATTTCGGGCTGATAAATAGTCTTTTTATGATGACGTTTACCTTAATTAGTACAACATATTTTACAAATGTTTGTATGGATGAGAATGTTGTATCCAATGACCGTGTTTTCTCTTTCTTATTGGATGAAGTTGTTGTGAAGGACTAGTGAAAGCAAAGATTTAAATTGTATCAATTTGCGGATATCAAAAATTTGATTTGCGGATATAATTTTAACAAAATTGCTTTGCAAATATCAAAAATTTACAGATAGCCAAAATTATAGTGTGGATAACAATCACCATTAGTTGTTACCCTATGAGATGCATATTTGAACCTATCAATGGAGCTAGTTTCTCATTTAGCAACAACTCCCGAGAACACTCTCACGGGCTGCTAGTGGGGAAAAAAAGTCCATGACAATCTGCTCGGAGAGTTTTTTTGTGCCTTGGACCTTCATATTCTAGAAGGAAATGAAATATGATTACGAATTTCTGAAACATAAAATATTGGCTATCGTTGTTTACCATCACATTTTTGTTGAAGAATGATCTTCTTGAAAAAAAATAGTTATGTTCCGCGCCTTAATCTTCTTGAAAAAAAATAGTTATGTTCCGCTCTTCCCATAACACAAGACACGGTCGAGGGGAGTCTTATGTCCAGAACAGCTGTCTTGCAGCAGCGCCAACATACGGGTCGACCTGTACCGCAAGACGTCTATCCTGCCGGCTAAAACTAATATCATCATTGCCAACCCAACATAAGAATATAAGCAGAAGTCAAAATCCACATAAGTATATAATGTCTAACTAATACAACAAATAGAAGAAGCAACCAAGGCTTCTATAATATCAGAGTGCATATGAAATGCCAAAAGGCTACAAAATGAGTCTCTCTGATGCAGGCCACCCCTACGCGATGCTAGCATTGAAAATAACAAAAGGAAAACCTGAGGGACATTTGCCCGAACACCTAAAGTGCTTTGAAAACGTCCTAAGAGACATTTCTACGAACACGTGGTGTGCGCGCAAAACTCGAAATTTCGGCAGAGTTTCGTTTGTAATTGCGTGATCTCACAACGGGGAAAGCCTCACCCGACCTTGCACGAACATACACAAATACATTTATCATATCCTAACCAAACATCTAGTATCACATCATCAACTTTTTCATTCACAAAGAGGGCTTCCGGACTAAAGATTGCAATTCGGAAAATAGTCCGAATATATCCCTCAAAACAAAACCATACGAGGATATACCAAATCCTCTTGATCCATTCGAAACCAAAGGCTACACAAACCCCGGTTTGCAAACGTCCAAGGGGACCTACCCTTACGAAAATCTTCGCGAAAATCGGATGTAAAGCGATAACTATTTCAGATTTTTATCATTGCAAATGTGAATCAATAATTAGGATAAAACATGAAATCAAGTCTCCACTAACTCACAATATTAAGATGAAAATCACACAAGTTTAGGGATAGACCGTCGTTACCCAAACCAGAAATTAGAGAGGGGGTGAGGAGGAGCAAGATAATGGTGGAAGAATCGCACTTCCACGGGTCACCGGAGTCGCACCGGATGAGGAAGAACCGAGCCGCCTTCTTCGGAGTCACACCGGAGGAGGTAGGAGGTCGCCGGAGTAGCAAGGAGCAGCCCAAAGGGGCGGCGGTAGCAGCAGATCGGGACCTTCCTGGGCGTCGGGATGCTGGTCGGACTCGGCCAGGCCGATAGAAGCGAGGAAAGGGGGGGGCGGCTACAGCAACCGATAGGTTAGGGGTTATTTTTTTCTTCTTTTAATTCTATCCCCTCTTCTCTCCATCTTCACATATATATAGTAGATTACAATCTCCATCCACCCTTCATCTCAAACAAAAATAATCCTAGCCTTTAAAGTTTTAACTAAATGAAATAAGACAACATGAAAATCAAACAATCTAAATTATAATTTATAAATTATAATTATATTATAACTTATAAATTATAAATTAAGAGGCTTATAAAGATAATAAAAGATAGGGAAATTATGATGATTATTTCAAAACGAAATAATCATGATAACCATAATGGAAAGACGAAGCACCGGCGACGGCGGCGGCGGCGGAGGTTGCGGCAACGATCAACAACGTCCACGAACATGTAGCGGCTACTGCGGCGGCGGCGACGACGGTTGCGGCAACGGCCGTCAATGTCCACGAACATGTCGCGGTGGCGAACAAACGAGAAATCCATGTCGGCACGAACAAATGGTGGGGGGTCCTCGCCATCAATCCTCCCCCGCTCAAAATCACTCATCACCGATGAGTGGCCATGGAGGGAATAGCAGGAGACAGCAACATCCACAAGTAGCATAGCAGGAGCGGACATCCACGGGGCAGGACAAGCAGTGCGGGCATCCGCAATAGAACATAATCTGTCAAGGGCAAGCACAACAGAAAACCTCATAGGTGTGTCAGCATAAAGAAAAACAGCGTAGATCTTACCATCCAATGTGAGAACCAGTAAACCCAAATGGAAGAGCGACACGGAAAAAATCTCACCTCTCAACCCACGAGAATTTGAAGTGGAAGAGAGAAACGTCGGAGAAAGCCGCTCATATGGAGACCAGATTTGCAAAATTAAATCCGAAAAATTGAAATGCGGTGAAAACCCGATTGCATCGTAAAAATCCAAAGAAATTGCATTAAATCCAATATTCTTGAAAATCATGAAAGGGTCGGCGCTCCAATGTAATACGTTTGTTACGGAACCCGAAGGTATCCACTCGGGGGCTAACCAGACTAAATTAGAATCAACAATTCCGCAGTCAGATGCTCTCGAAGGAGAATGGGCGTGGAAGTGATGCAACTCATAGACACTGGCATAAGGCGATGATATGTTTACATGCCGTTCGTACCAGGATGGACGAAAGATATGTGCAAATTGATTTGGCGGGTAACAATGTCGTGAGGACACCAAATCAATAGGCACAGTCGCCGTGAAATCATACGCAGTCGCAAATGAAAACATGCCCGCCGGCGGATACTCACTAATACAAAACTCACTAGACATCTCCAGCGGAGGTGCTAATAACGACGATTTAACTACGCGGGTTGTACTAAATAAAATCAAGTCGCTTCTTAACAAGTCCGCTAACCGATCCGAAAGGACGGATCCCTCGCAAGGTAAATCTTTCCACTCAGTAGGTATATCATAACAACGTGGACTATGGCTAGCGGATCCATGTCCTAAAATAATATCAAATGTAGGCGCACAAGCAGGAGGGAAGGTTGGTAATATAATTATAATTTATAAATTATAATTTAGAGGCTTATAAAGATAATAAAAGATAGGGAAATTATGATGATTATTTCAAAACGAAATAATCATGATAACCATAATGGAAAGACGAAGCGCCGGCGACGGCGGCGGCGGCGGAGGTTGCGGCAACGATCAACAACATCCACGAACATGTAGCGGCTACTGCGGCGGCGACGACGACGGTTGCGGCAACGGCCGTCAATGTCCACGAACATGTCGCGGTGGCGAACAAACGAGAAATCCATGTCGGCACGAACAAATGGTGGGGGGTCCTCGCCATCACTCTCAAAAACTCACATCAGTCACTGATGACACTAATTGTATCGTCACTTCAGGCCCCGTCGTCCTGACCTGGCTGCTCTCCTGCATAACCTGATGTTGCTATATCTGCCGGGTTTTCTCCTAAAAAGGAAGACGTAGCAACCGTTAGTCATAAAAACTAAGTGACTATCACTTCCGCTCCCATGATGACTCTTAGGCACTGGCCGGAGAAATGAAGAGAGTACAATATATATATATATATATATATATATATATATATATATATATATATAAACAGTAGTACAAGCAGGTGTTATAAGACTAATCAATATCAGAGTATATCAAAGTAACTACAACAATTGTGTATATCAATATACACTAGCAGTTCTACCATCAACATTAGTAAGTAAGTAAAGTACTACAATAGGGAAAGTAACTCAACTTATTTGAATGTCAATATAGACATATAAGTTAAGGATCAATTTAACAGAAAAGTAACTCATCATATAAGAGTGTTCATACAAACTTATATGATAAGGATCTTATGTGGTGCAATGTTATGTTATGAATGATTTATGATGACTCATCCATGCTCACACACATACAACTGCTATGCCAACACATACTTTTAGTTCCCACTTTTCGAGTAGGTAGCTAACCTCTCAGGCGTCATCCGTCGTGGCCAGACGACAGTGAAACGGGCTTTTCCACTACTAGGCGGGTCTCCACACTACCAAGCCTAGGCCTCCGTATGTATGAGGATATGTTTAGACCAGTGACAAAGATGACTTTGGTACAGGTGGAAGTTGTCATGATAACTTGCCAAGGGTGGAATTTTTGATAACTTGACGTTAAGAATGTTTTCCTATACTATGAGATTTACAAGAACAACTTCATGATGCAACCACTGGGTTACGTATCTAAAGAATATCTTGGGCACATCTGCAAGCTGAAGAAGGCCCTCTACTGTCTGAAGTAGGCGCCTCATACATGGTATGGGAAGATAGTAGAATATCTCCAGTTCTGTTATTACTTTGCTTTAGACTCAGATTCCAGTATGTTTGTTAAGAAGTAGGGGAGCTTCAGGTCCTCGTTCTATTGTACTTTGATGATATGATCGTCATAGGGAACTCGAAGGTGGAAGTAACTAGGCTCCGAGATAAGCTAGCTATCCGGTTCAAGATGAGGGATTTGGGTGAGCTTCACCATTTCCTTTGGCTCGAGATGGAGATGCAGAAGAACGAAGTGCTCATTTTCCAGAAGGGCAATACAGAGAGGATCATCAAGCGATTTGATATGAGGGAAGGGAAGAGCAGTTATACTCCTCTAGTGGTTGGCTTAAAACTTCGGCGGGATGAGGGATTGATTCTTCTAGACCCTTTGGTGTTCCGGGCTCTTATGGGGAGTCTTATATATCTGACTATTACTAGGTCGGATATTGCTTATGTAGTGAGCCGAGTGAGTCGGTATATGGCGGAGCCTCAAAAACTTCATTTGGTGGTGGCCAAAGGTATCTTGAAGTACGTCAAGTCCACCCTGGAGTTGGATCTCTTGTATAAGAGGGACACCGACTTTTGTCTGCATGGTTACACAGATACTGATTATGGTGGAGATACAGATGATCAGAAGTCGACATTCTTCATGAGATCGGTAGTTGTTTCATGGTGAAGTAAGAAGCAGGATTTAGTGTCTGTCTCCACTATAGAAGCGGAATACAAGGCTTCGGCCTTAGCTGCTCAGGAAGCCATCTGGTTTAGGCGATTAGTGGATGACATCCATGAGAAGGTGCATCGTCCTACTCTGATTCATAATGACAATGAGAGTGCTCTCAAATGGGTGAATAATCCAGTTTATCACACGTGTACGGAGCACATCGAGATCGAGCATCACTTCATACGGTAGAAGGTGTTGGAGGGATCTTTGATGGTTGACTACATGTAGAGTCAGGACAATATGATAAATATTTTTACAAATCCGCCTTGTTGTGTTTGTCATGTGGGTTGATGTAAGGTATGGCTGATTGGTCTCGTTTTCCGGCTCTTGACAATTGCGACCTGACGAACAAGTGTTGGTGTCCACACTATGCAGATACATTGTGTTAGCTGATAGGATTGACGGGTGGTTATCCTATCATTATAGGTGATGAAGACACTCCTCCTTACATCTATAAATAGGACCTCTCGGCTCGTTATGAATAAGTAGTGAACTGTAAGAACGAGTTTGCGCTTGATTTTGCGGTTACGGTTTTCTAACCGCCGCGACTAAGAAAGTTAGTTATGTGCGGGCTATGTGGCTAACACAAGGAGGTTAGGAGACTTGTGGAAGTTTGGTGTGTAATAGTTCGCTGATATAGTTAGCGGTTAGCAGCTAGTCGCGATCTCAGCGACTAGATCTCTTCCTCGTAATTGCGGATAAGCAGAGCAGTTCAACCGGTCTATCAGAGGGTTCTGTTGGTGTTCCTTCAACATTCAATAACAACGGTCTGCGTGGTTAGACGCAGATAGGCGGCTTCGGTTGTCTAGCGGACTCGACTGGTGGTTTGGAGGCTTGTGCGGTTACCATTCTCTGTCCGCGCGGTTTACTTCTTATGGCAGTTTTTCTATTTCCTTTGATACATTGTCAATCATGTCTTACAATGTATGCCCTGCCCTATAAAAGAAGTTAATTTCAATTGAAATCTCTTGTGTTGCTGTTGCTGCTGTCTTCTACTTATCTTCGATTATGGTTGAGTGTTCCCGCGACCACAGTTTTAGCTTCCCACATAAATTTTTATACGGGGTTGTTGGCAGATGCTGGAGGAGAAAGGGAGACTTGGAGGAAGAGTGATCCAGAGTACTTTATCGCCGCTATCGCCGGAGATCATCTGGAAGAGGTCATAATGTGGCCAAAGATTAGAAGCAAGTCAGGGAGATCGTGCAGGATCACAGTCGTCTTGCATGTTTGGGAGATCCAGAGAAGTTATCGTTATCGCCCGAGAACTGAAAGAGGTTGTCGAAGATCTGGAAGAGGTCGTCGGAGATCTGGAAGTGGTCGCCGGAGGATCTAGAAGAGGTCGCTGGAGATCTGGAAGAGGTCGCCGGAGATAAGGAAGAGGACGCCGCTGTTGCTGGAGAAAGGAAGGAAGATGCATACCAAAAGAAGAAGAAGCTCGGGATTGGGAACGAAGGCGGTAAGAAATAAATAAAAAGTGATATTTAGGGAGCTTAACACAGGGTCTCACCAGCTCCAGTGGATTGAAAAGCTAAATAGCTTTTCCATATGCTAGAGCTGTCCCAAACTGAGTTAAATGTCTAAATAAGGATTTTATTAAGGCCTCCATCCTTCCTTTCCATCAATATTAAAAAGAACAAACAAAGATTTTATTAATATCAAAATAAACAAAATGCACACATTGAGACTTATAATGAAATCATGTTAAAATCTGCATCATTAATTCAAGTCATTATCTACCTTCAAATAATAAAGATATGCTAAAACTCATCAGAACATATAAAAACTCTGTTAATATTGTGATATAAAAAATTTTGAACTTGAAAATTGATGTAAGAAATAATGTAAATAATTGAATGATGTTATTGATGATATAAATGATAAAATAATATAAAGGATATGATGATGTCAGTGATGATGTAAAGAATAGATTGAGATCAGTGATAACACACATTTGTAAATAAAATACTGACATTGGATGACTATAAAATGGGATAAAGTTTTCATTTGTAAGACAACCAGTTTAGAAATTGTTGTGGCCAAACTCGACGCCCCGGTCAGACCGGATTAGCTTGAACCGTCTTAGCACACGGAGCGATCGAGCGCACACACAGTCAATGAGAGAGAGAATAAGTCTTTAGTTCTCTCCTTTTTGCTCCATTGTGCTCTCGTGATCTTACTTTGTTCTTTCTCTATCGTTCTTCTATCTTCTCCACGCTAACATCTGGAAATGGACTTGAGGTTCTGACCTTGGACACTGATGACTTCAACATATTTTAAGATAGAGAAATTTGATGAGAGTGATAGCTTGAGGATCAAGTTGATTGCTTTACTGAAACAAAGAGGCGCCTACAAAAGTTGTGTTCGAGGCAGATAAATTGTCGAAAGCAAAGGAGGCGGACATGAAGGATAAATTGGAGCTAAATGCTCACAATACTATTCAACATTATGTTGTCGATATAGTTTTTTGTGAAGTCGTCGAGGTGGATATTGTGGAAAACTTTGGAAGAAGATCAAGATGGAGTTGGTGAGCAATGACGAGTTAAATAAGAAGTCACTCACAAATCAAATTTGAAGAACATTGATATGAAAATTGATAATGAGGATCAAACAATGATTCTCTTGTGCTCACTAACACCATCATTTGGGAAATTTTAAAAAAATATGGTGTGTAGTCGAGATACACTTTACATCAAAGAAGCGAAAGCAGAATTGCAGGCCGAGGAGTTGTGCAAAAAGGTATCATCGGACAGATCAAATGTGCATGTTGATGGATTAATCATGAGAGTACAATCACACGAGAGATTAGAAGAGTGGCAGAGTAAAGTCAAGATCAAATTCAAGGTTCCCCAAAAGAGATTAATGCAATTACTGCAAGGGAAAAGTGCAATGGAAGCGAGATTACTCTGTACTCAAAGAGAATGAGATGACACTACAAGATATACACTTTACAACGATGTTTTTATGCGACATTTTTTAAAAGCGTCGCCGTTAGTTCTCAATTTAACGATGAGTTTTTCAAAAAAATTATCAATATAAAATTTTAGCATTGCCCATGTTTTTTCATAAAAACGTCAGCATACATGTTTATTTTTTGTGACGATTATTATAAAAATGTCATCAAAACTTAAGCTCGCCAATTAATGTTTGTCATCATACAACTTAGAAGATATTCCGTCGAAGGGGATATGAGTGATATAGTGATTGTTTATCAAATGATTGAACAACTAAATTTTTGATAATCATCACATGTATTTATTGAACACAAAATACTATACCTAACAATAAACTCTTATGTTTGTATCATTACCGTCTTTCTGAACAAGTTCCTAAATATAACAAACTTCAATTAAGGTTATATCAATATTTTTATAGTGATATTAATGATGGTAGTGAAACTATTGATGATACTAACGATATCGATCGTGTAGATATCAAATGTGACATCCTTGATACGAATAAATCTGATGAATGTATTCACTATATGGATATGCTATCTCCACAAGCTTAAATGTTAGTGTTGGCACACATACATCAAGTAATCATTCTTCGGCTTGTAGTTCAATGATCTCATCAAATTGTTACTATGAAATACCATATGATCATACCAAACATTTCTTTCCGTAGGGGGAAGAAGCTATGTAGATAAGGCAACACACTAGGCTAATGTCCCAAGATTCTTGAACCACGATAGCGACGAAGTTGTTTACATCGATGAGCCGGTTATGTGGACAGACTAAGATGAGAGATCTCAACCTCATATCAAAATGCCCCAAACATAAAGTTTTCGAGGTTTCCACTGCCCAACCTCGTATCAAAGGCCCATACACAAAATGGGGATCAAGGGGCCAAGGCAGCGCCCCCTGCGTGGTTCGGGGGCAACGTCCTTGACAAAAAAGTTTTTTATGTTAACTCATCCTTTGTGATCATGCCAAAAAAAGTTACTAATAAAAATATAAAAAATTAATGAGGGAAATTAAAAAAAAATGGGATTGTTATTAGCACATATAGTATGACTACCCATATATCGATGTTCCCCCATATTTTGAGTTTTAAGTTTTTAAAACCACTTTTCACAAATGGAACCCTAATTATTTCTCCTCCATCCATTCCAGCAGCCTCTCCCGATCCTGACCCGCGTCCTCTCGTCAGTTCATGTAGATCTCTCTCGCCGACAAATAATGTTGGGAATATTGCCTTAAATGTTCCCTAGATTTTATTTGAAGAGTCATCATCATAAACACTAAGAGCATAGTTGTATTTAATATTATTCAAGCTCATCATGTGCAGGATTTTCCTTGTAACAAGCTTAGACAGGTTATCTAAGTGGATGTGATAGGTGGTCACAAGGTAGAAAAGTGGAGAGGCAGAAATTTGTCTAAGTCCACAGACGTTGAGTGAAGCCAGTTCACTCAACGCCAGATGCCAAGGAAGGATGCTGGAAAGACTGAAAATTGTATAAGTCCACAGGCATTGAGTGAAGCCAGTTCATTCAACGCCATATTACAAAAGGCGCTGAGTAAAGGGTGGAATGTCAAAGACCAGTAGTTTGGAAGATAGAAATGCGGCTAAGTATACAGGCGTTAAATGAAGGCAGTTCACTCAACACCATATAACAAGAGGCATCAAGTATAGTTAAGTCTGTCAAAGCCTCAGTATTGGCAACCTGAAAAATCGACTAAGTACAGAATCATTGAGTGAGGACAACTCACTCAACGCCTGAAGAGAATCTTTTAGTCAAGCTCAAGCAGTTGAAGATTCTGTCAAGAATTTTGGCAAAGTCCAGAATTGTTTAGTGAGTACAGCTCACTCAACGCCAAAGTAGAATGCATTGACAGAGGAACAATCAGTCAAAGCCTAGGGAAAGATAAACAAAAAAATCTATCTAAGTCCATATGCGTTGAGTGAGGATAACTCACTCAACGCAAGATCATCAAGAAATTGCCGCTAAGTACAGGAGTGCTGAGTGAAGCCAGTTCACTCAATGCCTCATCAAAAAGACAGGTAAAGACAGAAGCGTTGAGTGATGAAGGTCACTCAATGCATTCATAAAGAAATTTGCGGCTAAGTATATAAGCGTTGAGTGAAGCAAGTTCACTTAACGCCTCAGCAAGAAGGCAGGCATTCAGAAAAGCAGTTAAGTCCATAGGGCATTGAGTGATGAAGGTTCACTCAACACACTCAACGCCTGGCAGTGCAGAAGCAATTGACTAAGTCCAAAAGTATTGAGTGATGAAGATTCACTCAATGCACTCAACGCCTGGCAGTGCAGAGATAATGTCTAAGTCCAGATTCGTTGAGTAAAGTCAGTTCACTCAACGCCTAGGATGAATCTGATAATTTGGCTAAGTCCACAAATACTGACGTCAACAAAAATCAACAGAAGTCAACATGAGTCAAATTAGTTGCGGGAAAGCTACAGAATAGGACAAATAGCGCCGCAGGTCTATAGTAAGACTTTTTATATAAAAGCCAAGTTGCAGCCAACAACTTCAGTGGGGCCCAAGGATCAAATAACCGTTGGATGGTGTAAGATAAAAGGGATAAGTTCGACGGATGCAAAATAACTTTTAGGGCTTTATTCATTGTGAAAAGAGGCGGCTGAACTTCATCTTCTTTGCCATTGTTGTCGAGCTTGAAATCTAAAAGTTCAGCCAGCTATTCTAAAAGTTCCAACAAGTTAGCTGTAGCTAATTTATTCTGCTACAACAAGTTCAGATAAGGTTCTAATAAAGAAGAAGGAGCAGAGCCATCAGGTTTCTGCATTCCAGGTTAGCTGGTTGAAAAACAAATCAACAGCAAGATCAGAAACTTGTTTCTGAGTTTCTTCTAGCACATGCAACTGCTTACTGAAGATCATATTTCTATTGCTGTGAAAAAAGTTAGGGCTGAGATAACTCAATCTAGGAAGACAAGAACATAGAAATTTTCTCTGGTGTCAAATGATTAACAACAAACTCATTTCTTTCTATAGGATCCATTCTTGGATTTGAGATGTAAGATCCTTTTGGATCTGAGTTGTAAGCCTTATTTATAAAGTCTGAGGTACAATCATTTGTTGATCTAAGTGTAGAGTCTATGTGCCTGTGGTAGGATCTTAACAGATCTGAGCTGTAGGAGAGATTTACTCTCTGAGTTGTAGGGCTAATCTCCATAGCCTGAGCTGTAGGACTTGTGTTCAAGTTTGAGGTAGGTGGTCTTTTGATCACTGAGTTGTAGGAGTAAGTTTGCTCTGAGGTAGGGCTTTGTGCCTGAGTTGTAGGACATAATCTGAGGAACCACTATATATATTGTGTGTGCTTTTGTGGATTTACTTGAAAGCAAGCTAACCTAGCTAACTAACAACATACCAAGTTAAGGAAAATCTTAAAAGACTAGAAAACTTATTCACCCCCCTCTAGGTGTTTATCTACCTTAGAATTAAAGACTTTCAAGTGGTATTAGAGGGAGGTTGCTCAACAAGGACTTAATAGTCAGAGTAGATCTCCAAGGGTAGCTGAAAGAAGTATACTTATGGGTTCAGGAGAGAACCATAAGGAGCTGGGTTCCATGAAACTTCCTATATGCAGGAATGAGAGTTTTGGAATCTGGAAAGAGATGGTCGGTTTGATTATAGAAGCTTCTGACCCGAGGATCTTTGTGACAATCAAAGAGAGACCTTTAATCCCTATGAATATCTCAGTTTTGGATGCAACAGTCCAGAGTACTCCAAAGAAATACTCAGAGATGACCAAGGATGAAGTTATCTTGGCCACCATTGATATGAGGGCACATGCATCATTGTTAGTTCCATAGAAGATTCTAACTTTCAAAATCTGGTTCACTACTAGTCCTCCAAGGAGATATGGGACACTCTTGTGGTCTATATGGAGGTAACTGAATATGTTAGAGATGATAAGAAGTCCATTGTCAACCAGAAGTACGAGGATTTCAGGTAGTCCAAGGGAGAGTGCATAGCTGATTGCTATGAAAGATTCTTCAGGATAGTAAATGAGTTGAGGACCTATAGGAGGGTCTTAGTCATTATGAGCTTAATGACAAGTTCCTAATGTCTCTCACTAGAGACTGGGGCACCAAGATATGTTCCATCAGAGAGGTGTCCAAGTTAGCTGATACTCCTCCCTATACACTGTTTGGAAAGCTGCTCTCTTATGAGATATAGTTAGCTGCTAGGAAAGAGGAGGAGACCATCAACAAATCCCAGGCTAAGGAAAAGTCTTTGGCCTTCAGAGTAGACAGCGCTAGAAAGAACAAGTAGAGGATTCCCTCTCCTCCAAGAAGGCATGCTGATTCAGACAGCATAAGTTCGAGGTCATCAGACTGCAGCATGTCTGATCAAGACTTTGCTACCTTCTCCAGGCAATTTCACAAGCTGATGAAGAAGAAGCAGTGGAGGAGCAGACCCTCCTCGTCATCTCATCACATGAAGAATCACTCTAAGGGAGAAAGTTATGATTCTAAAACTAGTAAACACAGTTCCTCTAAAATTATCTGCTATTATTGCAGCAAGCCATGGAATGTGATTGTTGACTGCCTAGTGAAGAGAAAAGAGGCTGGTGAGAAAAAGGTTCACTAGCACAAGGGAAAGAAGAAAATGTCCTTCATTGCTAAGAAGGATAAGAGCTGGACAGACTCATCTTTCTCAGAGTCTGGAGATGAAGAAGCCTACATAGGGCAAGTTGCTGTTGGAGAAACTGAAGACTATCTTGCTGTCAAGATAGGTATCAGGGCCCCTTTATCACATTCAGACAGTGACTTAGAGGAGGATGAATATGAAGAAGATGCCTACAGCTGCTATGGACTGATGGCAATTTCTGATGAAGAATCTAGCCAGGGTTAGCCTGGTCAAGAAAAGGTACTTCCTCTATCTAGTTCTTCATCTGAGTCTAGGTATGAGACTAGTCCCAGTTCAGAAGCTTCTTCATCCAGTGGTGAAGATGATTCTGAATCTGAAGGAGATTTCAATCAATTGATTGACTGGTATGGTTAACTTCTGTATGCCTTTAAGAAGTGTAAGAAGTTGGCTAAGAAGCAGGCTGAGGAGATAACCTCCCTTCAACTTGCTGCTTCCTAGTAGGCTGAGATAACATCTTTGCTGGATCAGAAGTCTAGGGAAGTCAGCCAACTCAGGAACATTACTCTCATTCAGATTGAAACCATCAAGTACAAGGATAGTCTCATTAGAGATCTTGAAGAGAAGCTCTAGAGAGAGAAGAGAATTATGATTTGTTACTCTAAGCCCAATATAGTGTTGCCCTTGATAGACTCCTTCTCCTCTTAGAAGGGTAAGAAGGGGTTGGGGTTTAAGGGAAACACTAGAGTTGCCCCTTCTAAAGGGAAAGGGAAAGCTCCAGTCCAGCCTCTGGATTTTGAGCCTCCCATCCCTTTTAAGAAGGTGATTTTTCCTTCAAACAGGTATGACCAAGAAAGTATCTATGGTCACTAGATGAATGGTAGATCCACTAGTATGAACAAAGAGTTTCACAGCTATGGTGGAAGGTACAGTAGGGGAGTGAGTGCCTTTAAGACTCCCCATAAGGAAATCCAAATGGCCCATCATGGACCATTTGTGTTTGGTGCACCAGCCCCTTCACTTAAGAAAGTGACAGTGGCTAACTCTCAAGGCCATCCAGCAAAGACCCAGACCAAGGGCAAGTCTATCAACACGCCAGATCTAGCTATCTCTGATGCTATAAACAGCATTTCAACTACAAAGAAGACTGTTGTAAATAATATTCATAGCAAAACAAGAAAGCCTGCTGAAAGACTAACCTTCAGTCAGATCCTTGCTGAATGGAACTTGAAGAAAGCTGCTGTGTAATGCCCCGAAACTCAAAAGAGGAACAGGCGGTGATTGAGCCATGTTTGAGTCTTGGTAAGGTGAACATGGCCTGTGACACGGGCGTGTCACATGGCTGTATCGTGCTTGGGTCATCGACGTGAGGTCGACAAGCATCGAGTGCTGGGAACACGTCCTAGGACACAGGCGTGTCCCAGGGCATGTCAAGCACACGACCTATGACATGGGCGTGTCACATGGCCGTGTCCTCTTCTGGAAGTTTTGGTCCTGTATAGATTGAGGGACACAGCCCGGAACACGGGCGTGTCGAAGTTGACACGGGCATGTCGAATCTGACACGGGCATGTCTAAGCCCGTGTCCTGTTCGGGACGTGACGGTTTTAGTGCCATTTAAGGGACACGGCCCAAGACACTGGCGTGTCCATGGGTGACACAGGCGTGTCACAAGCCGTATCGCAGGTCATGTACTGTTCTGGATTTTATAGTTTACAACGAGTGTGGAACACGGCCTTGGACACGGGCGTGTCGCAAGCCGTGTTCTGCCAAGTAATTTGACTTTATGAGCAAATCGTGGCCGTTCGTTTCCTTATTTTGGGATCCAACGGTTCAGGCTTTTCCTTACTAGTTTAAGTCTGGGAGATGAGGGTTTTCTTCCTCATTTTACTTGGCTATTCTCTTTCTAAAGTTCTAGAGAGAAATGAGAGCAAGGAAGAAGAAGGTGTGGAGATCCGGCCGCCGGAGGAGTTTCGGAGCACCAAATCGCAAATCGAGTTCAGATCGGTGAAGTCGGGGCTGATATGGTGCTTTCCATCCAAGTGGATCTTCATGGCGCCGAAGAGAAATGCTAGGGTAATGATTCTCTTCTTGGATCTGTGAAGTCCCCTTTCCTTTTTTCATAGGAAGCCCGCTCTCGCAAGTATGCGGTGAGTTTGAGGTGTTCTTTCGGGTAGACATGAATAATCCCCGTTGTTTTACATGTAGAGTCTAGAAACGAAGTACGGACATAGGCATGGTGTGTGAAGCCTACCCAGACAAGTTGGTCTGGATCGGTGATGTTTCATTATGCATGAATGGTAAGAGAAGACTCTGTGCCGATAGTTGTTTTTGGGTTTTCTACGCGGTAGATTGCATCAGGGAATCTTGAGGATTAACTCCAAGGTGCACCCGGAAAACTGGGCAAAAACGTGATTCTGCCAACTTGGTTTCCTAGGAGCCAACTTGTACATAACTGGGTTATGTAAGATTTGTGTAATCGCTTTGGGACTCAGGGAAGCTTGACCCACGCATATGGCTTAAATTGACGTTGTGGTGTGAGCAACGGGTTAGGCGGAACCGTACCCGCTCTATGTAGTTCAGTTAAAGAGACCTAATGTACGTGGCACTTACCGTTGGCATAGATGGAGGGTCTTAGGCTTAGGACGGAAAGACTATAATGCTCACGAGAATTGCCGTCCTAGAGGCGGTGGTGAGACCACGAGTTTTCACTGGGTTCACCGAGTAAGTTCCCTCAGAGCACGAGGTGTGTGGCCGCGGGCCTGCACATGTGGTGTATTGTGAAAATATTGTACTTTCACTTTAATCATTTGATTATACTAATGCATTGCAGTGAAGGAGCACAGCCATCCCAATAATGCGGTGGGGTCATTATAATTTGGTCAGCTTTAGCTGACCGTTGCTTTTGTTTGCCACTGTTGTGGTGAATTGTTGCTTGTAGGTGCTGCGGAGTCGTGTTGTAAATAGCGGGCTAAAGCCCTTGTTGCAGTGCTGGCCCTCGATGGCCGAAGTGAATTGTTTACTTCATTCTCAGTTGTGACCGGCCTGCGTGTCGTTGTATGGAAGACACATTTTATTTAAGTAAACTTTTATAAAGCCATAAGGCCCAGTACTTGGTGTATTTGTACGTTCATTCCTTCTTGGATTTGTTAGTGGACATTCATGCTTTTGGCTGGGTTTTTTTCTTTGCAACTTATTAAATTGCTTCCGATAGAATGTACTCTCTATATGACGTGTGATTGGAAGAATGGTTTCATTTAGTAACCCACCGGTCTGTCCACGCTATATGGCATCGGGCCCCGGCCGGACCTACTGTTATATGCTATGTGACGGATATGGGTGTTATAATTTGGTATCAGACTACCAGTTTCGGTCAAGCTTATTGGAATTCGTGGGTGAATTCTTTTAAGGGGTGGTGAGCACATATGTGTGCGTCATCGTTATAACATAAAAAGAACCCATGAATGTCCACTTAGGAATGAAAATACACATGTTTGAGGAACCTGCGTGTTCCTATAATTACTTTTTGCAATATTGTTCGGTCATTTAATGGTGTTTTGTACGACTATAGGTGAACAGGAGTGCTGCAAGGCCGTCAGAATGTCCGGTTTCTGAGACAAGTAGCGCACCAAACATTGAGCATGCAATACCTCCCTCGGCAGAAACCATACGACTGATGGCCGAAGCGGTGTTTGCTATGATCAATGCTCAGCCTACAAGACAAGTGCAACAGACTTCCCCTACTGTGGAGCAAGTACCTCTTCAAGCAGGGGAACCGAGGAGGGTGGAGCAAGTGGTAGTGGATCCATTGATACCCAGGAGAGCAACTAAAAAGCAGTTGAAGCATGTTATGGGCTTCAATCCTCCAGTGTTCTAGAGGATAGGAACCCCGACCCAAGCTGAAGATTGGCTCTCCAGAATAAAAGAGAGTCTTGACAGCTACGGATACGGAGGAGTGGCAGAAGACCACTATAACAACTTTCTTGTTGGATGACGATGCAAAGCTGTGGTGGGAAGGTTTGGAGTTACACCACTTGAGGGGAAGACAACTCACAGACGTATCGATGGAAGAATTTTCGAGACTGTTCTTAGCGAGATACCTTCCCTCGGCTCAGAGGATTGCGATGGAGAACGAGTTTTAGAAGCTGGTGCAAGGAGAGAGTAGCGTGGTCAAGTACCTCTATAATTTACACGCTTGGGTCGGTATGCAAGTGCTACATTCACCGATGAGGAGTGAAAGACAAATCGATTCTATGAAGGTTTGAGAGATGACTTAAGGCTACTGCTCTCGGGACCTATGACGCAGGGTTTTCTAACCTTGGTCAACACAACCCGGTCTTTGGAAAAGATATGAAGAATGTGCAGGAGAAGAAGGACTCTGGTGCTAAGAGGACTGAGTTCAAGGTGCTGACTACCTCAAATTCTGGTTATCGTAAGTTCGGTAAGAAGGCTAGGACTTCGGGTCCAACCCCTTCTTCTAGTGCTTCGGGGTCAACTACAAGCTGAACCCTGGGTGCGTGCTACAATTGTGGGAAGCCGGGGCATTTTGTCCGTGACTATTGGAGTGGACGTCCAAAGTCCGAGAGGAAGCCGGGAGCAACCTACGAGGAAAAGGGGAAGGCGGTGGAGTCAACCGCATCCCATTATGCTCCAACTCAACCAAGAGTCTACATCCTTGGCCAGCAGGAGGCAATAAAACAAGCGGATGTGGTAACATGTACGATTTAAATTTATAGCAAGTTAGCTTTAAATACTTATTACCTTGCGCATGTTAGCTTATTATTGCCTGAACTAGGCTTTGTGTTGATTTTCGATAATCCGGCGAGAGCACTCTTTGATACGGGAGCTTCGCACTCCTTTTTGTCCGAACGATTCATATCGCGCATCGGAGTACCTTCTTCAATGGTGAAGGACAAATTGGATGTGTTGTTGCCGAATGGGTGTTTGATGCACGTAGATAGAATCTGTTGCGTCAAGATACGGATTGGGAGTTAGGAGTTTGACTTGCAAGCATCATTACTACAACTGGTGGAGTTCGACGTAATTTTTGGTATGGACTGTCTCTCAGAGCAGCAAGCATACATCGATTGCAATCGCAAGGAGGTCAAGTTGGGAACCGGTCGTGAGTCGACTTTTGCGGGCTTGAAAGGGTCGAGCAAGACATTGATGTCTACTCTTCAGGTGGTTAAAGCAGTTTGTGCCGGTACAGAGCTGTTCCTCACGCTAATGGAGGCTTTGAAGCCTAAGTATACTTTGGACAGTATCTCAGTGGTATCCGAGTACCCTGACGTATTCCCTGACGATCTCCCTGGAGCCCCACCTCAGCAAGAGATTGACTTCACATTTGAGCTAGTGCGAGGTGCCAAACCTGTGTAAGGCTCTCCATATCGGTTTGCGCCTAAGGAGATGGCAGAACTGAAGGTTCGGCTAGAAGAGATTTTAGAGCAGGGTTATGTGCGTCCAAGTTTGTAGCCTTGGAGCGCATCGGTCATCTTTGTTAAGAAGAAGGATGGATGTTTGCGGCTCTGTATCGATTGCAAAGAGCTTAATAAGTTAATGGAGAAGAACAAGTACCCATCCCAAGGATTGATGATCTGTTCGATCAGTTGGTTGGGTCATCAGTGTACTCTAAATTGGATCTTAAGTCCGGGTATTATAAATTGAGGATAAGGGAAAGTGATATCCCCAAGACAGCGTTAAACACGAGATATGGGCATTATGAGTTTACTGTCATGCCGTTTGGGCTGACTAATGCGTTGATGAGTCCCTATTTTATACCTTATTTTGGACTCATCTTGGCCTTTTTCCTCAACTTTGCACTACTTTTTAGCGCCATTAGTACTTCTTTTGGTTAGCTACGGCATTCCACGCCCTGTGCACCTTTTTAGCCCATTTCTGCGCTTGTGTGCATTTACATTCTTGTTATGATTATTATTGTTTGCTGTGGCTGCCACGATCGATGTCCCGTGCAGTTTTCCTGCAGGTTTGGGGATCGTGAGGGCATTCGGGATAGGCGTTTCACTGTTTTTGGCAATGGAGTCAGTGGTCGTGCGTTTTTACCCACGCACGACTATCGACCTCCTGGCGCACGATCACTGATCGTGCGCAGCCCGAACTCATTTATGATATCCCTATCTTGAACCTTCCGCACGATCACTCGCCATACCGCGCACGACCACTGTTCGTGCGCCGCCGATCGTGCGCAGTCATACCCCATTTTACAAAAGTTCTGTCTGGCTATTTCCGCACGATCATCAGCATTGCCTCGCACGATCACTGATCGTGCGCTGCTGATCGTGCGCGACCATTGATTTTCTGATGCAGGTCTGTAGGTTGCTCGCGCACGGGCGGTGACCTTGGTCGCGCACGACCACGGGTCGTGCGCCAGTGGTCGTGCGCCCTATTTATTCTGCAAGCTATAAAATGCCCTGTTCCGCGAATTAGGGCAACGGGACACATTATGGAACCTCCGCCAGTCCGCCATTTCGCCCTCCAGCAGTTCCATTCGCCTCCACCTTCAT
This sequence comes from Platanthera zijinensis, assembly GCA_039513925.1. Taxonomy (NCBI): domain Eukaryota; kingdom Viridiplantae; phylum Streptophyta; class Magnoliopsida; order Asparagales; family Orchidaceae; genus Platanthera; species Platanthera zijinensis. Next base: position 31,188,464 of record CM077079.1, on the reverse strand, counting down.
CTCCATCATCGGGAGGACCTTCTCCGGCGATTCCAAAGCATTTCGCATCCTCCGGTGACCCTCCCGGCTATTGAAGCATTCTTCTCCGAGCTTTCCACCAAGGAAGAAGACGAAGCATACCTAGAGAACAGAATTACAGGCCCTCGAGGTGACAGCTCGGTGGTACCGGAAGCCCTCCTCAGACTGCGCTTGGAAGCGGATTGACAACCCGCACCTCCGGCCAACAACCGCGGTGGATCTTCAATCTCGTGGTTTTGCATTTTCTCTCTTTTCTTGTTGCATGGATTGTTTATGCATGTAATGAACATTAAATTCTAGTGTTAAATTGGATTATTTGTGTTTCATCGTGCTTGTGAGAATTATCCTTTGATGCGCCTCGCTCCATCTCGCTCCACTCCACACGTTCGTTTCACTCAATTTCACTTCGCACTAATCACCTCACTCGCTAGACTTCCGTCCATTCACCAACCGAAGTACGGCATCGCGGCCGCTACATCCATCTCGCCTTAAGAAGCGGTGATTGCGACCCGCATAGTTTACATTAGTGCAATCGGTCGTAAGACCACCAACCAAAGCCCCCTTCTCTTTTTGTTTATTTCAATTAACTCTCATAACAATAGTTTTAGAGTCTAAATCGTTCGACGCTAATTGCATTCCTCAAGAGACCGACATCCGGGGATTTATTCCCAACTTTATTACTTGTGCGACCGGTGCGCTTGCCGTATTTTATGCGCATCAAGTTTTTGGCGCCGTTGCCGGGGAATGCAACTGTTGAACGATCATGATTTCTGGAAGTATTGGTATAAGAGTTAGTGCTTTTTGATTTTTGTTTCTTTGTTTTGTTGCTTCAGTGGATGCAGGGACGTGCTGCAAGAGATCTCGTTACTTACGATCCTGAGATCGAGCGAACTCTTCATGCGCAAAGGTGTGCCGCTGCTATCAATCCAATTACAATGGGAGATCAGTTGAACAATGACAACGGAGTTCGTATTGGAGGGAACCTCCATGATAACTGGAACGGGGATGAGAATGAGGTGAATCCGCTGCATGTCCGAACCATGAGAGACTACACCACCCCCACTGTAGGGAGAATTTACCCCGGGTTCGGACCGGCGATCGCAAACCAGCAGTTCGACATCAAACAAGCAATTCTTAACATCATCCGGAACAACGCACAGTTCTCCGGAATGGCCACGGAGGATGCCCATCTTCACTTGGCAGACTTTTCGGAAATCTGCGCTACTTTCCGCTATGCTGGGATTTCTGATGATACGGTCAAGCTCCGTCTCTTCCCCTTCTCTCTACGTGACAAAGCCAAGTCATGGCTTCATACCCTTCCTCCTGGAACTGCCACAACCTGGGAGGCCCTTACCACAAAGTTTCTAGCCAAATTCCATCTGGTCGACCGTATCGTGAACTTGAGACGGGCCATCGCTAATTTCAGGCAAAATGACCAAGAGAGCTTAGCGGAAGTTTGGGAGCGCTTCAATGAGTTACTGCGGAAGTGCCCCAACCACGGATTCCAAACGTGGAATCTCGTGGAAAGCTTCTACTTCTCCATCGAACCTCAACACCGCGCCATGATTGATGCCGCCTCTGGTGGAACAATTATGAACCTTGCTCCTGAGGATGCTTTGAGAGTTTTGCAGGACACCGCCACGCACAGCGCCTTTTAGACCGCAGGAAGGAATACCCCCCGTGGGACAAGTGGAGTCTTTGCTGTGGAAGCATCAAGGCCCGCTGTTGCTGCTCCGGTGTTGGCCATTTTGTGTCAAGGATGCGGAGGAACCGATCATCATAACTTTGAGTGCCCTGGAGCGGAGGTAACGTATGACCCCGCCTTTTCCAATGAAACTGTTAATTTTATCGCGAATCAAAACAGGGGCGCGCCTTATGGAAATATGTATAATCCGGGTGCGAGAAATCACCCGAACTTCTCGTGGAATCAAAATGCACCGGGCCAACGATGGCAACCGGGGCAGCATCAAAATGATGCCTCCACCTCCGGAAGTCAACCGCGGCCGCCTTACCCGAATTACCCCCAAGGGCCCCCCGCCGTAAAAACCAATTCATTGGCTGAAATGTTTGAAAGATTTGTTGAAGTTTCCCAGACGAACATGATAAACCAAGCCGCTTCAATGCACAAGCTTGAGGCACAGTTGGGCCAATTGGCTCAAATGGTCTCCGAGCGCACTCATGGAACTCTCCCAAGCAACACCGAAAAAAATCCCCACGAACAAGGGAAAAGCCTTGGGGAGGAAAGGCTGGGGAATAACAACGAGCTCGTGATTAGCTATATGATCAACAATGTTGAAACCACTGCTTTATGTGATTCCGGAGCATCTAGCAACATCCTCACTCTACAGGATGTCGCGAAGATACAATTGCAAATAAACACCGAAGACCGGAAATCACTTATTTTAGCTAATGGAAATGTGGTTGATACTGATGGTGGTGTGAGGGAAGTTGAGATCGAGGTTAACGACAAATATTTTACCACTGATTTTTAGGTCATGGGACCAAAAGAAAATGACTCCATTCCGATACTCGGTGTCCCATTCCTGATGGCCAGTGGCGCATCCCTGGATTTTTCCAAAGGACGCGTCACCTGGCCGGCCGATGATTTTGCCCTCGATGATACTTTCGTAGACCCCTCTCTTGTTCAAAACGACGTTTTTCTGAGTAGTGCGGATTTCAAAGAAGATTCTGGAATCCAAGCTTTGAAGGCAACCCTCACGGATGAGAAAACAAAGGGAGGATTGACCGAGATGACTGATGAGAAGAATGACTTATTGTCCATGAAGATGTTCGAGTGCACCAAAGACACGGCGACCGTGCCATTTCCCACCGATGCTGTTGTTGAGCATGACATTCCTAGTTCCATGCGGGAGAAATCCCTAGTCATTTATTCTTGTAATAATATTCATGACTGTGCTAAGCGTTCTGTCGCTTGGGCTGATCCGATCGTCGTCGCGGTGCCGGAAATGACGCCATCGATCATAAAATCTGGGAAAACTGTGGAATCCACTCCTTGGAAGTCTCCATCGGTTGAAAAGCTGAAGGAGGCCAAGCGCTTGCGCGATAAGCGTTATTCTTCCTTCCGACGCGAAGACACGCACCATCTGAGCAAAGGGAAATCCCCTTCTCAAGATGCTATGAAAAATTCTGCTTCTCCTTCGCTCTCCACCGAAAAGACTTACCACAAATTGGCATATAGCTGATTGCTTCTTTGCCGCTCTGCCTCGCCTTTCCTGCTTATTCTCCTAGTTGTTTTGGGACCTTATTTCGCTCTCTATTCCGTAGCTTTTATTTTGCTGCAAAAACATTTTATACAACTGCTAATACAGGTATTTGGTCCACCTTAAGGACGGTAAACAAAAGGGCTATTCGGGAGACAACCCAAGCTTGGACCTTTTGGTCCCCTCGTTTATGCTTTTTATTTTATGTTTTCTATTTTTTGTATTTTCTGTTGTTCGGCCTAATTCGCAGGTTCAGCTTATCTTTTGTGCGAAGCAGCAACTCCCGCGAATCATCACGCAATCTTCTGGTATGCTCCCCTCTTTGGAGCATAGGTACTCTCTCTCGCTTCAGATTTCATTCCCTGGTTGAATGTCTATTTTGCTTGCTTATGTTTTCATTCAAGTCCGGGGGGAAGATCCGCCTGTGCACTCCACGAGCACATTTAATTTCGCATGCCAGTAGTTTTCCTTTTTGCTTCATTGTTTTTGACTCCTGCTGCACACACTTTGGCACCCACATGAGCGCGCACTTGACCACGTGTGCGGCTCGAGTTGATGTATTATTTCGTGTAAACTTTAAGATGGTGGTGCTGACGTAGGATTTTGATTTAGAGTAGTTCGAAACTCGTGCAGTGCTCCTAATCGAGTGCTCACGTTGTGTAGAAATTGTATAGATTTAGTTTTTCTTTATGCTTGCAATTTATATTTTTTTCTGCACTCGTAAATACTGTCTGTCCTACTCAAATCTATGAATCCGGAGTAATCACTCGGTAGTGTAGGAATATGTGTAGGCATCGCTAGCTTTGTATTGCTCGAGTCGGGAGGACGGATCACTTTTCTCGGTGACTAAGAACTTGCCCCAGGCTACTTTCGAAGCATTGGTGCACGGTTAGTCGAGCGTAAGCGTGACGTAGGCCATCACTTTGGCCCGGTTGAGCCTTGCACCCGTCCTAACATAGCCCTCGCTAGCCCCGTTGAGCCTACCTTCCTTTTGTTTCAGCTCCACACTCAATTCACGAATGCCTCAAGCCAATCCTAGTCGCACACCCGCGTCGAGCTCTAGTTCCAAGCATTTTCTCGTTGGGTTGTTGATGTGGGAGGTGGTTTTGTGAATAATGTGGATTTGCCATCTTGTTATATTTGCTGAAATTCAAGAATTTGAAAAAGAAAAAAAATTATAAAAGCAAAAATTGTGAAAAAGAATCGAAAAAGAGAAAATAAAAAGTATAAATGAAAATCTGTTTTTGAGAAATCTGTTTTGGGGTAGGCGGTGCACACACCCATGTTGTAAAAACCAGGTCTGGGGGTGTGGTGCACTCGCATTCATTTTGCTAGTGGGAAATCTGTATTTGTGCGAGCTTCGTTGGGTTGTGCGTAGCCTTCGTTTTCATCTTTTTCATCCATACCTACGTCTACACCCAAGCCCCAACTCTTCACCTAAAGTCCTACGGATTTACGCTCGAGTCGAACTAGCATCGTGGAGAAAGTGTGAACGGGCAAGCATATGGTCCCGGACATTGGTGGATTCCTTTGGAGGTGATCACGAGCCCCGCTCTTTGGCAATGCTCCGCCATCCGACTTGCCTATTTTCTTCCTACACTTGACCACGCGATTCTCCGGAAATTCAATCTTTGAGTAGTGACAGTATTTATTTACGTTTGTCGAAAATTATAAATTGCTTAGCATGATTAAAAACTCCTTCTATTATATTTTCTATGCACTTGTGTTTCTCGATTTCTCGTCCTACTGTATTTTGAAATTACTACGTCAGCTAGCTTTTTTTGAGTCCATAAGGTGATTATTTGCCCGAGACGTGCAAATGGTTAAGTCTGGGGGTGTGATGAGTCCCTATTTTATACCTTATTTTGGACTCATCTTGGCCTTTTTCCTCAACTTTGCACTACCTTTTAGCGCCATTAGTACTTCTTTTGGTTAGCTACGACATTCCACGCCCTGTGCACCTTTTTAGCCCATTTCTGTGCTTGTGTGCATTTACATTCTTGTTATGATTATTATTGTTTGCTGCGGCTGCCACGATCGATGTCCCGTGCAGTTTTCCTGCAGGTTTGGGGATCATGAGGGCATTCGTGATTGGCGTTTCACTGTTTTTGGCAATGGAGTCAGTGGTCGTGCGTTTTTACCCACGCACGACCATCGACCTCCTGGCGCACGATCACTGATCGTGCGCAGCCCGGACTCATTTGTGAAATCCCTGTCTTGAACCTTCTGCACGATCACTCGCCATACCGCGCACGACCACTATTCGTGCGCCGTCGATCGTGCGCAGTCATACCCCATTTTACAAAAGTTCTGTCTGGCTATTTTCGCACGATCATCAGCATTGCCTCGCACGATCACTGATCGTGCGCTGCTGATCGTGCGCGATCATTGATTTTCTGATGCAGGTCTGCAGGTTGCTTGCGCACGGGCGCTGACCTTGGTCGCGCACGACCACGGGTCGTGCGCTAGTGGTCGTGCGCCCTATTTATTCTACAAGCTATAAAATGCCCTGTTCCGCGAATTAGGGCAACGGGACACGTTACGGAACCTCTGCCAGTCCGCCATTTCGCCCTCCAGCAGTTCCATTCGCCTCCACCTTCATCTCCATCATCGGGATGACCTTCTCCGGCGATTCCAAAGCATTCTGCATCCTCCGGTGACCCTCCCGGCCATTGAAGCATTCTTCTCTGAGCTTTCCACCAAGGAAGAAGACGAAGCATACCTAGAGAATGGAATTACAGGCCCTTGAGGTGACAGCTCGATGGTATCGGAAGCCCTCCTCAGACTATGCTTGGAAGCGGATTGACAACCCGTACCTCCGGCCAACAACCGCGGTGGATCTTCAATCTCGTGGTTTTGCATTTTCTCTCTTTTCTTGTTGCATGGATTGTTTATGCATGTAATGAACATTAAATTCTAGTGTTAAATTGGATCATTTGTGTTTCATCGTGCTTGTGAGAATTATCCTTTGATGCACCTCGCTCCATCTCGCTCCACTCCACACGTTCGTTTCACTCAATTTCACTTCGCACTAATCACCTCACTCGCTAGACTTCCGTCCATTCACCAACCGAAGTACGGCATCGCGGCCGCTATATCCATCTCGCCTTAAGAAGCAGTGATTGCGACCCGCATAGTTTACATTAGTGCAATCGGTCGTAAGACCACCAACCAAAGCCCCCTTCTCTTTTTGTTTATTTCAATTAACTCTCATAACAATAGTTTTAGAGTCTAAATCGTTCGACGCTAATTGCATTCCTCAAGAGACCGACATCCGGGGATTTATTCCCAACTTTATTACTTGTGCGACCGGTACGCTTGCCGTATTTTATGCGTATCATGCGTCATCAGTGTTCATGGATCTGATGAATAGAACGTTGTTGTGGTCATCTTCATCGACGACATATTGGTGTACTCGTAGTACGAAGAGGATCACTTCAAGCATTTGCATTTGGTGATGGATACGCTGAGGAGGAACCAACTATACGCCAAGTTCTCCAAATGCGAGTTTTGGTTGTCCTCGGTGGCATTCCTTGGTCACATAGTCAGTGGAGAAGGGATTGAGGTGGATCCAGTGAAGATAGTTACGATACGGGAGTGGCATGTGTTGTGTTCGGTAGCGGAAGTCTGGAGTTTTCGGGGCTTGTCGGCTACTACAAGCGATTCGTAGAGAACTTCTCGCAGATTGCGTTACCCCTCATAACTTTGATGAGGAAAGATCAAAAGTTTGTGTGGTCGCCGTAGTGCGCGCAAGCTTTCGAAGAATTGAAGAGACGGTTGACCACGGCGTCTATTCTAGGTTCGCCGGTTAGGACCGAAGGCTTTGAGATCTACAGTGATGCTTCAGGCAGTGGTTTGGGTTGTGTTCTACTGAAGCATAGGAGAGTGATAGCTTATTGCTCGCGCCAGCTGAAGGTGTATGAGAGAAATTATCTGGTCCATGACCTAGAGTTAGCGGCTGTGATATTTGCTCTGAAGCTGTGGAGACATTACCTGTACGGGGTGAAGGTCGATATCTATACTGACCACAAGAGCCTGAAATACTTGTTAGATCAAAAAGATCTAAACATACGGTAGCAGAGATGGATGGAGTTCCTGGGGGACTACACATTCAAGATTCACTATATACCTGGGAAAGGCAATACAGTTACGGACGCATTGAGTTGTAGGGCTCCTGTGCGGGCCAACTGGTTGTCAGGTCATGATGAGTGGTTGATTTGGGAGCTGGAGGCATTAGAGATCTCTTGTGTGGACAAGCAGACTAGTGCTGAAGCACAACTGAATTAGATAGAGGTGCAGTACGACCTGGCTGATCGGATTCGGCAGGAGCTAGAGTTGGATAACAACATGAAGCAAATCTTTGATGAGGCTTTGGGATGGTCAAATTCCCAGTTTAATGTTGTGGATGGACTATTACGGAAGGATAGTCGTTTGTGCGTCCCTGATGTGGATAAATTACGGGATGAATTGATGTACGAGGCATATCATATCAAGTACTCGATTCACTCGGGGAGCACGAAAATGTATCAGGATATGAAGAAGTTGTTCTGATGTCCAGGACTGAAGAAGGACGTGGCACTTTACATTGTGAAGTGTCAAATGTGCGCCTTGGTGAAGGCGGAGTGCCAGAAGCCCGGAGGTTTCTTGAAGTCTTTTCCTATCCCGGAGTGGAAGTTCGACGACATTTCTATGGATTTTGTGCACGGTTTTCCAAGATTGCAGAAGGGGAACGATGTCATATGGGTGATCATAGACCGTTTGACGAAGGTGTCGCACTTCATTCCGAATAGGAAGGATGATTCGGTAGAGAAACTGGCGAAACTGTATGTGGATAACATTGTTCGACTACACGGTGTGCCACGCAGCATCGTGAGCAACCAAGATGGACGGTTCACGTACAATGACTGGAGGTTGGTGCAGCAAATGTTGAGAACCAAGTTGAGTTTCAGCACGACCTTTCATCCGCAGACGGGTGGTCAGACCGAGAGAGTAAACCGGACGATGGAGGACATGCTCCACATGTGCGTCCTGGATTTCGGGAAGCAGTGGGAAGATCACCTGTACTTGGTGGAATTTCCGTACAACAACAGCTACCAAGCGTGCATTCAAATGGCGCCCTTTGAGTCCCTTTATGGTAGAAAATATCGCAAGCCATTCTCGTGGTTAGAAACGGGTGAGACAAATCTTTTCAAGAGGCAGGAGGTGGAAGATGCAACGTCGTTGGTACGAACCATTCAAGAATAGTTGCTAGTCGCTCAGGACCATCAAACTAAATACTATAATGCCAAGCATCGAAATGTAGAGTTCGCTGTTGGTGACTGGGTGTATTTGAAGATCAAGCCGTTCAAGGGTGTCTCATTGGTATGATGCTTGAAGAAGCTAAGCCCGAGGTACCTTGTTTGAAGTTCTAGAGAGAATTGGCGAAGCAGCCTACCGACTGAAGCTATCAGAGGAACTTAGTGGTCTACACGAAGTATTCCACATATCGGCGTTGCGGAAGGCGATGCAAGAGCCTTCGCAATTCATCGCGGTCGATCAAGTACCAGTTGATGTTGGGTTGACGATGAAGGTCACACACGTATGCATTGAGGACTTGGAAGTCAAGCGATTGCGTAACAAGGACATCAGGATGGTCAAAGTCCGATGGGACAACTGCGGTCGTTAGGAACTTTCATGGGAGCGAGAGCAGACCATGCTCAAGGAGTATCCCGGACTCTTCTTCTCAGGTACCGTTTAAGTTTGAGTACTTAATTTTCCTTTCTGTAATTTCGGGACGAAATTTATTTAAGGGGGGAGAATTGTAACGCCTCAAAACTCAAAAGAGGAACGGGCAGTGTTTGAGCCAAGTTTGAGTCTTTGTAAGGTGAACACGGCATGTGACACGGGCGTGTCACATGGTCGTGTCGTGCTCGGGTCGTCGAGGCGAGGTCTACGAGCGTCGAGTGCTGGGAACACGGCCTGGGACACGGTCGTGTCCTAGGGCATGTCAAGCACACGGCCTATGACATGGGCGTGTCACATGGCTGTGTCCTCTTCTGGAAAGTTTTGGTCCTGTGTCGATTAAGGAACACAGCCCGGAACACGGGCGTGTCGAAGTTGACACGGGCATGTCGAATCTGACACGGGTGTGTCTAAGCCCATGTCTTATTCGGGACATGATGGTTTTAGCACCGTTTGAGGCACACGGCCCATGACACGGGGATGTCCATGGGTGATACGGGCATGTCACAAGCCGTGTCACAGGCGGTGTCCTGTTCTGTATTTTCTGGTTTATGGCGAGTGTGGAACACGACCTTGGACACGGGCATGTCGCAAGCCGTGTTCGGCCCAGTAATTTGACTTTATGAGCAAATCATGGTCGTTCGTTTTCTTATTTTGGGATCCAACGGTTCAGGCTTTTCCCTGCTGGTTTAAGTCCGGGAGATGAGGGTTTTCTTCCTCATTTTACTTGGGCTATTCTCTTTCTAAAGTTCTAGAGAGAGAGGAGAGCAAGGAAGAAGAAGGAGTGGAGATCCGGCCACCGGAGGAGTTTCGGAGCGCCAAATCGCAAATCGAGTTCAGATCTGCGAAGCCGGGGCTGATACGGTGCTTTCCATCCAAGTAGATCTTCATGGCGCCGAAGAGAAATGCTAGGGTAATGACTCTCTTCTTGGACATGTGAAGTCCCCTTTCCTTTTTGCATAGGAAGCCCGCTCTCGCGAGTATGCGGTGAGTTTGAGGTGTTCCTTCGGGTAGACATGAATAGTCCCCGTTGTTTTACATGTAGAGTCCGGAATCGAAGTACGGACATAGGCATGGTGTGTGAAGCCTACCCGGACAAGTTGGTCTGGATCGGTGATGTTTCATTATGCATGAATGGTCAGAGAAGTCTCCATGCCGATATTTGTTTTCGGGTTTTCTACGATGTAGATTGCATCAGGGAATCTTGGGGATTAACTCCAAGGTGCACCCGGAAAACTGGGCAGAAATGTGATTCTGCCAACTTGGTGGCCTGGGAGCCAACTTGTACATAACTGGGTTATGTAAGATTTGTGTAATCTCTTTGGGACTCGGGGAAGCTCGACCCACGCATATGGCTTAAATTGACATTGTGGTCTGAGAAATGGGTTAGGAAGAACCGTACCTGCTCTATGTGGTTCGGTTAAAGAGACCTAATGTACGTGACACTTACCGTTGGCATAGATGAAGGATCTTAGGCTTAGGCCAGAAAGACTATAATGCTCACAAGATTTGCTGTCCTAGAGGCGGTGGTGAGACCACGGGTTTTCACCTGGTTCACCGAGTAAGTTCCCTGAGAGCACGGGGTGCGTGGCCGCGAGCCTGCACCTGTGGTGTATTGTGCAAATATTGTACTTTCACTTTAATCGTTTGATTATACTAATGCATTGCAGGGAAGAAGCACCGCCACCCCAATAAGTGGGTGGTGTCGTTATAATTTGGTCAAATTTTGCTGGCCGTTGCTTTTGTTTGCCACCGTTGCGGTGAATTGTTCATTGCAGGTACTGCAGAGCCGAGTAGCAAATAGTTGGCTAAAGCTCTTGTTGCAGTGCTGGCCCTCGAAGGCCGAAGTGTATTGTTTACTTCATTCTCATGTGTGACTGGCCTGTGTGCAGTTGTATGGAAGATACATATTATTTAAGTAAACTTTTGTAAGGCCATAAGGCCCAGTACTTGGTGTATTTGTACGTTCATTCCTCTTTGGGTTTGTTAGTGGACAATCATGCTTTTGGCTGGGTTCTTTCTTTGCAACTTATTAAATTGCTTCTGCTAGAATGTACTCTATGTAGGACGTTTGATTGGAAGAATAGTTTCATTTAGTAACCCACCGGTCTGTCCGTGGTATATGGAGTCGGGCCCCGGCCGGACCTACTGTTATATGCTATGTGACGGATAGGGGTGTTACATGATGCACTTCTTCCTTCTGCACAACCAGTAGTTAATCCAACTGCAGGACCTGCTCAAAAGAGAAGGTATAATATTCATGAGTGTTGGTGTTATGGCAAGGTGGGGCATTTTGCCTTAAATTACTGGCACAATCCTATTATGCCAAGAGCTAGTGTTAGTCTTCCTGTCAGAAAATCTACATGAAGGCATTTACAGTTTCAGGCTAATCAGAACCTAGGACTCAATAATTATTGGGGTCCTAAGGTAAGGTAAATTATTTAATGCAGGATAGTCCAAGTGTCCATACCCCTATATGGTACTTGGACAGTGGTTGTTCCGGACACATGACTGGAACAAGGAGCAACTTAAAAAAGTACACTTTAGTGAAGGATGGACCCAAAGTTATCTTTAGTGGTTCAGATAGAGGAGTGATAAAAGGTTATGGTAAGATTACCAATGACATAGTCACCATCTCAAAAGTGGCTTATGTTTAAGGGTTGCAACACAACGTTATAAGCATTAGCCAACTCTCTGATCTTGGTTATGTCATTGTATTCCACAAGGATGAGTGTCAGATTAAGAAGTCAAGTGACAAAGAGGTCATCTTGACAGACACTAGGAGTGGAAATATTTATTGCTTAAACTTTTTGTGTCTAGATACAGACTCTCCTATTTGTCTAGTGGCAAATGAGAAAGTCTCATATTGTGTGCAATGGCACAAGAGACTAGCTCATTTGAATTATAAGACTATTAGCAAGCTCTTTAGTGAAGAGCTAGTTAGGAATGGTCCTAAGATGAAATGTACTAAGGAAGGCATTTGCTCAGCATGCCAAAAGGGCAAGCAGACCAAAGCTTCCTTCAAGGGCATTGGGACCAAAGAATCTGTGAGTTGTTTATACCTCTTGCATATGGACTTGTTTAGTCATATGCCAGTTCATAGTCTAGGTAGGAAAGTCTACACCCTTATGGTGGTTGATGACTATTCTAGGTTTGTTTGGGTATTCTTTCTTAAGAAAAAGAATGAAACCCTTGGTATCTTCATGAAGTTTATCAAGCAAATTCAGAATGAGTTTGATAGTACTGTGGTCAAAATCAAAAGTGACCATGAGACTGAATTCTTGTCTGATAGCATGACAAAGTTCTATGAAGAGCAAGGAATTCATCAAAAATTTTCTTATCCAAAACACCCCAGTTAAATGGGATTGTTGAGAGGAAAAATAGAACTCTCATAGAGGCTGGAAGGACCTTGCTAAGTGACAAATCTCTCCCAGAATATTTCTGGGCTAAGGCATTAAATATTGCATGTCATCTCCTTAATAGAGCCTCTATCACCAAGAGCCACTAGAAGACTCCCTATGAGATCTTGAAGGGCAGAAAACCAAACCTAGGTTATCTCAGAATCTTTTGTAGCAAGTGTTATGTGCTTCATAATGGGAAGTCTTATGTGACTAAGTTTAATGCCAAGTCTTTTGATGGGATTTTTGTTGGGTACATCAATCATAGTAAAGCCTATAAGATCTATAAATTAAAAAGCCAAGTTATAGAAGAGTCTCTACATGTAGTCTTTGATGAGCCTACCATGATTAATAGATAGCTGCCAAGCTCCTCTTCTAGTACTACAGGTACAGAGCTGATGATGGACAACCTAACCATCAAGGAAGCTGCTCCATTAATCCAAGATGGAGTGGATATTCCAGAAGGAGTACAAGGCACACTTAAAGTGGATGAAGATCAACAAGAAGCTGATGCTGAAAGAAGGCTGCCTCCAGCTGTCAGGCATTTAAGAGATCATCCAAGACACTAGATTATTGGTGATATAAACCAAGGAGTGGTGACGAGATGCAAGAGCCTTAATAAAACTTTATATTCTTGTTTCCTGTCATAGGTTGAGCCCAAGAGATTTGAAGAGACCAACATAGATCAGTTTTGGATTATAGCTATGCAAGAGGAATTGAGCAAGTTTAAAGATGCAAGGTCTGAAAGCTGGTTCCCAGACCACAAGGACATAATATCATTAGAGTCAAGTGGATTTATAGGTATAAACTTGATGAAAATGACATTAGAATCAAGAATAAGGCTAGGCTAGTAGTTAAGGGGTACATGCAAGAAGAAGGTATTGACTTTGATTAAACCTTTGACCCTGTAGTAAGATTGGAAGCCATCAGACTCTTCCTTGCATATGCTACATTCAAAGGATTCAAAGTATACCAAATGGATGTGAAGTCAGCCTTCCTGAATCGTGACTTAAAGGAAGAAGTCTATGTTGAGCAGCCTTTGGATTTTGTTGTTCCTAACTCACTTGATTTTATTTATAGACTTAGGAAATCTCTATATGGGCTGAAGAAAGCCCCTAGAGCATAGTATGAGACATTGTCTAGCTTCCTCATTGAGAACAAATTCTCAAGGGGAAGATAGACAAGACCATATTCCTAAGGGAATCTAAGGTCAAGATCATCCTAGTCCATATTTATGTAGATGACATAATATTTGGATCTACTGATCACAACCTTTGTAGAAAGTTTGTCAAACTTATGCAAGAGAAGTTTGAGATGAGCAGTATGGGTGAACTTAAGTACTTCTTGGGCCTCTAAATAAGACAGACTAAAGATGGATTATCCATATGTCAGTCTAAGTTTACTAGTGAGTTGATCAAATAGTTTGGTATGGAGAATGCCTCCACCATAAAAACTCTCATGAGGTCAAGTATGCTTATATGCAAAGATGAGATAGGGAAACTTATTGATGAAACTTTGTATAGAGGGATAATTGGCTCCATTCTATATCTTACTGCAAGTAGGCTAGACATCATGTATGCTACATGTGTTTGTGTTAGGTATCAAGCAAGCCCTAAAGAATCTTATTACTCTACTACAAAGAGGATTTTGAGGTATCTTAAAGGCATACTAGATCTTGGCCTATGTTACCCTAAAAATAGGGATTTTTAACTAACAAGCTATTTAGATGCAGATTTTACAGGCTGCAAAGAGGATAGGAAGAGCACTTCAGGCACCTGTCAGTTATTGGGAGGAAGACTAGTGTCTTGGAGTAGATGGAAGCGAACCAATATTGCAATCTCAATAACTGAGTCTGAGTACATCTTAGTAGGTAGCTGTTGTGCATAGTTGTTGTGGATCCAGTATCATCTCCGGGACTATAACCTTCTAATAAGTAAAACCCCCATGTTCTGTGATTCTACTAGTGCAATCTTAATTACTAGGAATCATGTCTCTCACAGTAGGACTAAACATATTGAGATTAGATATCATTTTATTAGGGAGCATGTGGAAAAGGAAGATATCTATCTTGAATTTGTCCCCACAGACAAGAAAGTGGCTAATATCTTTACTAAGCCACTAGATGAAGTCAAGTTCAACACCTTCAAGTTTGAATTGGGTATGTTGAACTTGGTATAGCTTTAGTTACTCCATGTAATATTTCTGTTGCAGAACTCACCCTTCTTGTAGGTAGATAAGTCTGTCATTTGACATCAAGACTGTCAAGTAATATCAAGTGATATCAAGACTAAGTTGGACACAAGTGCCCAGTAATGAGAAGAAATCAAGATGCTCCTGTTGAGGGGGAGAAAATCCAGCAAGCTGCAGGAACAAGTTCAACTTCCTGTTATGTGGCAGCCAGCAGCTAATCAGCAGGTCCTCAGGACTATACATTGTCTGAGGGGGAGATCAACCCTTAACTCCCTACTCCAAAGATTTGTTATGACATTGTCATAACAAATGAATCCAGGAAGGGGAATGCTACAGAAGTACAATGCTACTACAGTCGAAGAGAATGAGCTAGTACCTCCCTGACTATAACTGCATCCTGTAGAAGTGTAAGACCCCCTTTTTTTCTTTTTAAAATCCGAGGTCTTAGGCCCAGAATCGCCGTTTTGCGGTGACACCTTCACGTCCTGAAGGGTCATCACCACAAGGCGCCGATTCTGCCGGCCAATTCGATCACAGAAAGGTAGCACAGTAAATGAAGTAAGAACAAGTCCACTGAAAGTAAATCACATATATAGAATAAAATCTCCACGAAGGGAGTGTCCACAGAATAACAATAATCAGAGTACTATAAATGCGGGCTTATGCCTAGTACATCATGTCCTCACTACAATCTCTCATGCGGAAGCAAAAACAAAACTACTCAAGGTTGAGACTCACGGTCCCGGCTGTATGAACTCCGGAGCTAGACTGCCCCATCTCCAAGCGCACCGGTCTTTGGGGCTGCTCCTCCATGTTGGGCTCCGCGATCCCCTAAATGATGCGGTTCGAAAACCGTTAGTCATAAAGACTAAGCCCTATCATCCCCTACCCCTTCCCCCATGGCTCCTAAAGTACCGAGCAGAGAGGAAGAAAGGGAAGGACATGAAGGTGGAGATTTAATCAAGAAACAGATGGCAGCGGAACTAATCTAGCAATTCTATAATAAATATGATAGAAACAGAAGGTAGGAAAAGTAACCTTAACTTACGTGCGAAAGCGCACAAGCCAAGGGATCTTCTGCAAGGCTCCCATCGTATAGAGTGTACCATACCACTTATACGTTGGGGTGTCGGTTATCAAACAGCAGCATATATTGATATTGAAATTAACCTTAATTTATAAACTTGCCCACACAAGCTTATAGACCAAGGGGTCATTTTGCAGGTCCTAATGTATAAGCGTCTCATAACACTTATACTTTAGGTGTCAGGGTTAAATGAATCGATTATGCTATGACATGCAAGTGGGTATGATGAAACATGCAAGTGCAACTCACACACTCGACTCTGTGCACACAGACCTTTAGTTCCCCCTTTCGGAGCCGTTACCTCCCAGGATACCTCGGTAGTGGCAGACGGAAGCGGTGGGTTGGGCCTCGCCCACCTTTAAACCAGTAAAGCACTACCGGTCAGACCTATCGTACGCCTCAATGCTTGGTGCACTAAGCGGACGCCTACGTACTCTTGCCGGCTGGCGCACCGGACTTCTGTTGGCGAAGTGCTAACCACACTTGCCGAGTCAGCGTATTGGCGTCGGTGCATCGAACATCCAATACCGAATACCCACCACCTTAATTTTCATTCCTTTTTATGCACATGCAAGTTTAATCGTGAACACACAAAAACCGAACCGAAGCTCCTCGGACCAAAACGTTCGTCTCTTAACCAACCGAGCCGAAGCTCCCCGGACCAAAATGTCTGTCTCTTAACCAATCGAGCCGAAGCTCTCATCAATCTTCCTGTGCCAACATTGTTTGTGAAAGGTGCAGCCCTAATTACTAAGTTACTCTTGTCAGTTTGTCATTATAGTTTACGTTAACCCAGGACTGCCCCCGGTATTCCCCGTGAAGGGCTCTCAAAGGGCACTAGGAACTATGATGGTAGCTGAAGCCCATCATTCCCTTTCGCAAGGCACTTATTGTTATTTGTTGATCCCCTTTACCCATTCCCTTCTCATATTATGATAGACTATCCTAAGGTGATTTTTAACCTTCCTCTCTTCGGGAAAGACGATCTTTCGTCGAACCCGAGCACCTTTTAACTCTAGCTATCACTACTTCTCTCTACTCTTCATATCATCCTATTGTGATATCATCCACAATTGTCCACCCAGACAAAACGACTAACTCCAACGACTTTCTCAGACCATGTTTTATTGCAATTCACAAATTTGCTATATGCAGACCAACCTAGACTATATGTCGAACCGGTTATGCAATGATCCCAAAACTCATCCAAATGCCCTAAATTGTTTACTGGAGACTTATCATGATGAAAATAACCTAAGTCCAGAATGTGGTAATTTTTCTAATTTATCTGGCATTCAATTAATTTCCTCGAAAATCCCAAGGGCTACTGGTTTGAACATGAACTACCCTAAGTTCTCATGCAAGATGTCCAGCAAATTTATGATAAATAGTAGGTTATCTCAATAGGGTAAATCCAAAGTATCATAATTTTTCTATGATCAAAAGGGCAACAAAACTATTTTAGCAATATTTACTATCTTCCATTATTTATGAACCAAGTACAGAGAATATTCTTCCAAAAATTATAAATAATTTATAATATGCAGATAAAGGCTTAAAAATAGCACTGGCCTAGTTTCATAATTTTTCAGTAATAGAATCATCCCTAAATAATTTTCGAAGCATAGAACCCCTTTTTAACATTTGTGAAGGAAGTACTAGATTTACTCAACTAAAAATTATACAAAAATTCAAGGGTAACCATTCTGTCCTAAAACCTTTATTTCCAAGATTTCATTAGATTTCCATGAACAGAAAGGTACAAATAATTAAAACATCAATTGGGGTTATAATCAACTTTACAAACAAAGTGCTGGAAATAAACATCATAAAATTCCAGTAAAATTTCTATAAATTCTAGACACTTCAAAACTAACTCTACCTGAGTTTCACAGCCTTTAGATAATTGTTAGTGATGGATTGTGCTTAATTAGTATTTTAACCTAAAGCTAAAATTAAGGTTTTGAGGCATCTACTTGTCTCCAAATTCTCCAAGATTCCATCCAGACGATTATTATCATGCTAATATCAACTCTACAGAGTTTCAAGGCAATACGAGAGCAATTGCCCCCATTTCCTTCACAACCCTCAAAACCCTCCATTTATGGTTTGAGTTTGGATCCTAGGGTAAACCAACCCTAAATCACACCATTTACACCAAGTGGGTTATAATAATCCTTCCAAGTCAGTGGTCAAAATATCAGCCTCAGTTGAGTTGATATGACCGTTCTAACTTCTAGTGCACTTTTTACTTAAAAAAGTCTCACTATTGCCTAGTTAAGAATAGGTGACTCCCTATCCAAAACTCATACAAGTGAGTTGGAAATTTGTACAGAGCTAAGTTATGTAGCCAGGGACCACTCACCAAAATTTGGGAGGGTTTGGAGGTCATTTGACTACTTAAATAATTTCCTCTAAGTTTATTAAATTAAAACAAAAACTTTAGGCAAAGTGTCTCCAAAAATTCCCATTTTTGGACTGCCTTTAGATATAGCTAAGTTTAACCCCCTGCCCAAATTTCAGGTCATTTGGATAAGGGATGAAGCGTGGGCATGCATTTTAGTTTCTGCCCAACCCTAGGTACAGCCCCCATTAAAACGGGTGCTGCGGTCAAACCGCTTACCCAAACGAGTTGAAACTAATTTTAACTTAACCTAGACTCAAAGGGATACAACTTCCGTGACAGGTCATTTTTCCTAAATCGACCTCTAAGTGCCTCAATTTCCATCCTCAAAATATACTCAAATAATTTATCTTTTCATTGTGTACTATATACATAATTTATATATTTTAAATTGATTTTACTGTTCATCTTCTACAGAAACCCGAAAACCAGAACACAGAAACCCATATTTCCTGTAGCTCTTTCGTGATCCGTCGCCAGCTATCCGGTCACTTCCCTGGACAACCTCCACCACCACCACCTCCGTTGAGACGATGGCTATCGGTCGGCGGTGGTTTGGCCGCCGGAGGTGGCGGTTTCCAGCGAACTCAAAACGATATTTTTCCATGGTTTTCCATGAAAACACGAGGTTGGTCCGGCTCCTTTGAGCACGTACTTCATTTCTAAGAACCTAAGATCTACCCATAAGATAAGAAGTAGAGGAGGACCTTGTTTGCGGTTTGGAGGCGAGATGAACGACGGGGTGCCATGGCGCAGTGGTGGCGTTGCCGAACTTCTCCTACAGCAAGAGCAAAAGTCTGAATTTTTTTGATCGAGCGTGTAATCTTCTCCTCTTGCTCCAAGGGGTCTTTTAAAGATCAGCAAGTGGGGAGGGGAAAGAGGTAAGCAATTATGGTCATGAAGGCTCCCCTTAATGGTGTTTCGGTTATGGTAGAGGCAGTTGAAACGCTGGAAACGAAGAGGTGTTTGTCAGGTGGCGATTTCCTATTTGACCAACATTTCCTTATTTTATTAAATAATTAGAGTAGAAAACAGCCCATAAATTCTCCTGGTGTACATTCCCATAACTAGAATTGATTATTACGTCGGTTAACGAAATTTCCAGTCTGGCTGACGTTTCGGCCCTTGTCACGGGCGTCACACATAGGTCACGGGCGTGACAGGCCCGAGTGGAAAATTCTGAGGTCGACGATCATCGAACTGAGATCGACGGTCATCGAAGGGTGGTCACGCTCTAGGTCACGGGCGTGACATATGGGCCACGGGCGTGACAGGGTCAAGATGCAAATTCCGCGCTCGGCGATCGTCTCGCTGAGATCGACGATCGCCGAAGGGGGTCACGCCCTAGGTCACGGGCGTGACACCTGGGTCACGGGCGTGACATGGCCATGACGTAAATTCTGTGCTTCGACGATCGGCCCGCTGATATCGACGATCATCGAAGGGGTCACGCCCTAGGTCACGGGTGTGATAAATAGGTCACGGGCGTGACAGGCCCGAGTTGCAAGTTCGACGATCATCCCACGGAGATCGACGATCATCGAAGGGGTCACGCCCTAGGTCACGGGCGTGACACATAGGTCACGGGCGTGATAGGCCCGTGTTGCAAGTTCGACGATCGTCCCACGGAGATCGACGATCGTCGAAGGGGTCACGCCCTAGGTCACGGGCGTGACACATAGGTCACGGGCGTGACAGGCCCGGGTTTCAAATTCGATGATCGTCTCACGGAGATCGACGATCGTCGAAGGAGTCACGCCCCATGTCACGGGCGTGACACATAGGTCACGGGCGTGACCAACCCGTAACCCGAAGTCTCAGTCGTTGTACTTCAATTCTTGGGCTTCTGGGGTTCTCTCACGACAGACCGACTCCTAGGGGTCTATCCGGAAATGGGATGTTACAAATCCCAATAAACAAAACAAAAATTTCGTCCCCGAAATTGAGGTTGAGCCTACGGGGATTTCTACCGAAATAAATTAAACTTGTAACATCCCATACGGTTTTTTTTCTATTGGGTTCAATCGACTACTTGTTTGATAAACGAAGACAGTCTCCCCAATAAACAAAAGATTAGCCCCTACTTTCCTGCGCATGCCTAGGTTCTAAATTTTTCCTTATCTAGCCCTACCGGTTTAGTACAAAAAGGTAATTTATAGTACACCAAGAGGTGGTGAGGTATACCTGACTGAACAACTCCGGATATTTTTGCCTCATCAGGTCCTGCGGTTCCCAGGTGTGCTCCTCCTGACCATGGTTTCTCCACAGAACCTTGACTAAGGGGATCTTCTTGCGGCGCAAGATCCGTACTCCTTTGTCGTCGATCCGAACCGGCTCCAAGTGAACAGATCGGTCTGAAGCTACCGGCCCTTCGGTGGTCAAAATTCGCTGCTCCGGGCGTAGTAGAGCCCTTCTCAGAGAAGAAATGTGGAAGACGTCGTGTAGAGCTGCCAGCTCTGGTGGCAACTCTAGCCTATAGCCTAGGGGCCCGATCTGCTCCAGGATCCGGTAAGGGCCCATATACCTAGGGCTGAGCTTCTTCCTCCGACCGCGCACTCGTGAGACTCTGTGCATGGGCCGGATCTTCAAGAACACTCGGTCCCCTACCTGAAACTCCACCTGACGATGTCGGGTGTCATAGTACTTAGCCTGTCTGCTTTGCGCCTCCAACATCCTATCTCTGATCAGTCTCACCTGTGCCTCGGTGTCTTCAACAAAATCCGATCCCAACACCTTCGGATCCTCGTCCTGAACCCAAGAAAGCGGGGTCCTACATTTTCTTCCATACAAGGCTTCATAAGGCGCCATCCTGATGCTGGACCGGTAGCTATTGTTATAGGAGAACTCGACCAACGACAACATCTTCTCCCACGGCTCCCCTCGGTCCAGTATACACAGTCGTAGTAGATCCTCCAACGTCCTGCTGGTGCGCTCTGTCTGCCCGTCCGTCTAAGGGTGGAAGGCCGTGCTAAAAGTCAATCGGGTGCCCAGGTATGCCTGCACTGACCGCCACTCCCTGGATGTAAACCGTCCATCGCGGTCCGACACTATCGTTCGGGGTACGCCATGATATCAGATATACTGCTCCACGAACTTCTGTACCAGCACTCCCACCGAGTCATCCTTCCTGATTGGTATAAAGCGGGCCACCTTCGTCAACCGATCAACAATCACCCAGATCAAGTCATTCCCTGCGAGACCGGGGAAAACCATGTATAAAATCCATAGCTATATCATCAAACTTCCACTCCGGCACCGGGAGTGGCTGCAACAATCCTGCGGGGTTCCTGCACTCCGCCTTCACCAACTGACATGCCTCGCAATGGTTCACGAAGTACGTAATGTCCTTCTTCATGCTCGGCCAAAACATCGTCTTCTTCAAATCAGCGGTCATCTTTGTGATCCCCGGGTGCACAGAGTACCGGCTGCAATGCGCCTCCGTCATAATATCCTCTCGGATCTGGCCTCCTGCGGGTATATATACTCTGCCTCTAAAATGTAGCAATCCATCTCTCAGGGAATAATCTCCTGTCGAACCCTCCTCCAAGGCTCGGAACATCAGCTCTGCCCACGCATCTGTCCTCTGTCCGTCCCGAATGCGATCCCGAATATCATCTATGGCCACCATCGATGTCAAATACTCCCTATACAGCTCTGGATCATCCTCGGACACTAGGGATATCTGCATATATCTGAATGAATGGACTAGCTCCATAGACATAACCCGGGGGCCAGCTTCGAAAGTGGCAGCTCTCCGACTCAATGCGTCGGCCACCACGTTTGCCTTCCCTGGATGGTGGTGCATATCATACTGATAGTCTGCTAAGAACTCCACCCAGCGCCTCTGCCTGATATTCAGCTCCTTCTGCGTGTCCACGTATTTCAAGTTCTTGTGGTCGGAGTAGATGTCGCAGTGGACTCCATAAAGATAATGGCGCCAGACCTTCAGAGCAAAAACGACCGCTCCCATCTCAAGGTCGTGCACCGGGTAGTTCTTCTCATGGGTCTTCAGCTGGCGGGAGGCATATGCTATGACGTGTCCGTTCTGCATTAGTACCGCTCCCATCCCCTGGTATGATGCGTCGGTATACACCTGGAATCCTTCCTTTCCAGATGGAAGGGCCAGAATAGGGGCTGAGATGAGTCGATCCTTCAGCTCCTGGAAAGCCGCTTAGCACTGCGGGGTCCAAACGAAAGATGCCTCCTTCTTTGTCAAAGATGTGAGGGGGAGGGCAATTTGAGAGAACCCCTCCACGAACTTCCGGTAATAACCGGCAAGTCCCAAGAAACTTCGTTCATCGGTGGCTGTCTTTAACTGCGGCCAATCTCGAACTGCCTGAATCTTTGCCGGATCCACCGCCAACCCGGCTCTGCTGATAATGTGGCCTAGGAAAGCCACCTCCTACAACCAAAACTGACACTTGCTGAATTTCGCATAAAGGCGATGCTCCCGCAACCTTTCCAAAGTCAGTGCCAGATGTCGAGTGTGCTCCTCCTCCGTCCTAGAGTAGATCAGGATGTCGTCTATGAATACTATGACGAACACATCCAAGTAGGCCTCAAAAACCCGGTTCATGAGGCTCATGAATGCCGACGGAGCATTCGTGAGCCCGAAGGGCATCACGGTGAACTCATACAGGCCATATCTGCTACTGAAGGCTGTCTTCGGGATATCCTCCTCCTGGATCCGCAGCTGGTAGTATCCTGACCTCAAGTCCAGCTTCGAGAAATAATGAGCTCCCTCCAGCTAGTCGAACAATTCGTCTATCCGTGGGAGCGGATAGGTATTCCGGACGGTCAGCCTGTTTAGTGCTCGATAATCGATGCACAGGCGAAGTGTCCCATCCTTCTTCTTCATGAATAGGACCGGGGCTCCCCATGGCGAGGAACTCGATCTAACAAATCCTGCCTCAACCAATTCCTGCAACTGAGTCCGAAACTCTGCCAACTCCTTCGGGGCCATCCGATAAGGGGCCCTAGATGCCGGCTTGGCCCCCGGCACAAGCTGTATCTGAAAGTCCTGCTCTCGGTGTGGAGGTAGTCCTGGCAGTTTCTCTGGAAAGATGTCAGCGAAATCTCGCACCACCGAGATGTCTGTCACCGACTCCTTAACTTCCGCCATCTCAAATAAAATCTAATAGACCTCCTCTCCCTACAGATGGGCCTTAACGGCCTGTACCGAAGATAAGAGTATACGAGAGGCAGGTCTTATACCTTCGATGACAATGAAAGAGTCCCCGTGTCTCACGGTGATCCTCTTTGCCTGGCAGTCAATCTGGGCATGGTTCCAGTGCAGCCATACCATACCCAGGATCAAGTCGTAGTCTGTCAGCCTCAAAATTGTCGCTGGAGCCTCGAATGCCTTTCCACCAATTTCTGCCTCCATATTGCAGTGATGCGTGGTAAGGAGCTCAGATCCATCCGGTAGTCGCACCCTCATCCTCGAGCCTGTGAATCGCTTCACGCCTTCCAGTCCTTCTATGAACATCTCCGACACTAAGGAGTGAGTAGCTCTAGTATCGAACAGCGTGCGGGCAGGCTTTCCACTGATGAAGACTATACCTGGGGTGATTAGATGTCTTAGGGTTCTATAATGAGTTTTACCTTCCTTGCTAATCTATCTAGTGCGGTTCAAAGTTTTAACAATTGAAAGGGAAATTCTATGAAAATAAAGAGGCATTGCAGCGTACCTGCTATGACTGCTCCGGATTCCGAGTCTACGCAAGGTCCAAGGCATATACCTGCTCCCTTTCCTGTCTACAATCTCCCCCCTGGTATCCACGACCGCGACCGCGTCCTCGGCCTCCGTAATGCTGAGCTGGTGGGCCACCCTATGGTGCTGGAGGTGGTGCCCCCCTCATGGGGCAGTTCCTCCGAATGTACCCAATCTGATGACAAAGGAAGCACTCTGGTGGGGGATACGCCATTCCCCAGGGTCTCGGCATCTCCTGCATCCGAAGAGGTTGAGGGGCCAATATCACCTGTTCCCTCAGCTCCTGCCTCACCTCCTGACGAGGCTGGTCCTCTGTCCTTCTCCCCTCTGGTATAGCACCTCGCCGCTGGTCATTTCTACCTCTCCGTCCCTGATCCTCTACTGGCCGCTTCCGGCCCCGGGTGGTGTTCCAATCAGCCTCAATCCTTTTTGCCATCTCCAAAATCCGAGAGATAGGCCCGTCGGATACAAACAATAAAGCCTCCCTCAAGTCCTCCCGCAGGCCCTTATAGAACCTCCTGATGTACCCTGCTTCGTCCAGCTGGTAGGAATCTGCGTATCGAGCCAGATGGTCGAACTCCCAATGGTATTTCACCACCGTCTGGGTGCCCTGCTTCAGCTGTAAGAACCGCTCCTCCAACTCATCCCTGGCCGACTGCGGAACGAAATGCTCCAGCAGTGCGGCCCTGAACTCTTCCCAGGTAACCTCCGCAACCTCCCTATCGGCAAATGTCCTGTCCAACAGTGTCTTCCACCACCTCTTGGCATGGGACTCCAAGCAAGAGACAACTAGAGCTACCCTCTCCTCCCAGGGACACCGTATCCCGGTCAGCATCTCGTACATGATATCCAGCCACTCTTCCGTCCGAACCGCCGACTCTGTCCCCAAGTAGGACGGGGGAGACAGTCCCCGGAAGATGCTTAGCCAGTTGGCCCCCGGATTTGGCTGCGGGACCGGAACCTGCTGGGCCCTGAAATCCTCTAGGATGGCAGTCAGAGTCTGTCCCATGTCTGACTGAAGGAAAGGAGTGGGGACCGGTGGAGGTGGTGCAACACCCTGAGCCTGCTGAACTCCGCCTTGTGGCATAGGCTGTGCTGGAGGCTGCGTAACAAAAACCCATACTGAGAAAACGTTCAATCTTAAATAAAAGTGGACAATTTATATGTGATCCCCATATGGGCACACCACTGCTTACGCTGCTTAGTTTGTCCCCAAACTAAACTCGAGCGGGGGTGACCCAGGGTTAGTGGACTGCTACTTTTCCGATCGAGGTTTGCTTTGATACCACTTGTAAGACCCCTTTTTTTTCTTTTTAAAATCCGAGGTCTTAGGCCCAGAATCGCCACTTTGCGGTGACACCTTCACGTCTTGAAGGGTCATCACCACAAGGCGCCGATTCTGCCGGCCAATTCGATCATAGAAAGGTATCACAGTAAATGAAGTAAGAACAAGTCCACTGAAAGTAAATCACATATATAGAATAAAATCTCCACGAAGGGAGTGTCCACAGAATAACAATAATCAGAGTACTATAAATGTGGGCTTATGCCCGGTACATCATGTCCTCACTACAATCTCTCATGTGGAAGCAAAAACAAAACTACTCAAGGTCGAGACTCACGGTCCCGGCTGTATGAACTCCGGAGCTAGACTGCCCCATCTCCAAGCGCACCGGTCTCTGGGGCTGCTCCTCCATGCTGGGCTCCGCGATCCCCTAAATGATGCGGTTCGAAGACCGTTAGTCATAAAGACTAAGCCCTATCATCCCCTACCCCTTCCCCCATGGCTCCTAAAGTACCGAGCAGAGAGGAAAAAAGGGAAGGACATGAAGGTGGAGATTTAATCAAGAAACTGATGGCAGCGAAACTAATCTAGCAATTCTATAATAAATATGATAGAAACAGAAGGTAAGAAAAGTAACATTAACTTATGTGCGAAAGCGCATAAGCCAAGGGATCTTCTGCAAGGCTCCCATCGTATAGAGTATCCCATACCACTTATACGTTGGGGTATCGGTTATCAAACAGCAGCATATATTGATATTGAAATTAACCTTAATTTATAAACTTGCCCACACAAGCTTATAGACCAAGGGGTCGTTTTGCAGGTCCTAATGTATAAGCGTCTCATACCACTTATACTTTAGGTGTCAGGGTTAAATGAATCGATTATGCTATGACATGCAAGTGGGTATGATGAAACATGCAAGTGCAACTCACACACCCGACTCTGTGTACACAGACCTTTAGTTCCCCCTTTCGGAGCCGTTACCTCCCAGGATACCTCTGTAGTGGCAGACGGAAGCGATGGGTTGGGCCTCGCCCACCTCTAAACCAGTAAAGCACTACCGGTCAGACCTATCATACCTCAATGCTTGGTGCACTAAGCGGACGCCTGCGTACTCTTGCCGGCTGGCGCACCGAACTTCTGTTGGTGAAGTGCTAACCACACTTGCCGAGTCAGCGTATTGGCGTCGGTGCATCGACCCTCCAATACCGAAGACCCACCACCTTAATTTTCATTCCTTTTTATGCACATGCAAGTTTAATCGTGAACACACAAAAATCGAGCCGAAGCTCCTCGGACCAAAACGTCCGTCTCTTAACCAACCGAGCCGAAGCTCCCTGGAACAAAACATCCGTCTCTTAACCAACCGAGCTGAAGATCTCATCAATCTTCCTGTGCCAACAGTGTTTGTGAAAGGTGCAGCCCTAATTACTAAGTTACTCTTGTCAGTTTGTCATTACAGTTTACGTTAACCCAGGACTGCCCTCGGTATTCCCCGTGAAGGGCTCTCAAAGGGCACTAGGAACTATGATGGTAGCTGAAGCCCATCGTTCCCTTTCGCAAGGCACTTATTGTTATTGGTTGATCCCCTTTACCCATTCCCTTCTCATATTACGATAAACTATCCTAGGGTGATTTTTAACCTTCCTCTCTTCGGGAAAGACGATCTTTCGTCGAACCCGAGCACCTTTTAATTCTAGCTATCACTACATCTCTCTACTCTTCATATCATCCTATTGTGATATCATCCACAATTGTCCACCCAGATAAAACGACTAACTCCAATGACTTTCTCAGACCATGTCCTATTGCAATTCACAAATTTGCTATATGCAGACCAACCTAGATTATATGTCGAACCGGTTATACAATGATCCCAAAACTCATCCAAATGCCCTAAATTATTTACTGGAGACTTATCATGATGAAAAAAAACCTAAGTCCAGAATGTGGTAATTTTCCTAATTTATCTGGCATTCAATTAATTTCCTCGAAAATCCCAAGGGCTACCGGTTTGAACATGAACTACCCTAAGTTCTCATGCAAGATGTCCAGCAAATTTATGATAAATAGTAGGTTATCTAAATAGGGTAAATCCAAAGTATCATAATTTTTCTATGATCAAAAGGGCAACAAAACTATTTTAGCAATATTTACTATCTTCCATTATTTATGAACCAAGTACAGAGAATATTCTTCCAAAAATTATAAATAATTTATAATATGCAGATAAAGGCTTAAAAATAGAACTGGCCCAGTTTCATAATTTTTCAGTAATAGAATCATCCCTAAATAATTTTCAAAGCATAGAAACCCTTTTTAACATTTGTGAAGGAAGTACTGGATTTACTCAACTAAAAAATTATACAAAATTTTAAGGGTAACCATTCTGTCCTAAAACCTTTATTTCCAAGATTTCATGAGATTCCCATGAACAGAAAGGTACAAATAATTAAAACATCAATTGGGGTTATAATCAACTTTACAAACGAAGTGCTGGAAATAAACATCATAAAATTCCAGTAAAATTTCTATAAATTCTACCCACTTCAAAACTAACTCTACCCGAGTTTCACAGCCTTTAGATAATTGTTAGTGATGGATTGTGCTTAATTAGTATTTTAACCTAAAGCTAAGATTAAGGTTTTGAGGCATCTACTTGTCTCCAAATTCTCCAAGATTCCATCCAGACGATTATTATCATGCTAATATCAACTCTACAGAGTTTCAAGGCAATACGAGAGCAATTGCCCCTATATCCTTCACAACCCTCAAAACCCTCCATTAGGGTTTGAGTTTGGATCCTAGGGTAAACCAACCCTAAATCACACCATTTACACCAAGTGGGTTATAATAACCCTTCCAAGTCAGTGGTCAAAATATCAGCCTCAGTTGAGGTGATATGACCGTTCTAACTTCTAGTGCACTTTTTACTTAAAAAAGTCTCACTATTGCCTAGTTAAGAATAGGTGACTACCTATCCAAAACTCATCCAAGTGAGTTGGAAATTTGTACAGAGCTAAGTTATGTAGCCAGGGACCACTCACCAAAATTTGGGAGGGTTTGGAGGTCATTTGACTACTTAAATAATTTCCTCTAAGTTTATTAAATTAAAACAAAAACTTTAGGCAAAGTGTCTCCAAAAATTTCCATTTTTGGACTGCCTTTAGATATAGCTATGTTTAACCCCCTGCCCAAATTTTAGGTCATTATGACAAGGGATGAAGCGTGGGCATCCATTTTAGTTTCTTCCCAATCCTAGGTACAGCCCCCATTAAAACGGGTGCTGCGGTCAAACCGCTTAACCAAACGAGTTGAAACTAATTTTAAATTAACCTAGACTCAAAGGGCTACAACTTCCGTGACAGGTCATTTTTCCTAAATCGGCCTCTAAGTGCCTCAATTTGTAGCCTCAAAATATACTCAAATAATTTAACTTTTCATTATGTACTATATACATAATTTATATATTTTAAATTGATTTTACTGTTCATCTTCTACAGAAACCCGAAAACCAGAACACAAAAACTCATATTTCTTGTAGCTCTTTCGTGATCCGTCGCCGGCTATCCGGTCACTTCCCTGGCCAACCTCCACCACCACCACCTCCGTTGAGGTGATGGCTATCGGTCGGCGGCGGTTTGGCCGCTGGAGGTGGCAGTTTCTGGCGAACTCAAAATGATATTTTCCCATGGTTTTCCATGAAAACACGAGGTTGGTCCAGCTCCTTTGAGCACGTACTTCATTTCTTAGAACCTAAGATCTACCCATAAGAGAAGAAGTAGAGGAGGACCTTGTTCGCGGTTTGGAGACGAGATGAACGACGGGGTGCCATGGCGCAGTGGTGGCGTTGCCGAACTTCTCCTACAGCAAGAGCAAAAGTCTGAATTTGTTTGATCGAGCGTGTAACCTTCTCCTCTTGCTCCAAGGTGTCTTTTATAGATCAGCAAGTGGGGAGGGGAAAGAGGTAAGAAATTATGGTCATGAAGGCTCCCCTTAATGGTGTTTCGGTTATGGTAGAGGCAGTTGAAACGCTGGAAACGAAGAGGTGTTTGCCAGGTGGCGATTTCCTATTTGACTAACATTTCCTTATTTTATTAAATAATTAGAGTAGGAAACGACCCATAAATTCTCCTGGTGTACATTCTCATAACCCGAATTGATTATTACGTCGGTTACTGAAATTTCCAGTCTGGCTGACGTTTCGGCCCTTGTCACGGGCGTGACACATAGGTTACGGGCATGACAGGCCCGAGTGGCAAATTCTGAGGTCGACGATCGTCGAACTGAGATCGACGGTCGTCGAAGGGTGGTCACGCCCTAGGTCACGGGCGTGACATATGGGCCACGGGCATGACAGGGACAAGATGCGAATTCCGCGCTCGGCGATCGTCTCGCTGAGATCGCCGATCGCCGAAGGGGGTCACGCCCTAGGTCATGGGCGTGACACCTAGGTCACGGGCGTGACATGGACATGACGCAAATTCTGCGCTTCGACGATCGGCCCGCTGAGATCGACGATCGTCGAAGGGGTCACGCCCTAGGTCACGGGCGTGACAAATAGGTCACGGGCGTGTTGGAACCCTAGGTTTTGATTTGAGTTCAGTCCTTTATTTCTGTCTCTTGACCCTAGATTTATCTATGGTCAAAGGTTAGTTGATAGGTTAGATTTTCTAGTTGTGTAGAATTGCTTTTCCAGATGAATATTTGGTTAAGTAGTTTTTCGTTCGACTATAGTCGAACGTCGCTCGACTATCGTCTAACGGCTGATCGACGATCATCTATCAGTTGGTTGAAGTTCTGTCTGCGTTGATAGCTCGACTATCTGTTGATAGGTGGACTATCTGTCCGCCTTGATAGCTCGATTATCTGTTGATAGGTCGACTATCTGCGTTGCTTTGATAATTCGACTATCTGCTTGGATAGCTCAACTATCTGATAGGTCGACTATCTGCTTGATAGGTTGACTATCTGTTTTCTGTGATAGGTCGACTATCTGCTTGATAGGTCGACTATCTATTTTTGTTTGATAGTTCGACTATCTGTTGATAGATCGACTATCTATTTTCTTTGATAGGTCAACTATCTGCTTGATAGGTCGACTATCTGTTTTTGTTTGGTAGTTCGACTATCTGTCCGGATAGATCGTCTATCTGATAGCTCGACTATCTGTTCTGATAGGTCGACTATCTGCCGAGGTAGTTCGACTATCTTCCTTAATAGTTCGACTATCTGGATCGTTTGACTATCTGCCCGATAGGTCGACGATCTCCGTGCGCCGGTCGACGATCTCCGAAGGTCATTCGACGCTTTGCTATATGCTCTTATTTAGTTTTGTCGTCTTCTATGATGTGACTAAATTCATATTTATTTTGGCATATTTTATGAAAGATTATCTGAATAATTTGTGACATTATTTCCATGCAATATCATTTCTATTCTATATGCATGAGCTAATCTTTTCTGAAAAAGTTGTTTGTCTTGTAGCTGAGATATGATATCTGCCAGGCTGTCCTTTATAGCCGTTAGACTCAAAAAGTCTTCCTTGTCCGTAAAGAGATCTTTTTGATGTGACTTTCTCTTATATTATTTCATCAGAAGTATTTGCAGCTTCTTAGAAAGCTTTATCCTTTTATAGGATATCTGCCTGTAGTATTTGTGTTTTGCTTTATGCTTTTTGCAGCCCAGCTTGCAGAGTTCAGAAAAAGACAAGATTCAAACTCAATTAGAGTCGTTGCTGCTGCTGATATATAAAGACTTCTTTGAAGAAGAAATCAACTAGTACTCGTAGAAAAATATTCATTCAGCAAGCTTACAGCAAGAACAAGTTCAACTGCTCTCAGCAATCTTCACTTAACTGAGAAGTGTTTAGCTCTTCTGCTCTTCTTCAACCTGAGTTCTCCTATTCCAGGAAGTTCTGACTCAGAGATCTTTTGAAGAAGAAGAAGAAGAAGATAGCTGCTAGAAGATTTTAATTTCTTATTTTATATCTTCTTGTAGTTCTTTCTTCAGTATTTACTGAAGTGTTTCTGCACTGAAGCAAGACTTCACCTGGACGTTCTTTGAGCCAGGGGGAGCCTTGATTCTTTTAGAGCTGTCTAGCTCAGTGCAAGTTATTGTGCTTCTCTAATCTATTGTAAAATAGAGAAGACACCTTAACCTCCTTTCCCCCTCCTGTACAGGGTTATTACTCCCTTCAAAAGTATCCCTTGGTGGCAGGGCACCTGATCAAAAACCTGTGTTTGGTTTTTAGACACCTGATCAAAAGTCTAAAGGGTTTCTTGATCTACCTGAAGCAGATCTTGTTGGTGGCAGGGCACCTGATCAAAAACCTGTGTGGATTCCTACCTTGTTGGTAGAAGAGTGGACGTACCCAAGTTGTTTGGGGAACCACTATAAATTCCGTGTGTCGTCTGGATTGCCTTGTTTAATTACTTGCATTGTGGCTGTGATTAGATCTTAACTAGGTTTGCTAGTTGCTGGATAGAATCCAAAGCTAAACTGTAATTACAGTTAGCTTTAGTTTGTGCACAACACTTGTGTTAGGCTCTAAGGTTTAATCTTAAATATCTATAACTTTCATTCCGCATTTCACTCCAAGGGAGTTGAGTAGAAAGTCAACTTTGCTAGTGCAATTTTTGATTACTCTATTCACCCCCCCTCTAGAGTAGTATCTATCCCTTCTCTTTCAATTGGTATCAGAGCCAGGTTGACTGACTGAATAGGCTAACACCTAAGTCACAAGATCCTGATAGATACCAAAGTTTATAGATATTCACTTTCACTATCATGGCCCAGTCCAAGGATTATTCTAGCACCAGACCTCCAGCATGCAACTTAGCTAAGTTTGGCATCTGGAAGGCAAGGATCAAATTATATATGAATTCTATTGATGAAAGTATCTTTGCTTCTATTTTTTCAGGACCACCAAGAGCACCTGCTGCTGCCACTGCCTCATCATCAACTGATATGAGTGCAGTGCCTCCTCCAGACTACAATGATGAGTACAAAAAGGCAAAGATAGCAGATGCCAAGGCAATGAACATTCTGGCTCAGACAATGTTTGATGAAATATTCCAGAAGGTTGCTGAATGCTCCTCAGCAAAAGGTATGTGGGATACACTGAACCAGATTGTAGCTGGTTCAGCTGATGAAAGGAAG
The DNA here is from genome assembly GCA_039513925.1 of Platanthera zijinensis. NCBI lineage: Eukaryota > Viridiplantae > Streptophyta > Magnoliopsida > Asparagales > Orchidaceae > Platanthera > Platanthera zijinensis. The sequence continues at coordinate 31,156,263 of CM077079.1, read as the reverse complement.
GACAGGAGGTCCAACCTTATCTCACAATATGAGAATTTCAAGAAAACTGATGCTGAATCAGTTGAAGCCATGTACACAAGGCTCAGCTCAATCATCAATGAGCCGAGGACCCTTGAAAAGGATATCTCATTGACAGAGGTCAATGATAAGATTCTTATGTGCTTCCCTAGCACATGGGATCTGAGGATCTGGCCTATCAAGGAGGCCAGGAGCACAAATGAAATCTCAACAGAATCCCTTCTCGGCAAGCTCAAGTCTTTTGAGCAAGTGCTGAAGTCCAGGGAAGCTGAAGCTGAAGCAAAGACCCCAACTCCTACAAGAAAAGAGCAAACCCTTGCTCTCAAAGCTGCTGACATTTCTGAAGGCAGCCAGTCAAATGAGGAACTGATGGCATTGTTTGCCAAAAGGTTTCTCAAGATGGGAAGGAAGGAATTCAGAAAGAAGTCTTCAAAGTATGAAGAAAAGCCAAGGTATGATCGCACCCCTTCTAAAGAAATTATCTGCTATGGTTGTAGGAAGCCTGGACATATCCTTCCAGATTGTCCAGAGGAAAAGAATAAAGAAAAGAGAAAAGATAAGGATCAGCACAGGAAGCACTCCAAGCCATCCTCCTACAAGAATAAAAAGAAGGAGAGAGGCTTTGTTGCTGAAACCTGGAGCGATTCTGATGAGGAATCCTCTTCCTCAAGCTCCAGTGAGGATGAAGAAGAAAAGAAGGCAAAGGAAGTTTGCCTAATGGCAATTGATGCCTGCAGCAATCATTCAGCTGCAGAGATTTCAGATTCAGATGAGGAAATGCCAACAGAAGATGAGGTACTATCTTCTTATGATTTCACTTCTGCAGAATTTAAATTAGAATTTAAATCTTTATGTTTAGATTTAATTAGTTCTGAAAAAGAGATTAAAGAACTTAGAAATAGGCTAGCTGAATCAGAAATCATATCTATTGAAAACATTAAGTTAAAGGAAGATCTCACTAATTCTAGTGAAGAAATTAAATTTCTTAAGAATGAGTTAGCTAAATCCAAAAGGTTAGAAGAGTCTCTAAATGGTAGAAGCCTTAAGTTGCTTGAAATAACCAGCATGTTTAACACTAGGACAGGCAACAACAAATTAGGCTTAGGAGCATCTTCTAGTGAGCCCCCAATCATTCTTAAAAATCATCTTTCAACTCCAGTGAATTTTATTTCATCTAGTGGAATAAAAAACACTGAGCAAGTCAATCAAGTAAACAGAGCTTTGAATAAAGCTAAAAGAGAGAAAAGAAAACAGAAATTTAAAGAATTACAAAGGGCGTCGAACGCAGCTCGACGATCGCAGGCCCAATGGTCGAACGAAGATCGACGATCTGGGTACCAATCGTCAAACGTCGATCGACGCTTTCAATATGAATTTCAAAATTCAAACCAGAACGTTAGAAACCCGAATATGAATAGAAACCCTAGGTTCATTGACCCATCATCAGCATGGAGAATCCCACCTAGGAGATCTTACCCATTAGGTTATCACCCTCAGCCTGCTTATTCTTTTATTTCTAGTTTTTCTTATGTGAAAAACAAGGGACCCAAGGTTACCTGGGTCCACAATGTTTAAATTGTTTTATTTGCAGGTGAAGACCTATCCTATCACTCAAAATAAGTGGTATTTGGATAGTGGATGCTCCAAGCATATGACAGGTAATAAAGAACATCTGTCAAAGTTCAAGGCAAAGCTTGGCCCAAAGGTAATCTTTGGAGATTCAAGTTGTGGACAAACTGAAGGCTATGGCAGGATGAAGATTGGAGCTGTTACATTCAAGAGAGTTGCTTATGTGACTGGACTGAAGCACAATCTAATTTCAGTAAGTCAATTATGTGATGCTGGATACCAGGTATCATTCTCTAACTCCCTGTGTAATATTACTTTAAATAATAGTGTTGTATTGGTAGGCATTAGACAAGGTAATATTTACTTAGTAGATTTTAATTCAACTGATTCTGAAATCTGCCTGTTTAATGAAGTAACTAATAATAACACCTTGTGGCATAAAAGGCATAGCCATGTTAACCTCAAGAATATATCTAGGTTATCTAAACACAACCTTGTTAGAGGTTTACCTTCTTGCCCCTACAAGAAGGAGAGCCTATGCAAGGCTTGTCAGCTAGGCAAGCAAACCAAGAACTCTTTTAAATCAGTAAATAAAAGTGATTCTCCTAGAATCTTTTATTTATTACATTTGGACCTATTTGGCCCAATAAATGTATAGAGTTTAGGAGGGAAGTATTACACCCTAGTCATTGTAGATGACTTCTCTAGATTCACTTGGGTATTCTTTTTGAGAACTAAGGCTGATAACTTCAAAGCCCTTACAGACTTTCTATTATGTGTGCAGACTGAGTACTCTACTCATGTGGCCTTGATCAGAAGTGATCATGGTACTGAGTTTGACTCTCTTCTCATGCAAGAATTCTGTGAGAGAGAAGGTATCAAACATAGCTTCTCAGCTCCTAGAACTCCCCAACAAAATGGGGTAGTTGAAAGGAAGAACAGAACACTAATTGAAGCTGCTGGCACATTGTTGACAGATGCTAATATGTCTCTTTCCTATTGGGCAGAAGCAGTTAGTACAACCAACTATGTCCTGAATAGAAGTCTGATACGCAAGCTTAAGTGTAAAACTCCTTATGAGTTACTTAAAGGAAAGAAACCTAAAATAAATTATTTTAGAGTTTTTGGCTGTGTAGTTTATATTCATAATAACAATAAAGAATATCTTAGAAAGTTTGAAGCAAAGGCTTCAATGGGAATTTTTCTAGGATATTCCCAAGTAAGCAAAGCTTATAGGGTATTTAATAAATCATCTTCTAAAATTGAAGAGTCTGTTCATGTGTCCTTTGATGAATCCCAAATGTTTTACAAGGAGAAGGAAACTTCCCCTTCCTCAAGTTCATTACAGGTACAAGAATCTTCCAAAGATGTCACTCAAGAAATCCTCCATCTTTCAACTCTTCATATCACTGAATCAGATAGTGATGAAGACATTGCTGAAGCTGTTGTTGTTCCACCAACAGTAGATCAAATTCCTCCTGAGGAATTAATCCCAACTATTACTGAAGATCACATCCCACCTGCTGATGTTGTCACACTTAGAGATCACCCCACATCTCAAGTGATAGGAGACATATCAGCTGGTGTTCAAACAAGACATCAGTTAAGACAGGATGTGATGCATGCTTGTTTCCTCTCACAGATTGAGCCCCTCACCATTAAAGATGCAGAGCTAGATCCCCACTGGATCATTGCTATGCAAGATGAACTTAATCAGTTTGAGAGATGTAAAGTTTGGACTTTGGTTCCAAGACCTAAAGGCCAACTGATCATAGGCACCAAGTGGGTGTATAGAAACAAGTTGGATGCAAATGGCATCATTGTAAGGAATAAAGCTAGGCTTGTAGCTCAGGGCTACAGACAGGAGGAAGGTATAGATTATGACCAAACCTTTGCTCCTGTTGCAAGGCTAGAGGCAATAAGGATCTTCTTAGCCTATACAGCCTACATGAAGTTTAAGGTTTTTCAAATGGATGTCAAAAGTGCTTTTCTTAATGGTGAGCTAAAGGAAGAGGTTTTTGTTGAACAGCCACCCAGTTTTGTTTCTTCAACTCAGCCCTCACATGTATTCAAGTTGCAGAAAGCTCTGTATGGACTAAAGCAAGCTCCCAGAGCCTGGTATGAGACTTTAGCTAGTTTCCTGTTAGAGCACAACTTTACTAGGGTAGTAGTTGATAGAACCCTCTTCGTCAAGCACCACAAGGACACAATCCTGTTAGTTCAAGTGTATGTGGATGACATTATATTTGGCTCCACTGATCCCAAACTTTGCAAAAGGTTTTCTGACCTAATGCACTCTAAGTTTGAGATGAGTAGTATGGGTGAGCTGTCTTACTTTCTTGGTCTCCAAGTAAAGCAAGATGTTGATGGCATCTTCATATCCCAATCCAAATATGCCAAGGAATTGGTAAAAAAGTTTGGGATGGCAGATGCTTCAGCAATGCATACACCTATGGCTACTAATGTAGTTATTGATTCTGATGATCAGGGAAAGCCTGTAGATCAAAAGAATTATAGGGCCATTGTTGGATCCCTATTGTATTTAACTGCAAGTAGGCCAGACATAATGTTTGCTACATGCCTTTGTGCTAGATTCCAGGTCAACCCCAAGGAATCTCATCTGATTCTTCTCAAGAGAATCTTGAGATACTTGAAGGGATGTCCAAATCTAGGACTTTGGTACCCAGCTGAGTCAGAATTTGAATTAATTGGATATTCTGATTCTGATTATGCTGGTTGTCGAGTTGACAGGAAAAGTACCTCAGGAACTTGTCAGTTCCTGGGAGAGAGATTGGTCTCTTGGTTCTGTAAGAAGCAGGCCTTTGTCTCAAATTCAACAGCAGAAGCTGAATATATAGTAGCTGCCAGTTGTTGTTCACAGATCCTGTGGATACAAAATCAACTTTTGGATTATGGGTACTCACACAAGAACACTAAATCATGTGTGACAGTACAAGTGCTATCTCCATTGCACAAAATCCAGTGCACCACTCTAGAACGAAGCACATTGAGATTAGACACCATTTCCTGAGAGATTGTGTGGAAAAGAACAAGATCAGCCTTGAGTTCATATCCACAGACCTTCAGAGAGGTGACATATTCACCAAGCCCTTAGATGAACAGAAGCATCTGTTCTTTTTAGTTCAACTAGGCATGATTAATGGACGAGACTAAGTGTGACCGTCTGCCTTGTTGAAACTTGTTCGAATATAGTCGAACGAAGATCGACGATAGTCGAGCAGATCAAGCCTATCGTCGACCTATGGTTGAAGATAGCGTATCTGCCTGAAGATCGTCGACCAGCGTTCGAAGATAGTTGAACAGGTCGATCTTATCGTCGATCTATGGTTGACGACAGCTTGCTGTTTGTGAAGACAGAAATAATCGAACGATTGATCGACTACTCTGCTTCAGGACCGATCGTCGAACGATCGTTCGACCATCGTCTCCAGTATATTTTGAATAGATCGACTATCTCCGGTCTAATATAAAGCCGATAGTCGACCTAGGTTAAAAGATCTTTGCTTTTATCGTCGACTGAGAGCGTCTTTTCGTATTCCGTCATCATGCTTGCTCTGTCTCTTTTCTCTGTCGATTCATCTTCTCCGTTCCTCTCGCGCCTTCTCCAGTAAATCGATGGCGATTTCTCCAGCGCTCCTCGCAGTAGTCAAGTTTGACGCAGGTTTCAGCGTGGATTTTGATGCATTCAGCTGCTGTGAACCAGGTATCGTGGAAATTCTCCAACTATGCAAAGATCAAGGATTGGAAAGGCTAATATCTACAAGGATCAAGTTAAATATCCCAGAGATAAAGGAATGGGCATTTACTTCATCTTCTACTGAAGATTCAATGACAGGATCTATTGGCGGAGTAGAGGTAATTTTGACTCCCGCCGTCTTGACTGAAGTTTTTGGATTGATTAATGGTGAAGAAGAATATGAGTAAGATGCTCCAGAATTTGGAAGGAAGCTGACTGAGCTGGGACATGCAGAAGGCATTCCCTCTAAGCTGCTCAAAGTTAATTTTCTGTTTAAGATAAAATTTCTTGCTGAATTAGTTGGAAAAGTGCTACTGGGAAAGCACTCTGCCCATGACAACATTACTAGACAATAATTTGCACTGATGTGTGCAATTGTAAATCAGAAAAGGATTAATTGGGCAGGGGTTATGTTCGATTTGATAAGGAAAAAGAACAGTAAGAAGGAAGTTACCCTAGGAAGGGTTATTGGGATTTTTCTGAAGGAAAGATATCCCTAGTTGCTGATTTCAGCTGCTACAACCATTAATGCCAGTAAGAAGATGGATCCCAACTTGTTCTCAAAGTGGAAGAGGACTTTCCTGAAGCCCGCTCCCGCAGGGGTTGCTCCAGTTATATCTGAGAGCACCAGGACTATCGCAGTCACTCCCCCCCTTCTAGTAGCTGGCTCAGCTGATATCTCTCTTCCATCCTCTTCTTCTGCTATGTTGTCTACTGCAGTTGAAGTTCCTTCAACTTTAACTAAAGTACGACATTCTGCTTCTCTTCCTGCATTTTATCTCCCGACTGATCTTGCTGGAACTTCTCAACCAAGCTTTGATTTGTTGGCGCCTGCAATATCATCTCCAGTTCACTCTCCAATTCCATCTTCAGATCATCTTGATCACCCTGCATCCACCCATGCATCTCCAGCTCATTCTCCAACTCCATCTCCAGCTCATTCTCCCGCTCATATTGCACATACCACCCCTGCTGTTCTTCCACCCTCAAAAATTCCTCCATCATCTTCATCATCTTCTTTTGATATTACTCCAGCATTTATTACTAGCATTGTGGAGTTAATTACCCCCTCAATCAAAACTATGATTGATGAGGCAATTGCTCCCCTTGCTTCTTCTATATCTTCTTTGACTGCTGCTGTTCAGGCACTTTCAAAGTCTGCTGAGCCCTCTTCTACTAGGGGCCTGGTTTCAGTCTCTACTGAAATCAGGCAAGGGGAGATGCTTGATGAAGATATCTCAGAGCAGCCTTTGGCCTCCCCTCCAGCAGTTCTTCTTACAGTATCAGAGAAAGCAGCAGAAGATTTAGCTCCTCCTCCTCCTCCATCTGAAAAGGAAATATCTGATGCAATCATGTTGACAGAGTTTGTAGTAAAAGTTTACTTAGAAGAATCCTCAACTCCCTTGGTTGCCCAGTACCTAGAAGGAATAATCACCTCCTTTCTAGATGATTTATGGGAGTTAGGAAACCCTGAAGAATATCCTGAAGGTATGTCTCTTTCTCAATTTGTAGATTACTTAATTGATATGCTAGTATGGGAATATCTGGAAGGGATGACTAGATGTCATTTAGCAAGATTTTATTCCTAATCCTATAGATATAATGGAAGAAATAGTTGTTGACCAAGAACCAGAACCAGAACCTGAACCTGCTCTAGAGATTTTAGATGCTATAGAGCCTGAACCTGTGTCTGCCCCTGAAGATCAAGTGGTTGTAGAACCAGTAAGTGAACCTGCTTCTGAAGTTTAACCTGAACCAGAAGTAGCTGTTCTAGCTTCTGAGGCTTCTAAGCAAGCAGTGCAAATTGAACTGGTCCCCACGACAGTTCCTGAGCTTCAAGAAATAGTTTCTGAAAGTCAAATTGAAAAATCTACGGTATGGGATGATCCCCAGGATTGGACTTAGATACTCTATTAGCACAGGATGCCATAGAAGAAGAAATGGAAAAGCTGCTTTAAAGGAAAAAAGAAAGAGCTTTGAAAGAGGCTATTGATCCCTATGATTTGCCTATCTCCTCAAATTCTGAAGAAGAAATTGATTCTGATGAATCTGCTGATTCTAAGAGAAAAAGGATTGCTAAAAAGAAAAGAAAGGTTGTAGCTCCTCCTTCTGCAAATCCAGACAATGATACACCATATTATATACTAAAAGGGATTGATCCCAAGTCGAAAGAATTCCAGCATTGGATGTGGTTTTCTAAAAATCAGCAAAAGCAAAAGAAAAAGGCTAAGAGGTATGACCTTCCTGCTCCTAAATGGAATCCTAGAGGTCCTCCTCCTCCACCTCACGGTGCAGGAGCCTCAGGAAATCTATCTTCTAAATCTGCCTCTCATTCTGAAAGATCAAATCCATCCCAGCCTGCTCAAAGGAAAAGCTCTCAAAGTTTTCAAGGAAAAAGCCAATCTGGCTATCAAAGAACTGATACAGTTAAAGAACAAGTCAAGGAGGTAGTTTATCAAAGACCAACATTTTCCCCTCCTCCTTCTCCAAAGAAGAAAGTTTCATCTCCAAAGCAAGTGCATACTGAGAAAGTTGTTCCAAAAGGTAAGCAATTTATTTTATCTGAAAATTCTAGCAAGAACTTTGCTAAGTCTGCTCTCTCTTGTTATTTAGTTAATAAAGATAAAGAACCAGTTGATTCGTCTTCTGAGAATGTTTATGAAAGCCCAGAGCTTGATCCTAACTTTAGGATGGCTCATTTTCTTGAACTGGTTAGAGCTGTGCAGATAAGGAAAGCAAAAGCTGAAGGAAAGGACACTGCCGGATTAACCACAATGTCTACATTCAGAAAGAAGGAGTTCGAAAAGTTCCAGGTCAGACCTGAGATGTTTGATCCTTCAAAATATATGGAAAAGCATCCGGAGGCAGTGGTCCCAAGAACAACTGAATTAAAAATTATTGGAGAACAAGATTTGAAGCTATCGAAGAAAGAAGCTCTAGATCCTACAAGGAAAATTACTTTTGTTTCTAGTTCTTCTAATCCTGAATCTAACTCTAAAGCACCTTAATTATTCATTGATTGTCAGTTAATTTTTATCTGATTGATTGATGATATCTGCTTAGTTATTTCCCTTTATGCATTTTATTTACTTTCTGTAATTAGTGTTATTTGTTTTATTTGTTGAAGAGACTTAACTTAAATAGGGGGAGATTGTTGGAACCCTAGGTTTTGATTTGAGTTCAGTCCTTTCTTTCTGTCTCTTGACCCCAGATTTATCTATGGTCAAAGGTTAGTTGAAAGGTTAGATTTTCTAGTTGTGTAGAATTGCTTTTCCAGATGAATATTTGGTTAAGTAGTTTTTCGTTCGACTATAGTCGAACGTCGCTCGACTATCGTCTATCGGCTGATCGACGATCGTCTATCAGTTGGTCGACGTTCTGTCTGCGTTGATAGCTCAACTATCTGTTGATAGGTTGACTATCTGTCCGCCTTGATAGCTCGACTATCTGTTGATAGGTCGACTATCTGCGTTGCTTTGATAGTTCGACTATCTGCTTGGATAGCTCAACTATCTGATAGGTCGACTATCTGCTTGATAGGTCGACTATCTGTTTTCTGTGATAGGTCGACTATCTGCTTGATAGGTCGACTATCTGTTTTTGTTTGATAGTTCGACTATCTATTGATAGATCGACTATCTGTTTTCTGTGATAGGTCGACTATCTGCTTGATAGGTCGACTATCTGTTTTTGTTTGGTAGTTCGACTATCTGTCCGGATAGATCGACTATCTGATAGCTCGACTATCTATTCTGATAGGTCGACTATCTGCCGAGGTAGTTCGACTATCTTCCTTGATAGTTCGACTATCTGGATCGTTCGACTATCTGCCCGATAGGTCGACGATCTCCGTGCGCCGGTCGACGATCTCCGAAGGTCGTTCGACGCTTTACTATATGCTCTTATTTAGTTTTGTCGTCTTCTGTGATGTGACTAAATTCATATTTATTTTGGCATATTTTATGAAAGATTATCTGAATAATTTGTGACATTATTTCCATGCAATATCAGTTCTATTCTATATGCATGAGCTAATCTTTTCTGACAAAGTTGTTTGTCTTGTAGCTGAGATATGATATCTGCCAGGCTGTCCTTTATAGCCGTTAGACTCAAAAAGTCTTCCTTGGCCGTAAAGAGATCTTTTTGATGTGACTTTCTCTTATATTATTTCATCAGAAGTATTTGCAGCTTCTTAGAAAGCTTTATCCTTTTATAGGATATCTGCCTGCAGTATTTGTGTTTTGCTTTATGCTTTTTGCAGCCCAGCTTGCAGAGTTCAGAAAAAGACAAGATTCAAACTCAATTAGAGTCGTTGCTGCTGCTGATATATAAAGACTTCTTTGAAGAAGAAATCAACTAGTACTCGTAGAAAAATATTCATTCAGCAAGCTTACAGCAAGAACAAGTTCAACTGCTCTCAGCAATCTTCACTTAATTGAGAAGTGTTTAGCTCTTCTGCTCTTCTTCAACCTGAGTTCTCTTGTTCCAGGAAGTTCTAACTCAGAGATCTTTTGAAAAGAAGAAGAAGAAGATAGCTGCTAGATGATTTTAATTTCTTATTTTATATCTTCTTGTAGTTCTTCCTTCAGTATTTACTGAAGTGTTTCTGCACTGAAGCAAGACTTCACCTGGACGTTCTTTGAGCCAGGGGGAGCCTTGATTCTTTTAGAGCTATCTAGCTCAGTGCAAGTTATTGTGCTTCTCTAATCTATTGTAAAATAGAGAAGACACCTTAACCTCCTTTCCCCCTCCTGTACAGGGTTATTACTCCCTTCAAAAGTATCCCTTGGTGGCAGGGCACCTGATCAAAAACCTGTGTTTGGTTTTTAGACATCTGATCAAAAGTCTAAAGGGTTTCTTGATCTAACTGAAGCAGATCTTGTTGGTGGCAGGGCACCTGATCAAAAACCTGAGTGGATTCCTACCTTATTGGTAGAAGAGTGGACGTACCCGAGTTGTTTGGGGAACCACTATAAATTCCTTGTGTCGTCTGGATTGCCTTGTTTAATTACTTGCATCGTGGCTGTGATTAGATCTTAACTAGGTTTGCTAGTTGCTGGATAGGATCCAAAGCTAAACTCTAATTACAGTTAGCTTTAATTTGTGCACGACACTTGTGTTAGGCTCTAAGGTTTAATCTTAAATATCTATAACTTTCATTCCACATTTCACTCTAAGGGAGTTGAGTAGAAAGTCAACTTTGCTAGTGTAATTTTTGATTACTCTATTCACCCCCCCCCCCCCCTCTAGAGTAGTATCTATCCCTTCTCTTTCAGGGCGTGACAGGCCCGGGTTGCAAGTTCGACGATCGTCCCACGGAGATCGACGATTGTCGAAGGGGTCACGCCCTAGGTTACGGGCGTGACACATAGGTCATGGGCGTGACAGGCCCGGGTTACAAGTTCGACGATCGTCCCACGGAGATCGACGATCGTCGAAGGGGTCACGCCCTAGGTCACGGGCGTGACACATAGGTCACGGGTGTGACAGGCCCGGGTTTCAAATTCGTCGATCGTCTCACAGAGATCGATGATCGTCGAAGGAGTCACGCCCCATGTCACAGGCGTGACACATAGGTCACGGGCGTGACCAACCCGTGACCCGAAGTCTCAGTCGTTGTACTTCAATTCTTGGGCTTCTAGGGTTCTCTCACGACAGACCGACTCCTAGGGGTCTAGCCGGAAATGGGATGTTACAAGAAGTTTTTAATGGTATGAGGAATGACATTAGCTCAAGAGGATAACTGATAGCAGCCAGCTCAAGTGGATCAATTGACCACTCCAAAGTTAAGTGGCTGCAATAATGTGTTGAATTAGTGGTATCAACACAAGAGGTATGATATCTAGTCAAGTAGTTTGATCACTAGGATAAATTCTTAAGTGGCCTCAACACAAGATGTTAGCTAGGATCAAGAGTAAATTTCTCCCTTGATCATATCACCTCCCTCATTAAGGAAATTTTGTTAAAGAAGCTAGAAAGGGGGAGAGGTAGGCAATACCCTAAAGGGGAAGATAAGGAGAGAGGTAGCCAATACCCTAAAACCTAAAGGGGGAGGATAAGGGGAGATGGTAGGAAACACCCTCCACTTAAGTATCAAGTAGTGAGAAGAGCTGTAAGCTGCCTTGAATTTTCAAGTGAATTTTCAAGGCAGCTAAGAAAGCTTACATCTACTTCTAAATTGACACACTTTATGAGAAAATGCTTCTTAGTATTATTGGGTGTCTTGACTTCTTAAAATAGAGGGAGATTGTTGAGAATATTTCCCTCAATGTTCCCTAGATTTGATTTGAAGAGGCATCACCATCAACACTAAGAGCATAGTTGTATTTAATGCTATTCAAACTCATCATGTGTAGGATGTTTCTTGGGACAAGCTTAAACAGGTTATCTAAGTGGATGCGATAGGTGGTCACAAGTTAGAAAAGTGGAGAGGCAGAAATTTGTCTAAGTCCACAGGCATTGAGTGAAGCAAGTTCACTCAACACCAGATGCAAATGAAGGATGCTGTAAAGACTGAAAAAAATCAAAGTCCACAGGCATTGAGTGATGCCAGTTCACTCAACGTCAGATTCCAAAAGGCGCTGAACAAAGGGTGGACTATCAAAGCCCAGTAGTTTGGAAGACAAAAATGCGGCTAAGTCCAGAGGCGTTGAGCGGAAGCAGTTCACTCAACGCCATATAACAAGAGGTGTCGAGTATAGCTGAGTCTGTCAAAGCCTCGGCATTGGCAAGACGAAAAATCGACTAAGTCCAGAATCGTTAAGTGAGGACAGCTCACTCAATACCTGAAGAGAAACGTTGAGTCAAGCTCAAGCAGTTGAAGATTCTATCAAGAATTCTACCTAAGTCTAGAATCATTGAGTGAAGATAGCTCAATCAACGCCAAAGTAGAAGGCGTCGACAGAGGAACAATCATTCAAAGCCTAAGAAAAGATAGATAGAAAAATCTGTTTAAGTCCAGATGCATTAATTGAGGATAGCTAACTTAATGCAAGCTCATCAAGAAATTGCGGCTAAGTACAGGAGCGCTGAGTGAAGCTAGTTCACTCAATGGCTCATCAAAAATAGAGGCAAAGGCAAAAGCGTTGAGTGATGAAGGATCACTCAACACATTCATAAAGAAAGTTGTGGCTAAGTACAGAAGCGTTGAGTGAAGCTAGTTCACTCAACGCCTCAGCAAGAAGGCAGACATTCAAAAAAGCAACTAAGTCCAAGGGCATTGAGTGATGAAGGTTCACTCAACGCACTCAATGCCTGGCAGTGTAGAAGCAATTGAGTAAGTCCAGAAGCGTTGAGTGATGAAGATTCACTAAACGCACTCAACGCCTGGTAATATAGAGATAGTGGCTAAGTCCAGATTTGTTGAGTGAAGTCAGTTCACTAAACGCACTCAATGCCTAGGATGAATATTTGAATTTGGCTAAGTCCACAAATGCTGACGTCAGCAAAAGTCAACAAAAGTCAACGGGATTCAAATTAGTTGCGGGAAAGCTACATAACAGGAGAAATAACACCGCAGGTCTACAGGAAGACTTTTTCTATAAAAGCCAAGTTACAACCAACAACTTCAGTGGGTCTCATGGGTCAAATAGTCATTGGATGTCTGAAGATAAAAGAGATAAGTTCGACGGATGCAAAATAACTTTTAGGGCTTTATTCATTGTGAAAAGAGGCGGTTGAACTTCATCTTCTTCGCCATTATTATCAAGCTTGAAACCTAAAAGTTCAGCAAACTGTTCCAAAAGTTCCAGCAAGTTAGTTGTAGCTAATTTCTTTTACTATAGTAAGTTCAGATAAGGTTCTGATAAAGAAGAAGGAGCAGAGCCATCTGTTTTCTGCATTTCAGGTTAGCTGGTTGAAAAGAAAATCAACAGCAAGATTAAAAACTTATTTCCGAGTTTCTTCCAGCACAGACAGCTGCTTACTAAAGATCTTATTTCTATTGCTTTGAAGAAAGTTAGGGCTGAGATAACTCAGTCCAGGAAGACAGGCACAGAGAAATTTTCTCTTGTGTCAAATCAACAACAATAAACTCCTTTCTTTCTGTAGGATCCATTCTTGGATATGAGCTGTAGGATCCTTTTGGATCTGAGTTATAGGCCTAATTTATAAAGGTTGAGGTAGGTTTTTTTGTTGATTTGAGTGTAGGGCCTATGTGCCTGAGGTAGGATCTTAACAAGTCTGAGCTGTAGGAGAGTTTTACTCTCTGAGTTGTAGGGCTATCCTCTATAGCCTGAGCTGTAGGACTTGTGTTCAAGTCTGAGGTAGGTGGACTTTTGATCACTGAGTTGTAGGAGCAAGTTTGCTCTGAGGTAGGGCCTTGTGCCTGAGTTGTAGGTCTTGGAGGAGACTGAGAAATCCTGTGGGATCTGGGTTGTAAGCTCTTAGGAGCCAAGTTTTGGAGAAGGGTCTTATCTAACATGCTGTTAGAAAGGTGAGGGACAGTGTACGTACCCATAATTTGGGGAACACTATAAATATTGTGTGTGCTTTTGTGGATTGTCTTGAAAGCAAGCCAACCTAGCTAACTCACAACACACTAAGTTAAGGAAAATCTTAAAAGACTAGAAAACCTATTCACCCCCCCCCCCCCTCTAGGTGTTTATCTACCTTAGAATTAAAGGCTTTCAAATAATATGTGGCCTCTACCAACTAGGGTGCAAGTTGAGTTGAGCCAGCTCGAAAGCTCGATGAGCTAGCTCGAAAAAAAAATGGTAGTACGAAGTCAACGTAGTTGGTAGGTGTCATCGAAAAAGGTAAACGTTCTTTGTCCCTTTTTTTTCATTTCTGTAATCTTAGCAAACTTTTTGTTATTTTTTTTGTTTCTTGCAGTCTTTCCTGCGGCCTCACTCTGACAACATTTCTCTTGCGTCTCCGTTTGCAATAAATGCCTAACTCTCGCTCTTATTATAATATAAGTTGCGTGTAATGTTTATCCCTTATGCAATAAGATATTTATCAGACTCGTAGTGTAAAGTTAACAGCTGTAAATGATGACTCATGTAATATTGTTCAAGTATATAAGCTTGTGTTCTGAATGGAAAAAGACAAGGAAAATATCTATTCACTTCTGCTCTCTGTGTTATTCTTGTGCTCAACTATTAACGACTCTTCCTCGCTATAAAAACACGAAGGCCTCTCTAACAAAATCCAAGGTCATTGGTTCTAACTGTTCTTCACTATTTGCATTTCAACTCTTCAATCTTTCATGCAAGAGACATTGTATCTCTTGCTCCAAATCATTCCAGGAAGGCACCTCCAACATAATTGAAGTTCCGAAAACTCGAGTTCCATTCTTTGCTTTGATTTCGGCTCGGTTTGGCACGGTGGTGGCGGTTGTAAACACATGGGTTAAACTATCAATTGTTAATGATCACCTAAAAAACTTCATCTGTTTGAACATAGAAGCAGATGAAGTTCCTTACATGGATGTAAACGAATGACTGTTTAATCTCCATGTTTATGACCGCCAACACCATGCCAAACAGAGCCTTCATCTGTAAATAGATTCTTCATTGTTTCATGCAGGAGAGTAGTTCTGTCTCGTGAATACAGATCTGTATTGCTCTCTTACCGCATGTAGCTTATTTTATGTTTACTTATTTCTGTTGGTTTGGAAATGCATTTCTATTTTTTTTTCTTTTATTTGTATGTATTTTTGTAGTGCACACATTTTGTTCTATACAATGCCTAAGGGAAACATGGTCTTATGGAATATTTCCATTGAGAATCCAAATCTATTTATATTTTACGCTAACATGTTCGGAAGTATGATTTGGTATTATTGATCTCTCTTCATGCTTCGATGCTTAAATGCAAGCATTATCAATCATGTGCACAAACAACTCTCCAACTACATTCACCTTTCTCAAATTCACTTCATGTTCTCCAATGATAATATGAGCTATAAGATTGTTAAAGCACTATTCTAATACTTTGTTCATGAGATCCATAAACACAAAAGACCATTTCATTAAAACATGAACTACTCACCATCATGAGTCTGCAAGGACTCTATGTCTTCAGAATTACTTTGGCTACCACTATAACATTCCGACTTTTATTGGGTCACTAGAACCTTAGTGGACCCAATAAAAGTGACCCGAACCTCTACACAAGACCCAAAAGAGGTAGGAGGTGACCCTATTTGGGATTTTTGAGCTAGAGAACTCTTTTTTGAGTTCTGTAAGTTCCTATGGACTCGTATAGTAAATACAAGTGTGATAGAATTTATTACGTTGCAATCCGAGGTCATATGACGAATATGACCATTTTGAGTTGTTGGGTAGTGTATCCACAATGTACCTGATTTGAAGAAGCCCCTGGACAAGCTAAGTTGAATTGATAATGTATTTGATGATTTTCTATCAAGTTGTGCTTGCAGCTATTCCATGCTATGTACACACCAATGTCAGGGTGCAGTGGGTCAATATACACGGGTCTGCGCAACGTAATCCCTCGTTGAGTAGATCAGTGTGTTGACTCACGTGTGCTCTCTCTATTGGAGTGTACTTATTTTCAAGTACAGGGTCGAGGTAGATCAAGAGCAGAAGAGGAGCAAAGATGGGTCAAAGACCAAGTTCATAGGAAGGAAGAGAAAAATCGTCCAAGTCAAAATCGACGGGAATGACTAGGTGATTCTCGCCGATTCGACGGAATCATTAGTGATTCTCGCCGAATCGTCGAGAATCAGTCAGTGATTCCCGCCGACTTCAACCGGCTGACTGTCATCCTACAAGAATTCTGCTAAGGCAGAATCGACGGGAATCACCAAGTGATTCTCGTCGATTCGATGAGAATCACCTTGCATTCCCGCTGATTCCCTCCGGATGACCAGATTTCCAACTGGAATTCTACCAAGGCAAATTCGACGGGAATCGTGAGTGATTTCCGCCGACTTGGACGGGAATCACCAGCGATTCTCGCCGATTTTGCCTTAGGCAAAATTCCCGTTCGCTGGACAAAACCAAGTTTGTTGTGCGCCATTTTGACCGGGACTAGGACTTCTCCCTGTGGGCCCCACAACGGTCATTTAGGGTTGGCTTCCAGTATATATACTCGTGTATTTGAACATACCGAGCATCGAACAACGGAAAATAAAACCGAGGCCGAGCGTGCCCTAGCCGATCGCGGAACTTCACTGATTGCCATCGCCGCTCACAAGCTAGTCGCCGCAGTTGATCTTAGAGCCTCTTCGATCTTCCGACGATAGGACCGAGGCTAGCAGTGCGTCTCACGCATCTCTCTTGAGATCTCTTGTCTCTCGAATCGTTGAACGAGGTTAGTTCTTCATTCCGAATCGATCGAGACGACTGATCCAACTGAGATCGTTCCTAGACCCTGCTTGCTTCGTCAAGAAGTTTGGATCTATATAGCATCGCCGCCGCAATCACTTGTCGCCGCCGATCTTGAAAAGATCCTCTCCAAGAGAGTACTCCGGTCGTGGATTCTTCGTCTCTTTCAACAAAGCATCAACGAACGAAGAGCGACATCGGATTCTCCACAAGTTTGTTTGTATTTCTTGTACATTCAATTTTTGTTTTGTTGTAAAGGAATTTTTATTCCTAGTTGTAAGGGTTGGGTGCAAACCGTGGTGGAGAAGTTGTGACTCCTTTGGTTGGAAGGGTTCCTTCCGTAGTGTGAGGATTGGATTTCAATCCGGTTGGAGAAGTGACCGAGTCATCCCTTGGTGGGAGATAGGTCGAAGGGAGAGAGTGGACGTACCCAAATCGGGGAACCACTATAATTGCTTGTGTGCTTTTCTGTGCTGTGTTTGTTTATTTTTGCAGGTAATTTAAATTCCGCAAAAGACTGCACGACACCTATTCCCCCCCCCCCATATGTGGATTTAGTTGACACTAGATACTTTCAAGAGTTTCATAGCACGCTACAACGCGCAATTTTTTGATACTGTGCAAATAAACTCTGATTTGACCTCGGTCAACGGCATTGGATTCGAGTGGTCAATACGAAGTCAATGTAGTTTGTTCCGGTCAATTTCGATATCGGATGGTCAAACTGAGC
The DNA here is from genome assembly GCA_039513925.1 of Platanthera zijinensis. NCBI lineage: Eukaryota > Viridiplantae > Streptophyta > Magnoliopsida > Asparagales > Orchidaceae > Platanthera > Platanthera zijinensis. The sequence goes on along the minus strand of CM077079.1, from coordinate 31,138,895 downwards.
ATTATCGTGCACACAATAATTGTACCATAATACCCCAACATTGACTCGTCCTCGGACAACATGGATCCATTTTGACTTTGACCCTCGTGGGAGAGCTACCCTAGGGTTGACTTTTGTCAAACCCCCTAAAACCTCAAAAATTTGGAATATTTTTCAAGAGAGGTTCCATTCCCTCATGACCAATTCATTTGGACTCCACCCCTTCCACTCTTTGGGCCTCTAATATAAAGAAAAAAAACCAAGAGGATTGGGCCTTGGTAAGGCCCATCAACCCCCTTCCCTCCTCTTTTCCCAAGCTCATCAATCCCTCCCTTAGATTACTTCCAAGTGGTTGTACCACCCCTACAAGATGAAATCCATCTGGCTGGACAGCTGGGAGGAGCTTAGCCCTCCTCCTTAAATGGGGAATAATCCCACATTGTGAAGTTGAGGAGGGGAGGCATCTCCATCCCCTATAAAAAGGGACCATCGCCTCCCAGTGGAGCACACTTCTCTCCCCAGCTCAAGTTGAGCCACCCCGACCCCCTGCCTGAGCCCCACCTCGTCAGAAACCTTCCGCCACCCTTATTCCACCTCCGCCGCCTTTAATGGTGATTTGTTCTAGCTCCTCCTGAGCCCTCTCCCTCAGGTGGAACCTCACCCCTCCTCCATCTCTATCTCCCCGAGGTGTCGCATGTATCTCCCGGGCGCCGGAGCGCCGCCATTGCCACCCAAGCCATGCTTCAGGCTCGGGTAGAGACTGTGCATGGACAACTTCCCCCAGTGCCGGTGGTGGCGCTGGATGGGTGTTGTACCTCTAAAGGAACCATCCCCAGGAGGTGGGAGGCAGTGGTGTCGCCGGAAATCGTGTCTACGACGACACCCAAAAAAATAAATACTTTTTTATGAACGGGCTCTATTTCAATTTTCTGGCGGCGGCTGGCGTGCCATTCAGGAGTGGTAATGTGGCACAGAAGCCACCGAAGTGGTAGGGTGGCGTGGCATCGCTGATAGTAGAGCAGGTCGCGCCACATTGCTCTCGGGTTGGATTTTACCGACAGTAGTTGGCAGCTCCTGGCCGCCGGACCACCGCCAAATAGTTCGCCGGCCCGCGACAAATTGGCCTTAGGTGGCGTCGTGGACTGATGGCTACCAGGCGATGGTGGTAGAAGACCGTAAGCTTCTACCGCCGGGAATACTTAGTTGTCGTTTGATCTCCACCAGGAGATCAGACAACCATGATCTTATTATTTCCCTCCCCGGCATAAAATTTTGGACCCCCACAGTGGATTTGTGCCCGATCCGTTGTGGGAACAGAGGGACAAATCGCACGTCTGGATCCATCTCAACCGCAAGATTTGACTTAAAATGGCTAAATGCAGGCCAAATCCAAATAAAAAAATTGTGAATTTTTCTAAGGGAAATCTATGCTCCTAGGAAAAAATCTTTTAACATGAAAGTTGTTCCTCTTTATAAGATCTATCTGCAATTTTTTTTTGAGAATTATTACAAATTAATTTTGTGCCTTAAAAGCCTAAATAAAATTTATTTGATCAAATTATAGGCTCAAAATTGATCGGAAAATTTTGGAAAAATTTCTAGGCTCAAATTAGTCCCTCTTTGATGTTGTATAAAATGTGTGGGACTATTGAGTAAAAATTACAAATTTTTCAATATTTTGAAGTCTTAGGTCGCGCTTTGAATTTGATGCGTTCCAATATTTTTGTAAAAAATTTGTGGCGCGCAGACATGTTTTAATTTGAGAATTATGTTTCAAATAAATAAATGATTAGAATTATCGAGGCGAGATCTCAAGCTCGGAGTATTTCGAGGATTTTCTCAAATTATTGAGCACATTTTTAAAGTAATTTTCGGGCGTTTTGAGCTAATCGAGAGACAAGAATTACAAGCTATGAGTATAACAATGCCCAACCTCGAATCGGGGGAATTTCCCCGTTATTTTGAAATGATTCTCAAGGTTGTTGTTCGAGGAAAATCAAGCTTTCTACAAAAATGCTCGGATTTGGCCTGACCCAGGGAACTAAGTTGGCTACTTTTCCTGAATGAATAATAAGATGTGAACCCTAGAGTAAGCTTCTCTGATCTGATTAAGTTGTGTTTAAGAGGTGCAATTGAAATAATATCGGACTTTAATAATGGGTGAAACTCAAAAGAAGCTTCTTAAGAACAGAAATATAACTGAATATTCCTCCTATGAACGGAGATGGAACTGAACATTCCTCCTATGAATCAAAATGGAACTGAACAATCCTCCTATGAATAGAGATGAAACTGAAGCCTCCTGAGAATGGAGTGGTTGGACAACTAACCCTTTTCTTTTATTGCACTTTCTTTTATTCCAGCCTTGTATTGGTCCAATTCCTTTTATTACTTTTAGTTCAGTTCTTTCTTTTCAGTACTACTCTAGTCTGGTACTGGTTCAATTCCTTTAAGTACTTTCAGTTCAATTTTCTCTTTAGTGTTAATCCAGGTTCATGCTGGTCCAGTTCCTTTTAGTACTTTATTTACAGTTCTTTCTATTCAGTACTATTCAAGTTTCATACTGGTCCAGTTTACTTCAGCACTTTATTTCAGGACATTTAGTTCAACAATTCATTTCTACATCTTATTTCTAGCAGTATTTATTATCGCATTTAAATTACTGCAATTTACTTTTTCAACATTATTAGCACGGGTCTGCTCTGACGAGCAGTTTTTTTTGATAGAGCATTAGTTGGAGATAACTGAGAGTTGAGATATTCCTCTAGGATTAGCCCCAAATAATGTGCTCTCACTCACATAGCACTCCTTGCCAAATGTTGAGTGGCGTGTTGTTTTAAGAAAGCTGCTTGCCTGAATTATTTGATGTAAAGTAGGACAGGGGGTCGCAGACCCGATGTGTACCATCAAAATATTTAAATTAAAATGCTTATAAATTACTTGTGAAAAGTGGAGGGTCAGTCACTTCCACAGTCCGTTCGTACCGGTGCGGGAAGGTAGACGACTCATGATAGTAATGAGATGTGTACCACGAGGACCAGTTGCTTTATTTTCCCTGTTGGGTTCCCTCCATAGGTTAGCCTAAATTTTCATAATTCATCGGATGTCGCTCACATCTAAGTGTACACTTGGTTATACGCTATGGCCTGGGTAGTGTGGTACGACCACACCAAGAAGTGGCAGGACTGGCCACTGGCACCGACGACCACATCGGAGGCCTGGGGGGTTTGCTACCCTTCTTGAAGAGAAGCATTCCAATCTATGTCGATATAGTGTACGTGCGCGTGTTTGAATACATGCTGTGTGTATGAGTTTTAATACCTGCAGTGTACACAGGTTTGAATACCTGTGGTGTACGCAAGTTTGAACACCTGCGATGTGTTGACGGGTTTTGAATACTTGTGGTGTGATTATAAGTGGTGAGTACTTATTGATTATGATATCTAGTTGAGCGCCTTCTAAATAACTGATGTTTATGCTGCTACTTTCCAGTTATTTTATGTTACACACTTTTAGATATTTTCTCCTAGCAAACGAATGAAAATGCACTATATTGAAATGTTGTTGCTAACTCTCTCTTGCTTCGGTTATTTATGTATTTTAGGTGCGTAGGCTCGTCCCTAGGATATGGATCCGGGGAGGAGATGCATTTCCACTTAGCTCTGTGACTAATAGTTATTTAATACTCATTCATAGGAGACGGAGCACCGCAAAGACCAATTGCCACATGACGGCACACCAACAGATATGACTCTCCGAGCACAGGCAGCCCCATCATCTTCAGACTTCCGAGACATGAGTTTACAGTGTACGAGGCATGAGAAAGAGAGTTTAGTGGTAGATGTTTTTGAAGCCCACGGGGCACGCATGTATAAAAAGTGGCTAGGACCTATGCTTTTACTCTGATATATATATATATATATATATATATATTGTACAACCCATATTCGCTGGGTGAGACCCGGAGGCACCAACGGTCGGGGTTGGAACAGCCCCGGGTTTGCTTGGGTCTAAAGACCAAAAGAGCTCTCGCGCCGGAGGAGCTGCCGCCTATGAGCAGGCGAGATCCCGCCCATGACCAGAAGTGGGCAAGAAGGCGCCGTGCTGAGAGAGCTCCACTCTCTCAGCACCATGTCAGCAACAAGGGCGCTGAGTGAGCTCCACTCTCTCAGTGCCATGGTCAGCAGCAAGGGAGCTGAGTGAGCTCAACTCACTCAGCACCATGGTCAGCAGCAAGGGCGCTGAGTGAGCTCCACTCACTCAGCGCCATGGTCAGCAGCAAGGGCGCTGACTGAGCTTCACTCACTCAGATCCATGCTCAGCAGTAAGGGCACTGAGTGAGCTTCACTCACCCAGCGCCATGGTCAGCAGCGACAGCGTCAAGGTTAGAGGAGCTCCCGCCTTGAGAGGGGCGAAAGCGTTCACCCTCGGTCAGCTAGGACCCGCTCTCGACAGAGTCGGCGAGAAGGATTAAACTGGCGAGAAGGCGGAGGCTGGCTCAGCTTGAGACTTTTGACACTTCTTTTTAGCTCCTGCCAAAGGAAGGCAAGAGGGTTCCCGACATAGATCTCTCGCCGAGTGGGGCCCAGGTTCAGGGTAAAATGTCTTAATTGCCCTCGGGTAAAATTACCCTTATACCCTCAGTGGTTGTTTTTAGTACTTTACAAACAACGAGATTTGGCTATTGGCAGGCCCGCCAGGGGTATTTCAGTAATTTCAGGTCAGCAAAGGGCTATAAATAGACCCATAAGGGCTCCTTAGAAAGCTGACTCACATTTTTCTCTGAATCTCTAGTGCTTTCTGAGGAGCTCCTAGCCCAGCTTTTGGCTTTTGAGGGGAAGCTCTCAGAGATCTTTCGGGTGTGAGGTGGGACCTCCCTGCTGAGGCTTTGGGTTAGTCCTAGGTCGTTACCTACCAGTCAGGAGGTGGGGCTTGAGGGAAGTAGGTGTTGGATGCACCCCTATTTTGAACATTGGTTTAGGTTAATTTTGGCTCCAACAATTCTGGTGCGGTGAGCGTGGAAGGCAGCTGGTACAAGAAAGCCTTGAGTTTGGTCCCATGACTGGAGGTGATGGTGAAGTGTCTGGCTCAGGGGGTATCCCCACCCCGGGGGAGGAAGCGACAAGGAAGATGTTGGAAGACTTTAGGCGAGAGGTCCTACAGACCATCAGCCTGGCCTTCTCAGTAAGGAGTGAGTGGGAGACGCCTCAGGTTCCGGTGGAGGCGGTCCCGCTTCTTGGAGAGAACGCCCCTGGGCAGCGCCCCGGAAAGGAGGTTCTAGCAGAAGTTGGCGAGATAGACGTGGCTGCGCGGGAACTCTTCCCAGGCCAGCGCCCCGGAAGGGAGGTTCCGGCAGAAGTTGGCGAAAGGGAGGCAGCGGTGCGAGATCTATTCCCTGGGCACGGTACCACAGAATTGGTAAGCCAGCCGAGGCCGCGAGACATGCCCTCTCGCCAAGCAGGAGGAGAGAGCCCCTTCTGCGAGCTTATCATCTCGGCTCCAGTGTCGGAAGGGTTCCGCGAGCCCGATATGTCTTACTACTCAGGGAAGGATGATCTGGTGCAGCACGTTCAGTGGTTCGAGGATGTAGTCTCGATCCGGCAGATGATGGATGCATTCAAGTGTCGGTTGTTTGCCATCACGTTGAAAGAAAAGGTCTGGTACTGGTTCCACCAGTTGCCGATGAGTTCCATATACAACTTTGAAGATCTATGAAGGGGGTTTCTGTTGAGGTTCTCAACGTCGAAGAAGCGGAAGAAAGAGGCGGGGTGCCTGTTTGCGGTAAGGCAAAAGCAGGATGAGACATTGGGCCATTACGTCGACCGGTTTCAGGAAGAGATACTCCCAGTCTAGGAAGTCCCGGGGTATACGTTGATGCTCGCCTTTACCCTGGGGCTAAGACCGGGTTTATTTAGCATGGAGTTGAAGAGAGTTCCCCCTCTCTCGTTCGAAGAGCTAATAGACAGGGTGGCAAAAGAGATCGATTTCGAAAGGGCCAACCCAGCTTTCGCTAGGAAGTTGGCCCGGTTGGCGGAGGACGATGTGAAGGAACCATCATCGGGGAAGAAGAGGGAGCAGAGGGAGCAGAGAGAGCAAAGGGAGCAAAGGGAAGAAAGAATGAGAGAAGAACCTCGAGGGCAGGGGCAGCAGCAGGGATGGGGGGCCCGGGAGCCGAATAACCAATTTGGTTGGAGGCCTCAGGAGGGTCGCCCCCAGGGCCAAGGAGGAGGTTTTCAGGGAAGAGATAATCTTCGAGAACCGAGAAGGTTTGACCAGCAGGCGTGGAGGCAGGGGCCGAGGGGTCACTTCCCACCACCGTAAGAAGCGATGGAGGTCGGTAGAGGCAGAGGAGGATGTTGGGTACATTGGAAAATGTGTACCTGATTTGAAGAAGCCCAACCTAGCTCAATGGTATACATCAAGGTGTATTTGATGTTGTTTTAAGTTGACATGTGCAGGTGAAGAATTGATTAAGTATGCAGAAAAATTCTAAGTCCAAGTGTCGACACAGAGGAAGCAGTGTCGACACATAGAAGAAAATTGTCGACACAACACTGGGAAAAAGTGTCGACACAGAAGAAGTAAGTCGACACAACAATGGGAAGCAGTGTCGACACATAGCAGTTAGTCTACAACTACACTGGGAAAAAGTGTCGACACAGAAGAAGTAAGTCGACACAACACTGGGAATTTGTGTCGACACAGAAGAAAAGCGTCGACCTCAACATTGGGAGAATATGTCGACACAGAAGAGTATAGTCGATCTCAAGATTGTCGACATTATCTGAATGTGTCGACACAGAAGAAAATAGTCGACCTCAAGTTTGTCGACACCAGCAGAATGTGTCGACACATTGTCATTAAGTCGACACATTATAGCAGAGTTAAAAAATGAATGTGTCGACACCTGAAGGCTATGTCGACACTTACTAAGGTTATGATTCTACAACAACTGTGTCGACACACAGGACTTGTGTCGACACACTGAAGAGTCAAGATCAAGTTATTTGCAGAAGAAGCTGTGTCGACTCAAAGGCAACTTAGTCGACATCACTGAAGACTGTGTCGACACCAAAGTCAATTATGTCGACACAGATAGACAGATGGTCTCGACACTTTCTGACAGACTGTTTCAACAACTTGTGATTCAAGACTAAGGCACAGGACTTGTTTGAAGACTTGACAGCTGTGGGTTACCACCGGTTAACTGAAGGTGTCAGACTTGTCAAAAAACGGTTAGAAACCGGATCAGCCGGTTACCATGAAGAATGTCTATAAATAGATAGATTCAGAAGGAGAAAGCAACTGTTGAAAAAAAAAACATTGTTCAGAATCAAAAAGTTGAGAAGGATTACGATCCAATTCATTTCAAGAAAGTGCTAGGCACTTAAGAAGATCTTCTCCGGGAGATCTAAGAAGACTATCTAAGGATAGATCTAAGAAGAGTTCTAATCAGAATTCAGAAGAATCTTTCAAAGTTCTGGATAGAGAGAGATCAAGTCAGAATTTGAAGAAGAAGAAAGAAACCACCAGTGGATTCTCAAGAAGCTGTTTGGAATCAACTCAGCTAAGTACATTTTCAAGAAGCTTTGAAGAAGGCTAAGAAACAGTTGATTGCATCAGCTGATCAAGAATTGTCTTGGCCTTTCTCTCTCAACTTTGGCAAGACAGTTAAACAATCTTTTCTATATTTCTGTAGGATCTGTTTACACAGATCTGAGTTGTAAGCCTATGTTATAAAGGCTGAGTGTAGGAGTGTTGAACTCTGAGTGGTAGGGCTGTTTGCCTGAGTGTAGGAGAAGGACATTCTCTGAGTTGTAGGCCTTGGGGAAGGCTGAGGTAGGGCAGTTGTGCCTGAGTTGTAGGAACCAGTTGGGTTCTGAGTTGTAGGATCTATTGATCTGAGATAAGTGGAAGTTTGGCCGAATCTAGCATACTGCTAGATAGGTGAAGGGGGAAAGTGGATGTACCCAGACCTTGGGGAACCACTATAAAACATAGTGCAATCTGTGATGTTTTGTTTTTTCTGTGATTGCTGTGTTTATTATGTTAGCTATTGAATTGAACTCTGCCTAGAAGTTTCAAAAGAAAAGCAGAACCTATTCACCCCCCCCCCCTCTAGGTATTTAGGCTGCCTTGAAAGTTAAACTATCAAGTGGTATCAGAGGGAGGTTACTCAAAAAGGACTTAACAGTCTGAGGTAGATCTGAAGGCAGATTCAAGATTCAAGAAGATGGGTTCTGGAGAGAATCATAAGGAGCTAGGGTCTATGAAATTACCCATATGCAAGAAGGAAATCTTTGGGATCTGGAAAGAGAGAGTCAGATTGTTTATGGAAGCATCTGACCCAAGGATTTACATCACAGTACAGGAAGGGCCCTTCACTCCAATGAAGATATCTGTTCTTGATGCAAATATCCAAATACCAAAGACTTATTCAGAAATGACCAAGGATGAAATCATCTTGGCAACCATGGATAAGAGGGCACAGAACATCATTGTCAGTGCCATAGATGATTCAACATTTCAGAATCTGATTCACTGCAAGACCTCCAAGGAGATGTGGGACACATTGATTGTCTACATGGAGGGATCTGAAGAAGTAAGGCTGGATAGAAAGTCTATGCTAAATCAGGAGTATGAAAGCTTTAGACAAGGAAAATCTGATAGCATAACTGAGTGCTATAAGAAATTCTATAGAATTGTGAATGAGCTAATATCCTATGGAAGAGTCTTCAGTACCTATGAACTGAATGACAAATTCTTAAGATCCTTATCAAAGGATTGGGATACAAAGATCTGTGCCATAAGAGAAGTGGCTAAATTAGCAGAGATATCTCCTCCAACCCTATTTGGAAAGTTACTATCCTATGAGATGCAACTTATGGTAAGGAAGGAGGAGGAAAGAAACTCAAGAGGAGAGCATAGAGAAAAGACTGTGGCATTTAATGCTGAAGCCACCAGAAAGAATAGGAGGAAATCACCATCTCCTCCTAAGGAAGTTGAAGAAGATAGTTCTGAAAATTCAGATAAGGGTTCAGTTAGCTGTGATTCAGATGTAGACTTTGCTGCATTCACTAGGCAATTCCAAAGGTTCTTGAAAAAGAAGCAATGGAAGTCTAGGCCTTCCACATCACAGCAAGTTGATGACTATTATCAGAAGAGAAGGTCATCAAGGAAAGAGAAAAGTAGATCAAAGCCCAGCAAAGCCACTACTTCAAAGATTGTCTGCTATTGTTGCAATAGGCCTGGACATGTAGTGGCTGATTGTCCTGACAAAAGGAAGGAATCTTCAGAAAAGAAGAAGACTTATCAGAAAGGCAAGAAGGAGAAATCCTTTGTAGCAAAGAAAGATAAAAGTCTGTCAGACCAGTCAACTTCAGAATCAGGATCTGAAGCTGAAGCATATATTGGACTATATGCTGCATCTGAGGAAGAAGAGTTTATGCAGTTGCTAGACTCCATCAATGAACATCAATGCATGGGTTTAATGACAAGATCAAAAGAGGACATATGCCAGAATCAGTCTGGTCCTACTGAGGTAAACTGTCCTTCTTGTACATCTGTTTGTAGTACAAATGAAGAATCAGCTACATCTGCATCAAGTGATGAAGATGCATCTGGATCTGAAGGAGATGTCTATCAATTGATAGACAAGTATGGGGACTTGTTGCAGGCCCTTAAGAAAAGCAAGAACCTGGTTAAAACACAGGCTCAGGAAATTGCTGAACTAAGGGTAGCAACAACTGAGTTAGAAAAAGTCCTTGATCAAAAATTAAATGAAATTGCCAAGCTGAAGAATATAACTATTATTCAGTTGGGCACAATTAATTATACTAATGATCAAGTAAAGAGTCTGGAGGCCAGACTTAGAATTGAAAGGGATTTAGTGGCTAGTTACTCTAAGCCAAAATCTGTCTTACCCTTGATAGATGAATTTGTCACTCAGAAGGGTAAGGCTGGATTAGGATTTAAAGGTAACTCCAGGGCTGGCAGATTCAAGAGGAAAGGCAAAGCCCCTATTCAGCCACTAAACCTTTCAGTCCCCATAAAGTTTAGTAAGGAGAAAGTGCCTTCTAACATATATGATCATGAAGATATTTAAGGTCATATTAAGACAAATGTTCTGAAGAACAAGGGTGTTAAGGCAAGCAGGCCTACCTATGGTCATAAACCCAATGGTTTTAAGAAATCAGTAGGTGAAGTTGCAACAGCACCAGCAATGAACAGAAATTCTTCTGACAAGGATGTATCTAGATCTAGATACAATAAGTTTGAATGTTGGTGTTGTGGCAAGAGGGGCCATTTTGCATTGGACTGCTGGTATAACACAAGTGTTATAAAGAATAAGAGTCTACCTGTTAGAAGAAGTTATGATAACTTTATTAATGCTAACCTGAACCAAGGACCCAAGACTTACTTGGGTTCTAAGGGTAAGTAATTCTGTATTGCAGGTGAATCCAAGTAACCATGCCCCTATATGGTACTTGGATAGTGGTTGTTCCAGGCACATGACTGGAACAAAGGGGCTGCTGAAGGAGTATTCATCTGTCAAAGATGGACATAAAGTGATCTTTGGTGGATCTGAAAAAGGAGTCATCAAAGGATTTGGTAACATCTCTTCTAACCTAATTACTATCACCCAAGTGGCCTATGTAAAAGGTTTGAAACATAATCTAATAAGCATAAGCCAGCTGAGTGATCTAGGATATGACATTTCATTTGGTAAGGATGGATGTCATATCAAAAGGTCAAGTGATCAAGAGATCATATTGACTGGGTATAGGAAGAGAAATGTGTATTGCCTTAATTTTGAATGTGAGAATAAGGCTTCCCCCATTTGTCTTGTAGCTGATGACAATGCTTCTCTTTGTGTTAAGTGGCACAAGAGATTGGCTCATCTAAACTACAAGACAATTGGCCAACTCTTTAGTAAAGAACTAGTGAGGAATGGGCCTCAAGTTAAGTGTATAAAGGAAGGGGTATGCTCAGCTTGTCAAAAGGGCAAGCAGACAAAAACCTCATTTCAAAGCCTTGAAAACAAGGATTCTGTGAGGTGCTTATACCTCTTGCATATGGATCTTTTTGGTCCTATGCCAGTTCACAGTCTAGGTAGGAAGGTCTACACTCTAGTGGTTGTAGATGACTATTCTAGATTTACATGGGTGTTCTTTCTGAGACAAAAATCTGAAACCCCAAGTGTATTATTTAATTTTGTAAAGCAAATTCAGAATGAACTGAATAGTACAGTGGTCAAAATCAGAAGTGACCATGGTACTGAGTTTCAATCTGAAAGCATAACAAACTTGTGTATAGACTTTGGGATTTTCCAAGAGTTCTCCTCACCTAGAACACCTCAGCAAAATGGAATTGCTGAAAGAAAGAATAGAACATTAATTGAAACTGGTAGAACTCTATTGAGTGACACCTCTCTCCCAGAGTATTTTTGGGCTGAGGCAGTTAACACTGCTTGTCATGTCATCAATAGGGCTTCTATCACCAAAAGCCACAGAAAGACTCCCTATGAGATTGTGAAAGGCAGAAAACCAAATCTGTCCTATTTTAGGATCTTTGGTTACAAATGCTATATACTTAACAATGGCAAGTCATATTTGACTAAGTTTGCTGCCAAATCCCAGGATGGGATACTTGTTGGGTACAGCACAAATAGTAAGGCCTATAGAATCTTCAACTTAACTACTCAAGTTGTTGAAGAATCTGTGCATGTTGTATTTGATGAAACAAGATTAATCAATTGTGAGTTGTCTTGTAGATCAAATGACTCAACAGGTATAAGCAAGAAGATGGACAAGCTCTCCATTGCTGAAGCTTCAAAGGAAGATGGAGCATTGGAAAATGAAGGTTGCTGTCCAGGGGGAGTACAAGAGATAATGGAAGCTGATGAAAACCAAGAGGAACAACAGAATGAAGAAGCTGGAGATGCACAACCTGAAGGGAATCTACCTCCAGCTATAAGATATCTAAGAGATCATCCTACTGATCAGATAATTGGTGATCCAAGACAAGGAGTTCAAACTAGAAGCAGAAATCAAAGCACAGTTTTGCATTCTAGTTTCTTGTCCCAAATGGAACCTAAGAAGTTTGAAGAAGCTATCCAAGACCAGCACTGGATTGATGTTATGCAAGAGGAGCTGAATCAATTCAGAAGGTGCAAAGTCTGGGAGCTTGTTCCTAAACCAAGAGGCCACAACATAATTGGCACTAAGTGGATCTATAGGAACAAGCTAGATGAAAGTGGAATAATAGTAAAGAATAAAGCAAGATTGGTTGCAAAAGGATACAGGCAGGAAGAAGGGATTGACTTTGATCAAACCTTTGCTCCAGTAGCAAGGCTGGAGGCAATCAGAATGTTCCTTGCCTATGCAGCCTACCAAGACTTCAAAGTATACCAGATGGATGTGAAGTCAGCATTTCTGAATGGTGATCTTAAAGAAGAAGTATATGTAGAGCAGCCATCAGGTTTTGTAGATCCTCTTAAACCTGATTCTGTGTATAAGCTTAGGAAAGCTTTGTATGGGTTAAAACAAGCTCCAAGGGCTTGGTATGAAACCCTGTCTACCTTCCTCATTGAGAATAAATTCTCAAGAGGAAAGATAGATAAAACTCTATTCCTTAGGGAATCCAAAGGAAAGATCATCTTAGTCCAGATCTATGTTGATGACATAATCTTTGGATCTACTGAAAACAATCTTTGTAAAAAGTTTGCCAAACTTATGCAAGGGAAGTTTGAGATGAGCAGTATGGGAGAACTTAAGTTCTTCTTGGGACTCCAAGTAAGACAGACTGATGATGGATTGTCCATATCCCAGTCTAAGTTCACCAAAGAATTAATTAAGAAATATGGTATGGAGTCATCCTCCTCCATGAGAACTCTTATGGGAACAAGTATGCCTATATGCAAAGATGAGGCAGGTAAACCTGTTGATGAATCATTGTATAGAGGAATAGTTGGGTCTCTACTATATCTCACTGCTAGTAGACCTGACATTATGTATGCTACATGTGTCTGTGCTAGGTACCAAGCCTGCCCTAAAGAATCTCATTATACTGCAGTCAAAAGGATTCTGAGATATCTAAAGGGCACTCCTACTCTAGGTCTTTGGTACCCTAGGAATAGAGATTTTCTACTAACAGGCTATTCAGATGCAGATTTTGCAGGATGTAGAGAGGATAGAAAGAGTACTACAGGTACTTGTCAATTCCTGGGGGGAAGACTAATATCTTGGAGTAGTAAGAAGCAGACCAGTGTGGCAATTTCCACAGCTGAGTCAGAGTATGTTGCTGCTGGAAGCTGCTGTGCACAGCTATTGTGGATGCAGCATCAGCTTAAGGATTATGGTATTCAGGTAAGTAGAACACCCCTTTTATGTGATTCAAAGAGTTATATTTCTATTGCTAATAACCCAGTTTCTCATAATAGAACTAAGCATATAGAAATCAAATACCATTTTCTTAGAGAACATGTAGAAAGAGGAGACATCTCATTGGAATTTGTAAAAACAGATTATCAAATAGCAGATGTGTTTACTAAGCCTTTAGATGAAACCAAATTCAATAAATTCAAAATTGAATTAGGTATGTTAACCATTGATTAATGTATTAACAAAATCATTAACAATGCAATTGAAGTGACATATAAATAAGTAAAGGTAATAACAACAACATAATCAAGTGTTAAAAAGGACACATTGAAGTTACAGAAATTGGCTAAGTAAGAATGTGTCGACACATTCAGTAGTAATGTGTCGACTCAGAGAAATTATGTCGACAAGTCAGAAATATTGTGTCGACACAGAGAATATGTGTCGACACTTAAGAGTTATATTGTCGACTTAACCAGAAATACAATGTCGACTCAACCAGGAAAATGGTGTCGACACTTACAGAATATGTGTCGACACTTATCCTTAGAGTCGACACAGAATTTCTGTTTATCTAAGGTGTCGACATAACCACAAATTGGTGTCGACACATAGTAGGCTGAAGTAATGTCGAGACGGTAGAAGTTTGTGTCGACACATTCCGTCTGTGTCGACACATTTTGACTGATTTTGGCGCCTTTTGAACTTCTTTCAACTGCGGCTATAAATAGGTCAAAATCTCATTTTGTCGACACGCTTCCAAGGTTTTCGAGACTAAAACCCTGTGTCGACAGTCTATCTTTCTCTCTTCTCTCAAGCTTTCTCGACAAAACGATGGCGCCAAAGATTGAAGATAACATCAATGAAGGGTATGAGTTGGTGCGCCAGGCCTTTGCAGAGGCGCCGCCAGATGTCTAAGGAGTTATCACCCTCCTCTCTGCATCAGGGTTAGAATTTCTCATTTCAGAACCTACTAAAATCTGGAAGAAGGAGGTGCACGAGTTCTTTATCTCTGCATCAGTCCATTCTACTGGCCTCAAGATTAAGTCTACTGTTCAAGGGACTAAGGTAAAGATTAACCAAAGAAGTATAAGAAAGATCTTCCAATTGCAAGTAGTTGAGAATGAAGAGGAAGTTCCTATATCTAAGACAAGGGAAGCTCTTCAATGGTGTGGACTGGATTCAGGATTGAAGATTGGAGCTGCATTCCACAGGAAGGGAATGAATCAGCAAGGAAAGTTCTTGTCAGAAGTAGTTGGGAAGGTAATCCTCTGCAAGACAGGTGGACATGATAGGATTTCAGCCTATATGTTCAGCCTGATGACCAGGATTGTATTTACTATTCCTACTGATTGGTCAGGAGTGATCTTTGACAAGATCAAAGAAGGAATCAAGAAGCCTAACATGGCTAGGATCATGAGCCTGTACCTCACTGGAGTGATTCCTGATGTGATGCAGCAACTGCAAGGGAGTAAGATTAATCATATGAGAAGAATGGATATGAGACTATTCTCTAGGTGGGATAGGGTGCTGTCAAAGGATGGGCCTGAAGAGAGCAGGCCAGACACCCCTGTGCAATCCCCTACACAAAATCAAGAATCTGAACAAGTACAAGAAGATCCACTGAGGACACAGCTTGACTCAACTGTGGTCCAGGAAGTATCAACACCTGCACAGATGCAGGGGGAGCCAGTTTCCACTCCTGCTCCAAAGGTATCTACTCCTGCTCAGGTATAGGGGGAGCTAATGTATTTTACTATAAAAGACATTGCTCATATTCTTATTTCTGCACAGGTTCAGGGGGAGCTAGTGTCCACTCCTACTCCTGACACTACAAATACTGAAGTGCAAGTACAAGAGGAAGCACAGTTAAACTTATCTCAAGATTCAACTGCTGTAGAAGTGGCAGCTCAACTAGAATTTACTATGGAGGAGCTATTCCCAGATATTGATACTACTGCTGATAAGGTAGGAGGTGGACCAGATATTGAGAAGTCCATAGGAATGGACATTGATCGGGAAGGTGCAGTTGAACCACAGGTTGAGGATGAGCCAGTGGATGTTGAAGCTGAGCAACAACCCCTGGAACAGATACAATTCATCATCCACAAGAAAGAATTCATGTAGATACCTCATCTGAAACAAAAACTGAAGAAGCCAGGGTGGCAAAGAAAAGAAAACTTGTTGTCTTTAAGAGAAGAAGCAAGAACTATAAGCAGGCTTTACAGACCACACCTCCACAAGTTTCTCCAGCCTTTGATTACAACAAATTTATGATAGATCTACAAGTGAAATTGGATGAACAAAGGTTGGCTATGGAAAAGTATGTTGATGAGAATAGCAAGTCACTTCAGTTTGACTTAGCTCAGGATATCAAGTCCATCCAGTTTCAGGTCAACTTGCATAAAACTGAAATGACAGATTGCTTCCACAAGGGTGGCAATGCTGTGGTTTATCTAGCTAAACAACAGGAGGCTATCACTACAAAAGTGGATGACATTGCTTTGAAGCAAAGTTATGTTTTGGAAAATCAGATCAGAATGAATGATAATTTAACTGAATCTCATAATGAGATCATTAAGGAGGTCAAGAAGATTGTTCCAGGTCTGCCTGCAGATAGAGCCAAAGAAAGGGAAGAATTTGATAAGAATTTTCAAGCTGCCATTGCATCTGTTAAGACTGCCATCACAACCTCTCAAAAAGAAATATCTGACAAGCTTCAAAAGTTAAGACCATTTTTCAAAGAGGGAGTGAATTATTTGGATGGCCAAATTCGATTTCAAAAGGAAGATCTAAGAGATCATATATCTAGAGAAGCCATAAAGGGGGAGAGGATGCTAATACATGCAGGCTCAGAGCACTCCAAATGGGTGACCAATAGCATTCAAGCCACTTTGGGATATCCCCCATTGTGTGATGATGCTATGGTAGCTGAATCAGGAATACAATCAAATCTACTTGAAGGCACTCAACCTGAGGTTGACCAAGTCATTTACCCCCCTCCAGATTTTGACTTGATTGATCAGAAAGTTCAAGGAATGTATAGTCCTCCAAAGGAGGTTACTAATATTGTCTTTGGAAAGGTTGATAAGCCTGAGGCTAATATGAAAGAACAGCAGGATGCTCTATTGGCAAAGAAGAAATTCAGAGAGCAGGCTGTACTTAAGCCAGATTATGAGCAGTGGAGTCCTACTTCAAGGAACATAATACTCACTGCATGGAAAGCTGTACAAGATAAAGTTCATGAGAGAGGGAAGTGGTACAATGAAATTGAATGGCAGAAGTATGAGGCAAGGCAAGAGGCAATAGTACAATTCAGAAGGAAAGCCAAGCTGGGAAGACTGCCATCAGATGCTAAGGAGCCAAGCAAATACTTCCCTAAGCCTTTTCATTATTTTGAAAGGCAAAGGATCAAGGAAGAAGCTCAGAAGAAAGCTGATCTTAAAGGAAAGAAGATAGCTGAAGAATCAGAAGCTCCTGTGACAGCTACAATTCAATCTGGCAAAGGGATTATGATTAGAGAGCCTGATCAATCCTGATTTTGTTTTAAATATTTTGTAATGTTGTGATGTAATCATTAAATGTAAAACATTGTAATCAAACATTACCCAGTTATAAACAAAATATTGTTTGGCATATTTTAATGTGCATTCTGTGATGAATGATTCTTTGTTATGTTTTGTTTATATTAAAGTATTCCTGGTATGTCATTAATCATCATTTAGTACTGTTTATAAATGGTGTATATCATTGGCTATAGGGGTTATGACTTCTCCAAATAGGGGGAGATTGTTGGGTACATTGGAAAATGTGTACCTGATTTGAAGAAGCCCAACCTAGCTCAATGGTATACATCAAGGTGTATTTGATGTTGTTTTAAGTTGACATGTGCAAGTGAAGAATTGATTAAGTATGCAGAAAAATTCTAAGTCCAAGTGTCGACACAGAGGAAGCAGTGTCGACACATAGAAGAAAATTGTCGACACAACACTAGGAAAAAGTGTCGACACAGAAGAAGTAAGTCGACACAACACTGGGAAGCAGTGTCGACACATAGCAGTTAGTCTACAACTACACTGGGAAAAAGTGTCGACATAGAAGAAGTAAGTCGACACAACACTGGGAATTTGTGTCGACACAGAAGAAAAGCGTCGACCTCAACATTGGGAGAATATGTCGACACAGAAGAGTATAGTCGATCTCAAGATTGTCGACATTATCTGAATGTGTCGACACAGAAGAAAATAGTCGACCTCAAGTTTGTCGACACCAGCAGAATGTGTCGACACATTGTCATTAAGTCGACACATTATAGTAGAGTTAAAAAATGAATGTGTCGACACCTGAAGGCTATGTCGACACTTACTAAGGTTATGATTCTACAACAACTGTGTCGACACACAGGACTTGTGTCGACACACTGAAGAGTCAAGATCAAGTTATTTGCAGAAGAAGCTGTGTCGACTCAAAGGCAACTTAGTCGACATCACTGAAGACTGTGTCGACACCAAAGTCAATTATGTCGACACAGATAGACAGATGGTCTTGACACTTTCTGACAGACTGTTTCAACAACTTGTGATTCAAGACTAAGGCACAGGACTTGTTTGAAGACTTGACAGCTGTGGGTTACCACCGGTTAACTGAAGGTGTCAGACTTGTCAAAAAACGGTTAGAAACCGGATCAGCCGGTTACCATGAAGAATGTCTATAAATAGATAGATTCAGAAGGAGAAAGCAACTGTTGAAAAAAAAACATTGTTCAGAATCAAAAAGTTGAGAAGGATTACGATCCAATTCATTTCAAGAAAGTGCTAGGCACTTAAGAAGATCTTCTCCGGGAGATCTAAGAAGACTATCTAAGGATAGATCTAAGAAGAGTTCTAATCAGAATTCAGAAGAATCTTTCAAAGTTCTGGATAGAGAGAGATCAAGTCAGAATTTGAAGAAGAAGAAAGAAACCACCAGTGGATTCTCAAGAAGCTGTTTGGAATCAACTCAGCTAAGTACATTTTCAAGAAGCTTTGAAGAAGGCTAAGAAACAGTTGATTGCATCAGCTGATCAAGAATTGTCTTGGTCTTTCTCTCTCAACTTTGGTAAGACAGTTAAACAATCTTTTCTATATTTCTGTAGGATCTGTTTACACAGATCTGAGTTGTAAGCCTATGTTATAAAGGCTGAGTGTAGGAGTGTTGAACTCTGAGTGGTAGGGCTGTTTGCCTGAGTGTAGGAGAAGGACATTCTCTGAGTTGTAGGCCTTGGGGAAGGCTGAGGTAGGGCAGTTGTGCCTGAGTTGTAGGAACCAGTTGGGTTCTGAGTTGTAGGATCTATTGATCTGAGATAAGTGGAAGTTTGGCCGAATCTAGCATACTGCTAGATAGGTGAAGGGGGAAAGTGGATGTACCCAGACCTTGGGGAACCACTATAAAACATAGTGCAATCTGTGATGTTTTGTTTTTTCTGTGATTACTGTGTTTATTATGTTAGCTATTGAATTGAACTCTGCCTAGAAGTTTCAAAAGAAAAGCAGAACCTATTCACCCCCCCCCCTCTAGTTGTTTAGGCTGCCTTGAAAGTTAAACTATCAGAGGAGGAGGAGTAAGAAGAGTCCGGGGAGCTGGGAGAAGAGGAGGAGGAGAAGGAAGGGGGCAGGGTGGCGTTACCCTTTTGTGACTTCAATCAGGAGGAAGGCCACGCAACGGCCACCTGCCCGGAGTTCTTGGAGATGCGGGAAGTCAGAGGAATGGAGAGACAGGATTCGCCGGTAAGGATCTTGGAAGTGCAGCAGGGAGGGGAGTAAGATAGATGCGAGGACCGGGTAGACGTGGGGACCCGAGGAGGGATCAGAGTGATCCACGGAGGGGTGGGGATTGAGGCAACCCGCAAGGGGAGCCTTCAAACCATGTTCCGCAGAGGGGTCGCCTCGACCTCCTTAGCTCCCCCTCCTGAAGAAAAAAATCATCTTTTCATCCGCGGATATACCGGACTACGAAGATCCGTTCTGCGATGCCCTGGTGATTCAGACAGCGGTGGAGAACTTCACGGTCTCCAGGATACTGGTGGACAATGGGATCTTGGTGAACGTCATATTCAAGAGAGCCTTCAATGAGATGAAGGTTGAAGGGAAGAGGGTCCTAACCTCAGATGGACCGATGTTCGGGTTTTCTGGAGAAAGGAAAGAAGTAAAGGGAGGAGTAGGACTGCATGTAAAGCTGGGTGGTGTGTCACGGAACTGTAGGTTCGTGATAGTGGACGCCCCAAGTAGTTACAACGCCATCTTTGGGCGTCCCCTCATCAGCGCATTTCGCTGCGTCCCCTCCTCGTTTCATCAATGTCTCAAGTTCAATAACGGAGGGGTGCAGGTCAGGATCAGGGGGGATCCAAAGGTAGCAAGACAATGCTACATGACGGCAGTTAACACTGTGTCTTGGATAGCGGAGGCAGAAGAACTTGAGAGAGAGCTAGCAGGGAAAAAGGAGGTGAGTTCGGAGGTAGAGGAGCAAGTGGGAGGAGAAGATGAGAAGGAGGCCCGGAGGGGGGAGGAAGTCGAGCAGCAGTAGGAGGAGAGCCTGGAGGAGGCGATGGAGGCAGGGGAGAAGCTAGCCACTGGAATCGAGCACGAGGGTTTGGAGGAAGTGATGGATGAAGAGGAGGGCCAAGTGGCAAGAGTTGAGCAAGAGGCCCTGAGGGATGTGGAGATTCATCAGCTCCAGGAGGAGAAATCAGGGGAGGCAATGGAGGCTGAAGGAGGGGAGGAGTTGGAGTTTGGGGAAGAAGCAAGGGGAGGTTGGGAGCAATCGCGGTTGGAGCAGGCCGAAGAAGTGGTGGAGATGGAGGTCTCCACCAGAGCAGGGCAGGTGCAGAGGGTACGGATCAGTGGGGGCCTAAGCCCCGAGGACCAGGAGCAGATGAGAGCTTGCATCTAGAGTAATGTCGACATCTTCGCCTGGAGCGTGGCGGACATGTCGGGCATTGACGCGGATATGGCTTTTCATCGCCTGAACTTGGACCCCAGGACTCGTCCCATACTCCAAAAGATGAGGGCCATCACCACCAAGCTGGAGGAGCCCATCCGCGAGGAGGTCAGAAAGCTCTTGGAGGCAGACTTCATCTCGGAGGTCCAGTACCCAGGCTGGATCTCCAACGTGGTAATGGTTAAGAAAGGAGGAGGGAAGTGGCGCATGTGTATTGACTTCTCTTTATTAAATAAATCATGCCCCAAGGATTGCTACCCTCTGACTCGAATCGACGCGTTGGTTGACTCAGCTGTCTATTTTTCTGTTATGAGTTTTCTTGATGCTTTTTCAGGTTATCACCAGATTCGCATGCACCCCCCCCCCCAACGTCAAAGACGTCTCCTTCATCACCAGGGAAGGGTGCTTAGGCTATAAGATGATGCCCTTTGGGATGAAAAATGCAGGGGCCACATACCAGCGCATGATGGATCGAGTCTTCCAGGGGCAGAGAGGGAGAAACTTAGAAGTCTATGTCGATGAACTGATGGTGAAAAGCAAGTGTGTGAGCTCACACCTGTGGGACCTAGAAGAGACCTTTGCCACCCTCAGAAGGTTCAAGATGAGGATGAATCCCTTGAAGTGTGTCTTCGGTGGCCAGCCGCGGGAAGTTCCTCGGACATCTCTTGACTCCGACAGGGGTGGAGCCAAACTCGGATAAGGTAAAGGTCATTCTAGACTTGGAGTCACCTCGCAATGCCAAGGAGGTCCAACGCTTGGCAGGCAAGCTGGCTGGACTAAGCAGGTTCCTTTCGTGATCAGGAGACAAATGTTCATCGTTATTCAAAGTGTTGAGGGGTAACCATAGGTTTGAATCGACAGCCGAGTGTGAGGAAGCCTTCCAAGGACTGAAGAGATAGCTCTCCCGGGCTCCCCTACTTCAAAGCCCAAAAGAAGGGGAGGACCTATCCCTGTATCTCGGGGTGGGAGCGGAAGACGTGAGCTATGTTCTAGTCAGGGAAGAGGGGAAGAAGCAGCTATCCATCTACTACGTAAGTCGGATCTTGAGGAAGGCGGAGCTCCGTTACCCCATCCTCGAAAAGCTAGCATATGCTCTGATCGTTTCGGCAAGAAAGCTTCGGCCATATTTCCAAGCACACACGATTAAGGTGGTAACCTACCATCCTCTTCGCAAGATCTTTGAAGGGATGGAGCACTCGGGGAGGCTGGCCAAGTGGTCCATTGAGCTGAGCAAATTCAACATCTCTTTTGTCCCAAGGCTCTCCATTAAGGCGCAAGCAGTAGCAGACTTCCTGGCAGACTATATTGTTGAAGTCAGGGAAGAAGAGCCGCGACAGCAGGGGGCGTGGAAGGTGATGGTTGATGGGGCATCGGGAAAGCATTCCATGGGGGGAGGAGTGGTGTTGGTAAGCCCCTAGGGGGTGGCCATAGAATAGGCGGTGGCCTATCACTTTCCGGTGACCAACAATCAGGCAGAGTACGAAGCCGTGATAGCCGGTCTTCGTTTAACAAGGGAGCTAGAGATCCAGGACATAGAGGCCTTCACAGATTCAATGGTGGTGGCATCGCAGATCCGAGGAGAGTTTGAGGCTCGGGAGCCTACCCTCGTAAAATATTTATCCAAGGTAAGGGCAATCATCGGAGGATTCCGGTCCTTCTCCATCCAACATGTTCCCAGGGAAGAAAGTGCAGCGGTTGATCGATTGGCGAAGTTTGGGCCTCGGGGAGGAGGAACCATAATTGAACTGTTCTGACCGGCAATTGCGGAAGGGGAGTTGATGGAGGTAGGACGACGATCCTCCTAGGTAGACCCATTGGTGACCTTCCTGACCACTGGCGAGCTGTCGGAGGAGGTTAAGGACGCAAAGAGCTTCAGGCGAAAGGCAGCTCACTATCTGATGCTAGAAGGGGGTCTGCATCACAAGATGTTGTCAGGGCTCCTTGCGAGATGTTTGACAGAGGAGGAAATCCCGAGGATCCTGGAAGAGGTACATTCGGGAGAGTGCGGCAGCCACTCAGGGAGAAGGACGTTGGAGGCAAGGGTGGTAAGGCAAGGATATTTCTGGCAGTCCCTGAGGAAAGATGCGGTTGAGTTTGCGAAGAGATGCCTAAAATTTCAAGTATACGCACCCCTCCAGCTCCTGCCCGCTCAAAGGCTTCGTAGCATCACGGCGTCGTGGCCTTTCGCCATCTGGGGGTTGGATCTAATTGGACCTTTTCCCCCAGCTAGCGGTCAGAGGAGGTTCCTCCTAGTCATGATCGATTACTTCTCTAAGTGGCTGGAGATCAAGTCTCTAGCCAAGGTCACCTCCCAGGTCATCAGGAACTTTGTTTGGGGAGAAATCGTATGCAGGCACGGGCTGCCCCGAGCAATAGTAATAGATAATGGTCCTCAGTTTGCTAGTGAGGAGTTCATCAGCTTCTGTACCCAGCTGAGGATAGACCTTAGGTTTGCCTCTGTCCATCACCCCCAGAGCAATGGCCAGGTGGAAGCGGCAAATAAGATTATTATGAACTTGCTCAAGAAAAAGGTGGAGAACCTGTGGGGGAACTGGGTAGAGCAGCTCCCCTCCGTCCTGTGGGCCTTGCGAACGACCCCAAACACGACCACCAGTGAGACCCCCTTTAAGCTCTCTCATGTGTGCGAGGTTGTCCTCCCAGTAGAGTTCGAGGTTCAGTCCCCGCGGGTCACGACCGCGGGCGAAGGAGAGAAGGCTTGGAGATTGGGAAACGAAGAAGAGTTGCGCCTCTCGCTAGACATGGTAGAGGAGCTGCCGGATATTGCGGACATCAGGCAGGAATAGATCAAGCGGCGAATGGCCAAGTACTTCGATAAACATGTTAGAATCAAGCAATTCGCCAAAGGGGACCTAATGCTGAAAAAGGTCGACGCGGCAGGGAGGTCGACCCCTGTTGGCAAGCTCAACCCCAGCTGGGAAGGACCTTACATAGTAAAGGAGGTTCTGGCAAACGGAGGTTATTACCTCCAGGATGTGGAGGGAAGGACCTTGAGCCACACCTGGAGCGGTGATGATCTAAAGCGCTTCTACCCGTAAGGGAAAAAGGGGATTGTACTGTTGTAGTCAAATATTATCATTTTGAAACATTGTAATACCAAAATGCTATTAGGGTATTCTTATTGCTTTGATCTGATATCTGCTTTCTCATCTTAATGATAGAAGAGGTTTGGTTTGAGAAATCTTCATCAACACCCCGAGCTCGGCTCGACCCCAGGTAGACCCGCTGCGCAGGCTCTCATCTAGCTGGCAGGTCCAAAGGCTCGCCTGTGGGGGAGAGGTTTGGTTTTAGAAATCTGTTGGTACCCTAGTTTGGATTTGAGTTCTGTCTTCTCTTTTAGTTTCTTGACCCAAGATTTATCTATGGTCAAAGGTTAGCTAATAGGTTAGATTCCCTTAGTTGTAGAATTGCTTATCCAGATGAAAATTTGGTTAAGTTGTTTTTTGTTCGACTATGGTCGAACGCCGCTCGATTATCGTCTATCGACTGGTCGACGATCGTCTATCAGTTGTTCGACGTTCGTCTGTCAGCAGATCGTCTGTCTCTGAGTTAGTTCAACTCTTGATCGCTCGACGTTCTGTGGAATCTGCCACGCCGATCGTCGAACCCCGCTCGACTTCTTTTGACCAGACAGATTTCTTGATAGTTCAACTATCTGCTTGGATAGTTCAACTATCTGATAGTTCGACTATCTGTCTTGATAGGTCGACTATCTATTGTGTTTGATAGTTCGACTATCTGCTTAGATAGTTTAACTATCTGATAGTTCGACTATCTGTTTGATAGGTCGACAATCTGTTTTCTTTGATAGTTCGACTATCTGTTTGATAGGTCGACTACCTGTTTTCTTTGATAGTTCGACTATCTGTTTGATAGGTCGACTATCTGTTTTCTTTGATAGTTCGACTATCTGTTTGATAGGTCGACTATCTGTTTTCTTTGATAGTTCGACTATCTGTTTGATAGGTCGACTATCTGTTCTCTTTGATAGTTCGACTATCTGTTTGATAGGTCGACTATCTGTGTTGCTTGATAGCTCGACTATCTATCTTGATAGGTCGACTATCTGATGGCTCGACTATCTGTTCTGATAGGTCGACTATCTGCTGTGGTAGTTCGACTATCTTCTTTGGTAGTTCGACTATCTGTATCGTTCGACTATCTGTTTGATAGGTCGACGATCTCTGTGCTTCGGTCGACGATCTCCGAGGGTCGTTCGACGTTTTGCTGTATGTCTTTAATAATTTTGTCCTCTTCTATTCTATGATTTATTTCATACTTATTTGGCATATTATTTCAATAAATTTGTGCTATTATTTCCAGGCAATCTCTGCTCCATTCCTTATGTTTGAGCCAATCTTTATCTGACAAAGTGTTTTGTCTTATTAGTTGAAATATATTTTCTACCAGGCTGTCCTTTATAGCCGTTAGACTCAAAAAGTCTTCTATGGCCGTAAAGAGTTCTTTCTGATGTGACTTTTTCTAGCCTCTTTTATCTGATTGGATATGCAGCTTCTTAGAAAGCTTTATCCCCTTATAGCATGTCTGTCTGCAGGATTTGTTTTTGCTTTATGCTTTTTGCAGCCCAGATTGCTGATTCCAGATGAAGACAAAGATTCAAACTCAAATTAAAGCCGTTGCAAAGGCTCATATAAAAAGAGCTTCTTTTGAAAGAAGAAGTGACCGAGAACACATACACTCAGCAGCATAGAGAAAGAGAGAAAGCAAGAAAGTTCTACAGCTCTCAAAAATTCACATTCAACTAAGAAGATCAAATCTTCTTCAGCATTCTTCTTCATCCTGAGTTCATCCTGCTTACAGGAAGACTTTCACTCAGAGGCTTTTTAGAAGAAGAAGAAGAAAGAAAGCTGTTTGAAGAAGAACACCTTTTCCAAATCAAGAGTCTTCTTCAAGCTTCTCCTTCAGAACCCCAAGACAGTTCTTTGTCTTAGTTCAGAAGAGTTCCTGCACCCTAAAGCAAGACTCCTTCCTGGATATTCTCTAAGCCAGGGGGAGCCTTGATTCTTTAGAGCTTTCCAGCTCTGTGCAATCCACTAGCTTCTCTAATCTGCTTAACAATAGAGAAGAAACCTTAACTCTCTCAACCTCCTGTGCAAAGGGTTATTACTCCCTTCAAAAGTGAACCTTTGGTGGCAGGGCACCTGATCAAAAACCTGTGTTGGATTTTGAGCTCCTGATCAAAAGCTCAAAGGGTCTACTTGATCTACCTGAAGCAGATCAGTTGGTGGCAGGGCACCTGAACAAAACCTGTAGTGGATTCCTACCAGGGTGGTAGAAGAGTGGACGTACCTATTTAGAGGGACAACTATAAAATTCCTTATGTCGTCTGTGCTGCTTATTTAATTTATTGCACTGTGGTTGTGGGTAGAAATAACTAGGATTGCTAGTTGCTGTGATAGGATCCCAAGCTTAACTGTAATTACAGTTAGCTCTCTCTTGTGCACTACACTTTGTATTAGGCTCTAGGGTTATCAATATCTATAAACTAATTCCGCAAATTAATTCTAAGGGAGTTGAGTAGGGTGTCATAATTTTTGAATACTCTATTCACCCCCCCCCCCTCTAGAGTTGTATCTATCCTCACTTTCAATTGGTATCAGAGGGAGGTTGACTGACTGTACAGACTAACACCTGAGTCACAAGATCCTGATAGATACCAAGCTTATAAATATTCACTATCATGGCCCAGTCTAAGGATTACTCTAGCACCAGACCTACAGCTTGCAACTTAGCAAAGTTTAGCATCTGGAAGGCAAGGATTAAGTTATATATGAACTCTATTGATGAGAGTATTTTTGCTTCTATTTTGACAGGACCACCAAGAGCACCTACTGCAGCTACTGCTTCATCATCAACAGATATGAGTGCAGTGCCTCCTCCAGATTACAACGATGAATACAAAAAGGCAAAGATAGCAGATGCCAAAGCAATGAATATTCTGGCTCCGACAATGTCTGATAAAGTATTCCAGAAAGTTGTTGACTGCTCCTCAGCAAAAGCAATGTGGGATACACTGAACCAGATTGTAGCTGGTTCAGCTGATGAAAGGAAGGACAGAAGGTCCAACCTTATCTCCCAGTATGAAAACTTCAAGAAAACTGATGCTGAATCAGTTGAAGCAATGTACACCCGGCTCAGCTCAATCATCAATGAGTTGAGGACTCTTGACAAGGATATATCATTGACAGAGGTCAATGATAAGATTCTTTTGTGCTTCCCTAGCACATGGGATCTGAGGATCTGGCCTATCAAGGAGGCCAGAAGTACAAATGAAATCTCAACAGAAGCTCTCCTTAGCAAGCTCAAGTCTTTTGAGCAAGTGCTGAAGACTAGAGAAGCTGAGGCTGAAGCAAAGACTCCAACTCCAGCAAGAAAAGAGCAAACTCTTGCTCTCAAAGCTGCTGATGCTTCTAAAGTAAGCCAATCTAATGAGGAGCTGATGGCACTCTTTGCCAAAAGGTTTCTCAAGATGGGAAGAAAAGACTTCAGAAAGAAATCTTCAAGATATGAAGATAAACCAAGGTATGATAGATCTACTGCTAAAGAAATCATTTGTTATGGTTGCAGGAAACCTGGACACATTCTACCAGAGTGTCCAGAGGAAAAGGGCAAAGAAAAGAGAAAGGAAAAGGAACATCACAGGAAACACTCCAAGTCCTCCTCCTACAAAAACAAGAAAAAGGAGAAGGGATTTGTTGCTGAAACTTGGAGTGATTCAGATGAGAAATCTTCCTCCTCAAGCTCTAGTGAGGATGAGGAAGAGAAGAAGGCAAAGGAAATCTGCCTTATGGCTATTGATGCCTGCAGCAATCACTCAGCTGCAGAGAATTCTGATGATGATGAAGATATGCCTACAGAAGATCAGGTATTGTCTTCATATGACTTTTCTTCTTCTGAATTTAAAACAGAGTTTAAATCCCTTTGCTTAGATTTTATTAGTTCTGAAAAGGAAATTAAGGACCTTAGAAATAAGCTTGCTGAATCTGAATTTATCTCTAATGAAAACATTAGGTTAACAGCAGAACTCACTAATTCTAGTGAAGAAATAAAATTCCTTAAGAATGAATTAGCTAAGTCAAAAAGGTTAGAAGAATCTCTGAATGGTAGAAGCCTTAAGTTGCTTGAAATAACCAGCATGTCAAACACTAGGTCAGGCAATAATAAGCTAGGCTTAGGAGCTTTATCTTGTGAACCCCCAATTATTCTTAAAAATCATCTTTCAACTCCAGTGAACTTTATCTCAGCTGATGGGATAAAGAACATTGAGCAAGTAAGCCAAGTTAATCAAACCTTAAACAAAGCTAAGAGAGAAAAGAGAAAACAAAAGTTTAAGGAAATACAAAAAGCGTCGAACGCTGCTCGACGATCACAGGCTCAGTAGTCAAATGAAGCTCGATGATCTGTGCATCCATCATCGAACGCCGATCGACGTTTTCAATATGAATTTCAAAATTATAACCAGAACCTTAGAAACCTTAATATGAGTAGAAACCCTAGGTTTGTGGACCCATTAACTGCATGGAGCATCCCACCTAGGAGATCTTACCCTTTAGGTTATAAACCCCAACCTGCTTATTCTTTTATTTCTAGTTTTCATTATGTAAAAAATAATGGACCCAAGGTTACATGGGTCCACAATGTTTAACTTAACTCACTGCAGGTGAAGACCTATCCTATCACTCAGGACAAGTGGTATTTGGATAGTGGTTGCTCCAAACATATGATAGGGAAGAAAGAAAATCTGTCAAAGTTCAAGGCCAAGCTTGGACCAAAGGTGATCTTTGGGGATTCTAGCTGTGGTCAAACTGAAGGATATGGTAGGATTACCATTGGAGCAGTAACTTTCAAGAGGGTTGCATATGTAACTGGACTGAAGCATAACCTTATCTCAGTAAGTCAGTTATGTGATGCAGGATATCAGGTATCATTCACTAACACTCTTTGTAATATTACTTTAAATAGTAATGTTGTGTTAGTAGGTATTAGACAAGGCAATATTTATTTAGTAGATTTTAATTCAACCCATTCTGAAATCTGCTTATTTAATGAAGTAACAAATAACAACACCTTATGGCATAAAAGGCTTAGCCATGTTAACCTCAAGAACATATCTAGGTTATCTAAATACAACCTTGTTAGAGGTTTACCTTCTTGCCCCTACAAGAAGGAGAGCCTATGCAAGGCTTGTCAATTAGGCAAGCAAACCAAGAATTCATTTAAATCAGTAAATAAAAGTGATTCTCCTAGAATCCTGTATTTATTACACTTGGACCTATTCGGCCCAATAAATGTATAGAGCTTAGGAGGGAAGTATTACACCCTAGTCATTGTAGATGACTTCTCTAGGTTCAGTTGGGTGTTCTTTTTGAGAACTAAGGCTGATAACTTCAAAGCCCTTACAGATTTTATATTATGTGTGCAGAATGAGTACTCTGCTCATGTGGCCTTGATTAGAAGTGATCATGGTACTGAGTTTGACTCTCTTATCATGCAAGAATTCTGTGAGAGAGAAGGTATCAAACATAGCTTCTCAGCTCCTAGAACTCCCCAACAAAATGGGGTAGTTGAAAGGAAAAATAGAATCCTGATTGAAGCTGCAGGAACACTGTTGGCAGATGCTAATATGACTCTCTCCTATTGAGCAGAAGCTGTTAGCACAGCTAATTATGTGCTGAACAGAAGTCTTATACACAAGCTTAAGTGTAAAACTCCTTATGAGTTGCTTAAAGGAAAGAAACCTAAAATAAATTATTTTAGAGTATTTGGTTGTGTAGTATACATTCATAACAATAATAAAGAATACCTTAGAAAGTTTGAAGCAAAAGCTTCAATGGGAATCTTTCTTGGATATTCCCAAGTAAGCAAAGCTTATAGGGTATTTAATAAATCATCTTCTAAAATTGAGGAATCTGTGCATGTGTCATTTGATGAATCTCAGATGTTTTACAAGGAGAAGGAAACTTCCCCTTCCTCAAGTTCATTGCAGGTACCAGAATCTAGTAAAGATGTCACCCAAGAGATTCTCCATCTATCAACTCTTCATATCACTGATTCAGACAGTGATGAAGACTTTGTAGAAGCTGTTGTTGTACCACCAATAGTAGATCAAATTCCTCCTGAGGAATTAATCCCAACTATTGCTGAAGATCACATCCCACCTGCTGATGTTGTCACACTTAGAGATCATCCTACATCTCAAGTGATTGGAGACATATCAGCTGGTGTTCAAACAAGACATCAATTAAGACAGGATGTGATGCATGCTTGTTTCCTTTCACAGATTGAGCCCCTCACCATTAAAGATGATGAGCTAGATCCTCACTGGATCATTGCTATGCAAGAGGAACTCAATCAGTTTGAAAGATGTAAAGTATGGACTTTGGTTCCAAGACCTAAAGGCCAACTGATCATAGGCACCAAGTGGGTGTTTAGAAACAAGTTGGATGCAAATAGAATCATTGTAAGGAACAAAGCTAGGCTTGTCGCTCAGGGCTACAGACAGGAGGAAGGTATAGATTATGACCAAACCTTTGCTCCTATTGCAAGGCTAGAGGCAATAAGGATCTTTCTAGCCTATGCAGCCTATATGAAGTTTAAGGTCTTTCAGATGGATGTCAAAAGTGCCTTTCTAAATGGTGAGCTAAAGGAAAAGGTATTTGTTGAACAACCACCTAGGTTTGTTTCTTCAACTCAGCCCTCACATGTTTTCAAGTTGCAAAAAGCTCTTTATGGAATCAAACAAGCACCCAGAGCCTGGTATGAGACTTTATCTAGTTTCCTGTTAGAGCACAACTTTGTTAGGGGAGTAGTTGATAGAACTCTTTTCGTCAAGCACCACAAGGACACAATTCTGTTAGTTCACCACAAGGACACAATTCTGTTAGTTCAAGTGTATGTAGATGATATTATTTTTTGTTCCACTGATCCCAAACTGTGCAAAAAGTTCTCTGACTTGATGCATTCTAAGTTTGAGATGAGTAGTATGGGTGAGCTGTCTTACTTTCTTGGTCTCCAAGTAAAGCAAGATGCTGATGGCATCTTCATCTCCCAATCCAAATATGCCAAGGAATTGGTAAAGAAGTTTGAGATGGCTGATGCTTCAGCAATGCATACACCTATGGCTACTAATGTAGTTATAGATTCTGATGATCAGGGTAAGCCTGTTGATCAAAAGAATTATAGGGCCATTGTTGGTTTCCTATTGTATTTAACTGCAAGTAGACCAGATATAATGTTTGCTACATGCCTATGTGCTAGGTTCCAGGTCAACCCCAAGGAATCTCATCTGATTCTTCTCAAGAGAATCTTGAGATACCTGAAGGGATGTCCAAATCTAGGACTATGGTACCCAGCTGAGTCAGAATTTGAGTTAATTGGATACTCTGATTCTGATTATGCTGGTTGTAGAGTTGACAGGAAAAGTACCTCAGGAACTTGTCAGTTCTTGGGAGAGAGATTGGTCTCTTGGTTCTGTAAGAAGCAGGCTTTTGTCTCAACTTCAACTGCAGAGGCTGAATATATAGCAGCTGCTAGTTGTTGTTCACAGATCCAGTAGATTCAAAACCAGCTTTTGGATTATGGGTACACACACAAGAACACAAAAATCATGTGTGACAGTACCAGTGCTATCTCCATTGCACAAAATCCTGTGCACCACTCTAGAACCAAGCACAATGAGATTAGACACCATTTCCTGAGAGATTGTGTGGAAAAGAACAAGATCAGCCTTGAGTTCATATCCACTAACCTTCAGAGAGGTGATATTTTCACCAAGCCCTTAGATGAACAGAAGCATCTGTTCTTTTTAGTTCAACTAGGCATGATTAATGGAAGAGACTAAGTGTAACGTCTGCCTTTGTTAAAACCTGTTTGAAGATCGTCGAACGACGTTCGAAGATAGTCGATCGGATCAAGCCTATCGTCGACCTATGGTTGATGATGGCTTATCTGCTTGAAGATCGTCGACCGACGTTCGAAGATCGTCGAACAGGTCGAGCCTATCGTCGATCTATGGTTGACGATAGCTTGTTGTTTGTGAAGACAGAAATAGTCGAACGATTGATCGACTACTCTGCTTCAGGAACGATCGTCGAACGACCGTTCGACCATCGTCTACAGTATCTTTTAAAATAGATCGACTATTACTGTTTTAATATAAAACCGATGGTCGACCTAGGTTAAGAGATCATTCTTTTTATCGTCGACGGAGAGCGTCTTCTTGCATTCCGTCTTTCTGCTTGCTCCCTGTCTCGCGATTTTTGCCATTTCGCCTTCGCCATCTCTCTCGTCTTCTCCAACCCCTTCGATGGCGATTGCTCCAGCCCTCCTTTCCGTGGTGAAGTTCGATGATGGTTTCAGCGTGGACTTTGATTCTTTCAGCTGCTGTGAGTCTACAATAGTGGAAATCCTCAACCTCTGCAAAGATCAATGTTTGGAAAATTTCATGTCCACAAGAATAAAGATAAATGTCCAGGAGATTAAAGAATGGGCATTCACTTTGTCCTCCAATGACGATTCTATGACCGGAACGATAGGCGGAGAAGAGGTAATTTTGACTCCCGCCGTTTTAACTGAAATTTTTGGATTATCAAATGGGGAAGAGGATTATGAGCAAGATACCCCTGAGTTTGGGAGAATGTTGACTGAACTAGAACATGCCGACGGCATTCCTTCTAAGCTGCTAAAGGTGAATTTTCCGTTGAAAATAAAGTTCCTTGCTGAACTAGTCCGAAAAGTGCTTCTGGGAAAGCACTCTGCCCATGATAATATAACCAGGCAACAGTTTGCCCTGATGTGTGCCATCGTGAATAAGAAGCAGATTAACTGGGCAGGAGTTTTGTTTGATTTGATAAGGAAAAAGAATAGCAAGAAGGAAGTCACCCTGGGTAGGGTGCTTGGGATATTCCTAAAGGAGAAATATCCCTATCTGTTGGTCTCAGTTTCTACATCCATCAATGCCAGCAAAAAGATGGACCCAACCCTGTTTGTCAAGTGGAAAAGGAGCTTTCTGAAGCCCGCTCCAGCAGGGGTAGCTCCAGTTGTATCTGAGAGCACAAGGACTGCTTCAGTCACTCCCCTCCTTCAAGAAGTAGGCTCAGCCAATCTCTTCTTTCCATCCACTTCTTCTGCATTACCCTCCACTGAAGTGCCACCATCTACTTCAGTTCCATCTACTTCAATTGAAGTTCCATCTTCTGCATCTCATCTTCTTGATTCCTCCACAATTCTCCATGCATCACCACCAGCATCTCCTCTCCCTCCTCATCTTGCTAGGATATCTCATCCTAGTTTTGATTTATTGGCTTCTGAGCTATCCACTCCTCCTCAGTCACCAATTCTTCATTCAGATCATACTGATCTTCTTGCATCCACCCATCATTCTCCAGTTCACTCTCCATCTCATCAAGAATTCACCATCCCTGCTGCTCATCCATCTACTATGATTCCCCCACCTTCATTTGAAATCACCCCAGCCTTCATCTCAAGCATCCTGGAGTTAATTACTCCTTCAGTCAAAATCATGATTGAAGAAGCAATTGCTCCCCTTGTTTCCTCCATCTCTTCTCTAACTGCCTCCATCCAAGCACTCTCAAAATCTGCTAAGCCCTCTTCATCTAGGGGCCTGGTTTCAGTTTCCACAGGGGGAGATGCTTTATGAAGATGCCTCTGAACTGCCCCTGGCCTCTCTTCCAGCAGATCCTCCAGCAGATACAGAAAAAGAGATAGAAGAAACAGTACCTCCACTGTCTGAAAAAGATATTTCTGATGCTATAATGAAAACTGAGTTTGTTGTCAAAGTCTGCCTAGAAGAATTCTCCACTCCCCTGGTTGCCCTCTACCTAGAAGGAGTCATCACTTCCTTTCTAGATGAATTATGGGAGTTAGGACATTCTGTGGAAAATCCTGAAGGTAACTCGTTTACTCATTTTCTAGACTTGATCACTAACATGTTAGTATGGGAATACCTAGAAGGAATGATACGATTTCATTTAGCAAATTTGTGTTCATAATACTACAGATTTAGTGGAAGAAGTGTTAGATGTCCAAGCACTTGATCATCAACCTGCTCTAGAAGTTCAACCTAATCCAGAACCACTTGTTCAAGATCCTGAGGCTGCTCAACCAGCTCAATTAGATATGCAAGAAGAACTGGTCTCCATGACAGTTACTGATGAACAAGAGAAGGTTTCAGAAATTCAAGTGGAAAAGTCTACAGTCTGGGATGACTCCCCTGGATTAGATCTAGACACTCTTCTAACACAGGATGCCTTGGAAGAAGAGTTAGAAAAGCTGCTTTAAAAGAGAAAGAAAAAGCTATACAAGAAGCGTTTGATCCTTATGATCATCCTCCTTCATCAAACTCTGAGGATGAGGATGATTCTGATGAATCTGAAGATTCCAAGAAAAAGAAGTCTGCCAAAAAGAAAAGCTGTGGCTCCTCCTCCTCCAAACCCTGATAATGATATCCCCTATTATATCTTGAAAGGTATTGATCCCAAGTCCAAAGAGTTTCAGCATTGGATGGGATTTTCAAAGAATCAGCAAAAGTTAAGGAAGAAGTCTAAAAGGTATGACAGTCCTGCTCCAAGATGGACTCCTAGAGGTCCTCCTCCTCCACCTCCCAGTGCAGGAGCCTCTGGCAACTTGTCTGCAAATCCTTCTGCTTCGTCTGATAGGTTTACTCCATCCCAGTCTTCTCAAAGGAAAAGCAATCAAGGATATCAAGGCAGATCGCAATCTGGTTACCAAAGACATGATGTTGATGCAAAAGAACAAGTGAAGGAGGTAGTTTATCAAAAACCAACCTTTTCTCCTCCTCCTTCCAAATAATCCAAGAGCATATCTTCTTCAAGCTAGATCTTGCAGAGAAAACTGTTTCAAAAGGTAAAAGAGTTATTTTCTCTGAAAAATCAAGTAAGAAATTTGTTGAGTTTGCTCCTCCTTCTTCTCTAGTTATTCAGGAAAAAGAGCCAGCTGAAAGCCTGTTAGATCTGTCTATTAAATTTAAAGCTGTGAAACCTATAGATCCAACTTGTGAAAATATGTATGAAAGCCAAGAGCTTGATCCTGATTACAGGATGGCTAGATTTCTTGAGCTAGTTGGATCAGCTCAGATTAGAAAAGCCAAAGCTGAAGGTAAAGATACTTGTTGGGTACATTGGAAAATGTGTACCTGATTTGAAGAAGCCCAACTTAGCTCAATGATATACATCAAGGTGTATTTGATGTTGTTTTAAGTTGACATGTGCAGGTGAAGAAGTGTTAAAGAATGCAGAAAAATATTCTAAGTCCATGTGTCGACACCTGAAGAAACAGTGTCGACACTTAAGAATATTTATGTCGACACTTGAAGGAGGCTGTGTCGACACAGAGAAAGATAGTCGACCACATTTGTGTCGACACTGGGAAGCAGTGTCGACTCACAGAGAAAGATAGTCGACCACATTTGTGTCGACACTGGGAAGCAGTGTCGACTCACAGGAAGATAGTCGACCACATTTGTGTCGACACTGGGAGGCTGTGTCGACACAATGAGACAGAGTCGACACACATTGGCAGAAGTCGACAATACTTGTGTCGACACCAGAAGACTAAGTCAACACATACTGAGTTCTGAATCTACAACAACTGTGTCGACACACAGGACTTGTGTCGACACACTGCAAAGTCAAGACCAAGTTATTCTCTGAAGAAGCTGTGTCGACTTAAAGGCAAACTTGTCGACATCATCAAAGGCTGTGTCGACACCAAAGTTACTTGTGTCGACACATACAGACATTTGGTCTCGACACTTCCTGACAGTCTGTCTCAACACATTGCTGACCAAGACTAAGGCACATGATCTGTTTGAAAACTTGACAGCTGTGGGTTGCAGCCAGTTAACTGATGTTGTCAGACTTGTCAGAAGACAGTTATAAACCGGATCAGCCGGTTACCATTAAGAAGATCTATAAATAGACAGATTCAGAGAGAAGTAAATGGAATGAGAAGATTAAACTTTGGCAATCAAATTGAGAAATCAAATCAAGAAGGTGTAATACACTAAAGAAGATCTTCATCAGAAGATCTAAGAAGACGATCTCAGGATCGATCTAAGAAGAGTTCTAACAAGAATTCAGGAGTATCATCAAAGGTGTTGGATAGAGAGGGATCCACCCATTTTGAAGAAGAAGAAGGAAGCCATCAGTGGTTTTCTCAAGAAGCTGTTTGGAAATCAACTCAGCTAAGTTCAGATTCAAGAAGCTTTGAAGAAAGCTCAGATTCAGTTGATTTCATCAGCTGATAAAGAATTGTCTTGTCCTCTTCTCTCTCAACAAAGGCAAGACATTAAAACTTCTTTTCTAAATTTCTGTAGGATCTGTTTTACACAGATCTGAGTTGTAAGCCTGTGATATAAAGGCTGAGTGTAGGAGAGTTGATCTCTGAGTGGTAGGGTTGTTTGCCTGAGTATAGGAGAAGGTTCTTCTCTGAGTTGTAGGCCTTGTGGCAAGGCTGAGGTAGGGCTGTTGCGCCTGAGTTGTAGGAACCTATCTAGGTTCTAAGCTGTAGGATCTGAGGATCTGAGAATAGTGGAAGTTTGGCCGAATCTAGCATACTGCTAGATAGGTGAAGGGGGAAAGTGGATGTACCAAGACCTTGGGGAACCACTATAAAACATTGTGCAATCTGTGATGATTAAATGTCTGTGAATGCTGTGCTGGATGTTTTAATTTTTGTAATTGAATTCTGCCTAAAAATTTGAACAAGCAATTAGAACCTATTCACCCCCCCCCCCTCTAGGTGTTTAGGTTGTCTTGAAAGTAAAACTATCAAGTGGTATCAGAGGGAGGTTCCTCAAAAAGGACTTAACAGTCTGAGGTAGATCTGAAAGGCAGAATCAAGATTCAAGAAGATGGGTTCTGGAGAGAATCATAAGGAGCTAGGGTCTATGAAATTACCCATATGCAAGAAGGAAATCTTTGGAATTTGGAAAGAAAGAGTCAGGTTGTTTATGGAGGCATCTGACCCAAGAATATACATCACAGTTCAGGAAGGACCCTTTATTCCAATGAAGGTATCAGTTCTTGATGCTAATATTCAAACTCCAAAGAGTTATTCTGAAATGACCAAGGATGAAATCATTTTGGCAACCATGGATAAAAGAGCACAGAACATTATTGTAAGTGCTATAGATGATTCAACATTTCAGAATCTGATTCACTGCAAGACCTCCAAAGAAATGTGGGACACATTGATTGTCTACATGGAGGGATCAGAAGAAGTAAGACAGGACAGGAAATCTATGCTCAATCAGGAATATGAAAGTTTTAGACAAGGAAAATCTGATAGCATAACTGAGTGCTATAAGAAATTCTATAGAATTGTGAATGAGTTAATGTCCTATGGAAGAGTCTTCAGTACTTATGAACTGAATGACAAATTCTTGAGATCCTTAACAAAGGATTGGGACACAAAGATCTGTGTCATAAGAGAAGTGGCTAAATTGGCAGAGATCTCTCCTCCCACCTTGTTTGGAAAGCTGTTATCCTATGAAATGCAACTTTTGGTGAGGAAGGAGGAGGAAAAGAATTCAAGAGGAGAGCATAGAGAAAAGACTGTGGCATTCAATGCAGAATCCATCAGAAAGAATAGGAGGATATCACCATCCCATCCTAAGGAAATTGCAGAAGTCAGTTCAGAAAATTCTGATAATCAGGGTTCAGAAAGTTGTGATTCAGATGCAGACTTTGCTGCATTCACAAGGCAATTCCAGAGGGTCTTGAAGAAGAAACAGTGGAAGTCTAAGCCCTCTACTTCACAGCAAGTTGATGACTATTATCAGAAGAAAAAGTCATCAAGGAAAGAAAAGAGCAGATCAAAGCCCAGCAAGGCTACTACTTCAAAGATTGTCTGCTATTATTGCAATAGACTTGGACATGTAGTGGCTGACTGTCCTGATAAGAGAAAGGAGTCTTCAGACAAGAATAAGACTCATAAAAAGGGCAAGAAGGAGAAATCCTTTGTTGCAAAGAAGGATAAGAGCCTAACAGATCAGTCAACTTCAGAGTCAGAATCTGAAGCAGAAGCATATATTGGACTATATGTTGTATCTGAAGAAGAGGAGTTTCTGCAGTTGCTAGACTCCATCTATGATCAAGAGGATCATCAGTGCATGGGACTAATGGCAGGATCAGAAGAGGACATATGCCAGAATCAGTCTGGTCCTAATAAGGTACAATGTCCTTCTATGAAATCTGTTTGTAGTACAAGTACAGAATCAGCTATATCTGCATCAAGTGATGTAGATGCATCTGAATCTGAAGGAGATGTCTATCAATTGATAGATAAGTATGGGGACTTGTTGCAGGCCCTTAAGAAAAGCAAGAACCTGGTTAAAACTCAGGCTCATGAAATTGCTGAACTAAGGGTAGCTGCAACTGAGTTAGAGAAAGTAATTGATCAAAAGTTAAATGAAATTGCCAAGCTGAAGAATATAACTATTATTCAGATGGGCACAATTAATTATACCAATGATCAAGTGAAGAGTCTGGAGGCCAGACTAAGAATTGAAAAAGATTTAGTGGCTAGTTACTCTAAGCCAAAGTCTGTCTTACCCTTGATTGATGAATTTGTGAATCAAAAGGGTAAGGCAGGATTAGGATTCAAAGGTAACTCCAGGGCTGGCCAATTCAAGAGGAAAGGCAAAGCTCCTGTCAAGCCACTGAACTTTTCAGTCCCTATTAAGTTTAGAAAGGTGGAAGTGCCTTCTAACCTATATGATCATGAAAATATTCATGGTCATATTAAGTCTAATGTTCTGAAAAACAAGGGTGTAAATGCCAACAGGCCTACCTATGTTCATAAACCCAATGGTTATAAAAAATCAGTGGGTGAAGCTGCTGCAGCACCAGCAATGGACAGAAATTCTTTTGTCAAGGATGTATCTAGAACTAGATACAATAGGTTTGAATGTTGGTGATGTGGCAAGAGAGGCCATTTTGCACTAGACTGCTGGTATAACACAAGTGTTAGAAAGAACAATAGTCTACCTGTTAGAAGAAATAATGGTAGCTTTGTTAATGCTAACTTGAACCAAGGACCCAAGACTTGCTTGGGTTCTAAGGGTAAGTAAATCTGTGTTGCAGGTGAATCCAAGTAACCATGCCCCTATATGGTACTTGGATAGTGGTTGTTCCAGGTACATGACTGGAACAAAGAGGCTGCTGAAGGAGTATTCATCTGTCAAAGATGGACCTAAAGTGATCTTTGGTGGATCTGAAAAAGGAGTCATCAAAGGGTTTGGTAACATTTCTTCTAACCTAATTACTATCACCCAAGTGGCTTATGTAAAAGGTTTGAAACATAATCTAATAAGCATAAGCCAGCTGAGTGATTTAGGATATGACATTTCATTTGTTAAGGATGGATGTCATATCAAAAGGTCAAGTGATCAAGAGATCATTTTGACTGGGTATAGGAAGAGAAATGTATATTGTCTTAATTTTATATGTGAGAATAAAGCTTCTCCCATCTGTCTTGTAGCTGATGACAATGCTTCTCATTGTGTTAAGTGGCACAAGAGATTGGCTCATCTT
This sequence comes from Platanthera zijinensis, assembly GCA_039513925.1. Taxonomy (NCBI): domain Eukaryota; kingdom Viridiplantae; phylum Streptophyta; class Magnoliopsida; order Asparagales; family Orchidaceae; genus Platanthera; species Platanthera zijinensis. The sequence goes on along the minus strand of CM077079.1, from coordinate 31,099,945 downwards.
AACTACAAGACAATTGGTCAACTCTTTATCAAAGAGTTAGTGAGGAATGGTCCTCAAGTTAAGTGTATGAAGGAAGGGATATGCTCAGCTTGTCAAAAGGGCAAGCAGACAAAATCCTCCTTTCAAAGCCTTGAAAACAAGAATTCTGTGAGGTGCTTATACCTCTTGCATATGGATCTTTTTGGTCCTATGCCAGTTCATAGTTTAGGTAGGAAAGTCTACACTTTTGTGGTTGTAGATGACTATTCTAGATTTATATGGGTGTTCTTTCTGAGACAGAAATCTGAAACCCCAAGTGTCTTACTTAATTTTGTAAAGCAAATTCAGAATGAACTGAATAGTACAGTGGTCAAAATCAGAAGTGACCATGGTACTGAGTTTCAATCTGAAAGCATGACAAAGTTATGTGAAGACTTTGGGATTTTCCAAGAGTTCTCCTCACCAAGAACACCTCAGCAAAATGGAATTGCTGAAAGAAAGAATAGAACATTAATTGAAGCTGGTAGAACTCTATTGAGTGACACCTCTCTACCGGAATATTTCTGGGCTGAGGCAGTAAACACTGCTTGTCATGTGATCAATAGGGCTTCTATCACCAAGAGCCACAAAAAGATTCCCTATGAGATTATGAAAGGTAGAAAACCAAATCTATCCTACTTCAGAATCTTTGGTTGCAAATGCTATATACTTAACAATGGTAAGTCATATTTGACTAAGTTTGCTGCCAAATCCCAGGATGGGATATTTGTTGGGTACGGCACAAATAGTAAGGCCTATAGAATCTTCAACTTGACTACTCAAGTTGTTGAAGAATCTGTGCATGTTGTGTTTGATGAAACAAGATTAATCAATTGTGAGTTGTCTTGTAGATCAAATGACTCAATAGGTATAAGCAAAGGAATGGACAAGCTCTCCATTGCTGAAGCTTCAAGGGAAGATGGAGTATTGAAAAATGAAGGATACTGTCCAGGGGGAGTACAAGACACAATAGAAGATGAAGAAAACCAAGAGGTTCAGCATAATGAAGGAGCTGGAGATGTTCAACCAGAAGGGGATCTTCCTCCAGCTACAAGACATTTAAGAGACCATCCAACTGATCAGATAATAGGTGATCCAAGACAGGGAGTGCAGACTAGAAGCAGAAGTCAAAGCACAGTTCTGTATTCAAGTTTCCTGTCACAAATGGAGCCTAAGAAGTTTGAAGAAGCCATCCAAGACCTGCACTGGACTGATGCTATGCAAGAGGAGCTGAATCAATTCAGAAGGTGCAATGTCTGGGAGCTTGTTCCTAAACCAAGAGGCCACAATATAATTGGGACAAAATGGATCTACTGGAACAATTTGGATGAGAATGGAGTAATAGTGAAAAATAAAGCAAGATTGGTTGCTAAAGGATACAGGCAGGAAGAAGGGATTAACTTTGATCAAACCTTTGCCCCAGTAGCAAGGCTGGAGCCAATCAAAATGTTCCTTGCCTATGCAGCCTATCAAGACTTCAAGGTATACCAGATGGATGTGAAGTCAGCATTTCTGAATGGTGATCTTAAAGAAGAAGTATATGTAGAGCAGCCATCAGGTTTTGTAGATCCTCTTAAACCTGATTATGTTTATAAGCTTAGAAAAGCTTTGTATGAGTTAAAGCAAGCCCCAAGAGCTTGGTGTGCGAATAGAAACAAGAGACCGGAAAAACTGGAGTAATGGAATTTTTATTATCCAAAAAACTGAGTATTACAAAGGTATAGCCTCCCTTATATAGAATGGAGGAGATGAGAGAGAATACAAATACCCAATGTGGGACTAAATACACAAATACATCATCTACAAATCTAACCGCCAAACCGCCCAGGAGACCGCCTAACCGCGCGGTTAGTAGGCACTAACCGCCCGGTCACCACCATCAGAGCACGCCGCCAATCCACTGAGATCCCAGAGATTAGCCGGCAGACCGCCCGGCTACCAACCCGCCATAGATTAGCCGGCTGACCGCCCGGCTACCAAACCGCCAGTCAAGCCGCCTGTCCGCCCAGGCCTATACAGCAACACTCCCCCTCAAGCTGGAGCATAGATGTCAATCATGCCTAGCTTGCTGCAAATGTGGAAGAAAGAGGCGGACACAGGTTTTGTGAATATATCTGCCAGCTCTTTCTCCGAGGTAACAAACGGAGTGCAAATCTGGTTCTTCAACACTTCTTCTCGAACGAAGTGACAATCAACCTCTATGTGCTTTGTTCGCTCATGGAAGACCGGATTTTTAGAAATGTAGATCGCGGCTTTGTTGTCGCAGAACATGGGAAGAGGATGGTTATAGACCTCTCCAAGATCTAGCATGAGAGCTCGCAACCATTTTAACTCACATGTGGTTGACGCCATGCTACGGTATTCAGCTTCCGCACTAGACCTGGAGACGACTGACTGCTTCTTGCTCTTCCAGCTAACCAAGTTTCCTCCAACAAACGTGCAAAAACCGGAAGTCGACTTGCGGTCCCCTTTGTCGTCCGCATAGCTAGCATCGGAGTACGCTTCGACTCTTAGGTGACCGTTTTTCTGAAAGAGAAGACCTTTCCCAGGTGCGGACTTCACATACTCCAATATCCTGAGAGCAGATTGAAGATGACATTCCCTAGGCGACTGCATAAACTGGCTGACCTTTCCCACTGCATAGGAGATGTCAGGTCTGGTCACCGTAAGGTAGATGAGTTTGCCAACAAGACGCCGATACCTCGTAGTGTCCAATAAAGGTGGAGATTCGTCTGTCCATGTCTTGTCTTCTCCAGGAGCCATAGGACACCTGGCAGGTTTAGCACCCGTCAACCCTGCTTCTTTCAACAAATCAAGAGCATACTTCCGTTGGGAGAGAACCAAGGAACCCGGTTTCCGAGAGATTTCAATTCCCAAGAAGTATTTTGGAGAACCCATATCCTTCGTGACTAGGTGTTGGCGGAGATGGACCTTCGTCAAGGCTACACCAGCTTGATCGTTGCCAGTAAGAAGAATATCGTCCACGTAAACAGCTAGCACAACCAGACCGGAAGCGGTCTTGCGAATGAACAAGGAGTGATCAGCCGAACTCCTGGTGAAACCGATAGCCCCAACGATGCTACTGAACTTATCGAACCACGCCCTGGGACTCTACTTTAGGCCATAGATGGCCTTCTTCAACTTGCATACTTGAGTCTCCCCCTGAGCAACATACCCAGGAGGTTGCTCCATGTAGACGTCCTCGTGAAGGTCACCATAGAGGAAGGCATTCTTGACGTCTAACTGCGAAATAGGCCAATCCTTGTTGACCGCCACCGACAAAAGGACTCGAATTGTGCTGAGGCGAGCAACGGGCGAGAACGTGTTAAAGTAATCAACTCCATAGGTCTGAGTAAACCCTTTTGCAACAAGTCGGGCTTTGTACCGGTCCACACTGCCATCGGGACGGAACTTAACGACAAACACCCATCGACAACCAACCACATCCGTGCCAAAAGGAGGAGGCACAAGGGTCCAAGTGCCCCGGTCAGAGAGAGTAGTAATCTCCTCATCCATGGCAGCCTTCCAGTGAGGAATACCAAGAGCTTCCTGGTAAGTGCGAGGTGTGGTAGTCGCTGAGATAGCTAGGGCGAAGTCCCTGCGAGAAGGTGTTAGCTGATCATAAGAAACAACAGCTGCCAGCGAGTGCTGTGTGCACGTCCGAACCCCTTTGCGAAGGGCAATGGGCAGCTCCAAGTCCTCGAGTTCCTCAGTCGCCGGTGCATCCGTGGCGGAGAGAGCTGGCCCGGGAGAAGAGAGAGACGGCCGAGGAGACGAGGGAGAAGGAGCATGAGCAATAGAAGGAGGGGCCGGTAGAGGTGGTGATGGAGGAATCTCAAGAGGCGTGGATGTGATGGAGAGAATGGGTGGAGAGGTCGAGTCGGTAGGAGGAAGAGGGAGGTTCGATCCATCGACCTGTGGGAGGTCAGAAGAGAAGTAGGCGGCATTTTCAAAGAATGTCACATCCGCCGAGACGAACTGCTTGCGAGTAACAGGGTCAAAGCAGCAGTAACCTTTTTGAGTTGTGGAGTAGCCCAAAAAGATACACTTCGTGGCACGAGGGGACAATTTGTCGCGAGTTGCGGCAGGGCTATGAACAAAGGCAGTGCACCCAAAAATGCGGAGAGGTAAGGGAAAGGGTTCTTTGGAGGGATAGAGGATGGAAAACGGGGTTTTGCCTTTGAGGACAGTAGAGGGAATGCGATTGATGAGGTAGCAGGAGATGAGGACCGCGTAGCCCCAATAGCTACGAGGAACCTGCATCTGTGTCATGAGAGTGCGAGCGACATCAAGGAGGTGACGGTTTTTACGTTCCGCCACCCCATTTTGCTGGGAGGTATAGACGCAGCTAGTTTGGTGAATGATGCCATGTTGCGTACAAAAAGAAGCGAAATCACTACTCAGATATTCTTTTGCATTATCAGAGCGAAAAATTTTCACAGAGGCAGCAAATTGATTTTTAATCATATAGTAAAATGATGTCCATACAGAGAAAAGTTCGGAGCGATCCTTTAATAGATACACCCACGTACATCTAGAATAATCATCAATAAATGTTACAAAATATGAACTCCCACGCCCTATGGTGAGGGTAGGGGAAGGTCCCCAAACATCAGAGTGAATAAGGTCGAACGGCTTGGAAGAGCCACGACCTTGCCTAGGAGGAAAGGGGGAACGGTGATGTTTGCCCAGTTGACAGGCATCACAGTTGAGAGGAGAGTTGTGCTGAGGTAGATGAGGGAACAGTTGGTGGATGAGACGTGAGGGAGGATGCCCCAGTCGAAGGTGCCACTGAAGAAGATCTGTAGAAGCTGGAGAGAAGACGGTAAGTGCGGATACATCATCAAGGAAGTAGAGACCGCCTCGCTCAGTCCCAGTAGCAATCGTCCGCTTGGAGTCCGGGTCCTGAAACGAACAAGAAGAAGGAGTAAATGTTACCGAACACTGAAGTTGCTTGCAAAGAGAAGTAACCGACAATAAATTGCACGGAAACTTGGGCACATAGAGGGTATCCGCCAGGCGAAGTGACGGAGTAACTTGAACCATGCCCGTTCCATGCACCGGAGAGGGAGAACCATCCGCAACTAGAACAGGGGGCAACCGATCATGTGTTTCTAGGAGAGAAAAACACTGAGGATTGCCCGTCATATGATTAGTGGCGCCAGAGTCGATTAGCCATTTACCTTGGGTAACCACGTGGGCACTACCTGAGGTCGTGGCCACGGAGGCAGATGGCTTGGAAGTAGTAGGAGCATCACCAGCGGGGCGAAGATGTGGATGCTTTGTCCAGCAGCGGTCAATCAGGTGTCCTGTGCGACCACAATGAGTACAGAGGTAGCGAGAAGGGCCACGCCCGCCAGAGTGGGTACCACGGCCACTAAATCCACCACGATGAGCCTGGTGGGCATAGGCATCCGGAGCCGGAGGAGCGGCAAGCACGGGGTGTTGGAGCAGAGAGGTAACAGCGGCAATGCGGGCAGCAGTAGCATCCAGGGTAGGAGACTCAGCCTCTCCAAGAATTTACTGCCGGATCATATCGTATGAGTCCGGAAGCCGCAGAAGGTAACAGACCACTAGGAGTTCCTGGAAGTGCTTCAGCTGAGTGGCCACATCTGCAGAGAGAGGACGATTTTGTAGAATCTCAGCGCCAAGGGCTTGGACCTGTTGGTAAGCTGCAGGAGGGGACATGGACTGGCGAGAAAAGAGATCCGCGTAGAGAGTATAGATGCGAGAGGTTTGGCCCCCCTTGGAGTAGAGAGCGGCCAAGTGATTCCAAGCTTGTTTGACCGTCTCATCGTGACGGATGACAGGAAGACATTCATCAGACAGGCTGTTCGCCAGCCAAGTGCGAACCAGTGCATCATTCGCATCCCAATCATTAAACTCGGCAGAGTCAGTAGGCGGAGGGTCATCGGTAAGATGATGACGCTTGCGCTGAGAGCGGAGAAGAAAGGTAAATGAGACACTCCAGTCGGGATAATTGGGCCCCAGAAGCTTAGAGACGGTGCCAAGATTCCCAGAAGCAGGAGAAGGAGGAGGCGGTGGGACAACGACAGTAGACGAGGTGGAGCCATCAGAATTGGTCATCCTGGAAGAGAGGTCGCGCGGTTAAGAAAGGAAACCGGGCGGGAAAGCACGCGAACAGAGAGAAATCGCGCGGATAGGAAGAAACGATCTGCAGCGGTCACGATGACAGACACCAGCGGCCAGAAAAGCCACGACCAAGCCGCAGAACCAAACAGAGGGAGAGAAGTCGGGCGGCTAGCAGATAGACCGCGCGAACAGAAGAGGAGAAACTAGGAGGCAAAAGGCAACAGGTCGTGCAGGCAGAGAGCAACGACAAGGAAAGAAGCCGCGCGAGCAGAATGCAAGCCGGCGAAGGAGACAAGCCGCGGAAACAGGCCGCGAGAAGAGGACACAGAGGCCGCGCGGACAGAAGAAGACCCAATCAGGATGAGTAGACCGAGTCCCTCTGATACCATGTGCGAATAGAAACAAGAGACCGGAAAAACTGGAGTAATGGAATTTTTATTATCCAAAAAACTGAGTATTACAAAGGTATAGCCTCCCTTATATAGAATGGAGGAGATGAGAGAGAATACAAATACCCAATGTGGGACTAAATACACAAATACATCATCTACAAATCTAACCGCCAAACCGCCCAGGAGACCGCCTAACCGCGCGGTTAGTAGGCACTAACCGCCCGGTCACCACCATCAGAGCACGCCGCCAATCCACTGAGATCCCAGAGATTAGCCGGCAGACCGCCCGGCTACCAACCCGCCATAGATTAGCCGGCTGACCGCCCGGCTACCAAACCGCCAGTCAAGCCGCCTGTCCGCCCAGGCCTATACAGCAACACTTGGTATGAAACCCTGTCTACTTTCCTTATTGAGAATAAATTCTCAAGAGGAAAAATTTACAAAACTCTATTCCTTAGAGAATCCAAAGGCAAGATCATCTTAGTTCAGATCTATGTTGATGACATAATCTTTGGATCTACTGAAAACAACCTTTGTAAAAAGTTTGTCAAACTTATGCAAGGGAAGTTTGAGATGAGCAGTATGGGAGAACTGAAGTTCTTCTTGGGACTCCAAGTAAGACAGACTGATGATGGCTTGTCCATATCCCAGTCAAAGTTTACTAAAGAATTAATCAAAAAGTATGGTATGGAGTCATCCTCCATCATGAGAACTCCTATGGGGACAAGTATGCCTATATGCAAAGATGATGCAGGTAAACCTATTGATGAGACTTTGTATAGAGGAATAGTTGGTTTTCTACTATATCTCACAGCTAGTAGACCAGATATTATGTATGCTACATGTGTCTGTGCTAGGTACCAAGCCTGCCCTAAAGAGTCTCATTATACTGCAGTCAAAAGGATTCTGAGATATCTTAAGGGCACACCTAATCTAGGCCTTTGGTACCCTAGGAATAGAGATTTTCTACTAACAGGTTATTCAGATGCAGACTTTGCAGGCTGTAGAGAGGATAGGAAGAGTACAACAGGTACTTGTCAATTCTTGGGAGGAAGATTGATATCTTGGAGTAGTAAGAAGCAGACCAGTGTGGTTATATCTATAGCTGAGTCAGAATATGTTGCTGCTGGCAGCTGCTGTGCACAACTATTGTGGATACAGCATCAGCTTAAAGATTATGGTATTCAAGTAAGTAGAACACCTCTTTTGTGTGATTCTAAAAGTGCAATTTCTATTGCTAATAATCCTGTTTCTCATATTAGAACTAAGCATATAGACATTAAATACCATTTTCTTAGAGATCATGTAGAAAGAGAAGACATCACATTGGAATTTGTTAAAACAGATTATCAAATAGCAGATGTATTCACTAAGCCTCTGGATGAAACAAAATACAATAAATTTAAAATTAAATTTGGCATGCTGACCATTGATTAGATTATCAACAAACTTACATATAACATATTAGATTATCAAATGGTCTTAAGTGGTGTAGACAGAAACAGAAATTGGCTAAGTAAAATAGTGTCGACACATTCAGTGATAATGTGTCGACTCAGTGAAGTAATGTCGACAAGTCAGAAATATTGTGTCGACACAGAGAATATGTGTCGACACTTAAGAATTAAATTGTCGACTTATCCAGGAATGTAGTGTCGACTTCACCAGAATAGTGATGTCGACACTTACAAATTTTGTGTCGACACTTATCCTAAGAGTCGACACAGATTTTCTGATACTCTACTATATCTCTCAGGTGTCGACATATCCACATTTGGTGTCGACACATAGTAGACAGATTTGTTGTCGAGACAATAGAAGTTTGTGTCGACACATTCCATCTGTGTCGACACATATAGACTGTTTTTGCCCGCCCTTTGATCTTCTTTCAATAGAAGGTATAAATAGGTCAAGAACTTATACAGTCGACACGCTTACAAGGTTTTCGAGACTGAAACCCTGTGTCAACTTTCTCTCTCTCTCTCTCTTCTCTCAAGCTTTCTCACCTGAACAATGGCGCCGAAGATTGAAGACAACATCAATGAAGGTTATGAGTTAGTAAGGAATGCCTTTGCCGAAGCCCCAACAGATGTTCAACGAGTTATCTCTCTTATTTCCGAATCCGGATTAGAGTTCATAGTTTCTGAACCTTCCAAGATATGGAAGAAGGAGGTGCATGAATTCTTTAACTCTGCATCAATAGGTTCAGATGTTCTCAAGATAAAGTCCACTGTGCATGGGTCGACAGTGAAGATTACCCCAAGAAGTCTAAGGAAAATTCTGCATTTACCAATAATTGAGAATGAAGAAGAAGTCCCTGCTTCTAAGTTAAGGGAGGCTATCCAATGGTGCGGATTGGATCCCACTCTGAAGATTGGAGCTGCTTTCAACAGGAAAGGGATGAATCAGCAAGGGAAATTTCTGTCTGAAGTAGTTGGCAAGGTGATTCTGTGCAAACCAGGGGGACATGATAGGATTTCAGCCTCTATGTTCAGCCTCATGACCAGAATTGTGTTTACAATTCCAACTGATTGGTCAGCTGTAATCTTTGAAAAGATCAAGGAAGGAATAAAGAAGCCAAATCTGGCTAGAATTATGAGTTTATATCTGAATGGAGTGATCCCTGAGGTAATGCAACACCTGCCAGGAACAAAGATCAATCACATGAGAAAGATGGACATGAGATTGTTTTCTAGGTGGGATAGGGTGCTGTCTAAGGATGTGCCTGATGAGAGCAGGCAGGACACCCCGGTGAAATCCCCTTCTCATGCTCAAGATACTGAGCAGCTTCAAGAAGAACAAGAGAGGAAGCAGGATGAAGATCACCCTGTGTCTACTCCAGCCCAGTAAGACACTATACCTGCACAGATGCAGGGGGAGCAAGCTCATTCACCTGCCCAGATTGTATCTACTCCTGACCAGGTACAGTTGCAGGGGGAGCTGGTGTATTTTCTTATAAAAGACATTTCTAATATTTCAATTTCTGTAAAGTTGCAGGGGGAGCAAGTGTACTCACCTGCCCAGGACATTACCAATACTGAACAAGTATAGGGGGAGAAGATGTCAGACCCAGTGCAAGAGGCAGTCCAAATTGATATCTCCAAAGATCTGAATATAGAAGATCTAGTTGATACATCTTATGTTCAAGCTCAGAAGGAATATACTCTAGATGAGTTATTCCCTAATGTTGATATGGCTACTGATAGAGTAGAAGAGGGGCAAGAGATTGAAAAGGCCCTTGACATGGAAATAGAAATTGAGAAGGAGCAAATAGTTGAGGGGGAGTCTGTGCATGTTGAGGCTGAACAACATGGCACTGAGACAGATATTCCTCCTCCTCCTCAAGAAAGAGTTCAAGTTGATAGTTCATCTGAATCTGAGACTGAAGAAGCCAGAATGGCTAAGAAGAGAAAACTTGTAGTCTTCAAGAGAAGGAGCAAAGGTTATAAGCAGGCTATACATACTACAACTCAACCATCCCATTCTGAATTTAATTATAACAAGTTTATGGTTGATTTGCAAGTTAAGTTAGATGACCATAGAGTGGCAGTTGAAAAATATGTTGATGAGAGCAATAAGGCCCTTCAATTTGACTTGGCTCAGGATATAAAGTCAATTCGATTTGAAGTCAATATGCATAAGAAGGAGATGACAGATTGCTTCCATAAGGGAGGTAATGCTGTGGTGTATTTGGCAAAACAACAGCAGTCCATCATCCCTAAAGTGGATGATATTGCTTTAAAGCAAAGCTATGTTTTGGAGAATCAGCTAAGGATGAATGACAATTTAACTGAATCACATCAAGATATTATTGATGAGTTGAAAAAGACTACTCCAGGCCTGCCTGCACCTAGAGCAAAGGAGATGGAAGAATTTGATAAGAAATTTCAAGATGCTATTGAATCTGTTAAAACTGCTATCACTACCTCTCAAAAGGACATATCTGACAAGCTTCAAAAGTTAAAACCATTTTTTAAAGAGGGTGTGAATTATCTGGATGGACAGATCAGATTTCAGAAGGAAGATCTAAGAGATCATATTACCAGAGAAGCCATAAAGGGGGAGAGGTTGTTAGTTCATGCAAGCTCAGAGCACACCAAATGGGTGACTAATAGTATTCGAGCCACATTGGGATATCCACCTTTGTGTGATGATGCTATGGTGGCTGAGTCAGGAATACAAATAGGTCTACTTGAAGGCAATCAACCTGAGGTTGCCCAAGTCATTTACCCTCCTCCAGATTTTGATATGATTGATCAGCAAGTTCAAGAAATGTATAGTCCTCCAAAGGAGGTTAACAGGGTTGTTATTGAGAAAGTGGATAAGCCTGAGGCCACTTTGAAAGAACAGCAAGATGCTCTACTATCTAAGAAGAGATTTAGAGAGCAGGCTGAACTTAAGCCAGATTTTGAGCAGTGGAGCCCTACTTCAAGAAATATTATACTCACTGCATGGAAGACTGTGAAAGACCAAGTTCATGAAAGAGGAAAGTGGTATAATGAAATAGAATGGCAAAAGCATGAAGCTAGGCAGGAGGCAATAGTACAGTTCAGAAGAAAAGCCAAGCTAGGTAGGCTGCCACCAGATGCTCAGGAGCCGAGCAAGTACTTTCCAAAGCCCTTTCATTACTTTGAAAGGCAAAGGCTCAAGGAAGAAGCAAAGAAGAAGGCTGATCAAAAAGGCAAGAAGCCAGCTGAAGATGCTGAAGCTCCTGTGAAGACTCAAATCCAATCTGGCAAAGGGATTGTCATAAGAGAGCCTGATCAGTCTTAATTTTAAGTTCTTTCAAAAGTATTTTGTAATGTTTTGATTAAATCATTCAATGTAAAACTCTGTAATCAAACATTATCAAGTTATAAACAATATTTTGTTTGGAATCATATAATGTTCACTCTGTGATGGATTGTTCATATTTTGTTTATATTAAGTATTCCTATTATGTCATATATCATCATATTATACTTTTTATAAATGGTGTATATCATTGGCTATAAGGGTTATGACTTCTCCAAATAGGGGGAGATTGTTGGGTACATTGGAAAATGTGTACCTGATTTGAAGAAGCCCAACTTAGCTCAATGATATACATCAAGGTGTATTTGATGTTGTTTTAAGTTAACATGTGCAGGTGAAGAAGTGTTAAAGAATGCAGAAAAATATTCTAAGTCCATGTGTCGACACCTGAAGAAATAGTGTCGACACTTCAGAATATTTGTGTCGACACAGAGAAAGATAGTCGACCACATTTGTGTCGACACTGGGAAGCAGTGTCGACTCATAGAGAAAGATAGTCGACCATATTTGTGTCGACACTGGGAAGCAGTGTCGACTCACAGGAAGATAGTCGACCACATTTGTGTCGACACTGGGAGGCTGTGTCGACACAATGAGACAGAGTCGACACACATTGGCAGAAGTCGACAATACTTGTGTCGACACCAGAAGACTAAGTCAACACATACTGAGTTCTGAATCTACAACAACTGTGTCGACACACAAGACTTGTGTCGACACACTGCAAAGTCAAGACCAAGTTATTCTCTGAAGAAGCTGTATCGACTTAAAGGCAAACTTGTCGACATCATCAAAGGCTGTGTCGACACCAAAGTTATGTCGACACATACATACAGTTGGTCTCGACACTTCCTGACAGTCTGTCTCAACACATTGCTGACCAAGACTAAGGCACAGGATCTGTTTGAAGACTTGACAGCTGTGGGTTGCAGCCAGTTAACTGATGTTGTCAGACTTGTCAGAAGACAGTTATAAACCGGATCAGCCGGTTACCATTAAGAAGATCTATAAATAGATAGATTCAGAGAGAAGTAAATGGAATGAGAAGATTGAACTTTGGCAATCAAATTGAGAAATCAAATCAAGAAGGTGTAATACACTAAAGAAGATCTTCATCAGAAGATCTAAGAAGACGATCTCAGGATCGATCTAAGAAGAGTTCTAACAAGAATTCAGGAGTATCATCAAAGGTGTTTGATAGAGAGGGATCCACCCATTTTGAAGAAGAAGAAGGAAGCCATCAGTGGTTTTCTCAAGAAGCTGTTTGGAAATCAACTCAGCTAAGTTCAGATTCAAGAAGCTTTGAAGAAAGCTCAGATTCAGTTGATTTTATCAGCTGATCAAGAATTGTCTTGTCCTCTTCTCTCTCAACAAAGGCAAGACATTAAAACTTCTTTTCTAAATTTCTGTAGGATCTATTTTACACAGATCTGAGTTGTAAGCCTGTGATATAAAGGCTGAGTGTAGGAGAGTTGATCTCTGAGTGGTAGGGCTGTTTGCCTGAGTGTAGGAGAAGGTTCTTCTCTGAGTTGTAGGCCTTGTGGCAAGGCTGAGGTAGGGCTGTTGCGCCTGAGTTATAGGAACCTATCCAGGTTCTGAGCTGTAGGATCTGAGGATCTGAGAATAGTGGAAGTTTGGCCGAATCTAGCATATTGCTAGATAGGTGAAGGGGGAAAGTGGATGTACCCAGACCTTGGGGAACCACTATAAAACATTGTGCAATCTGTGATGATTAAATGTCTGTGAATGCTGTGCTGGATGTTTTAATTTTTGTAATTGAATTCTGCCTAAAAATTTGAACAAGCAATTAGAACCTATTCACCCCCCCCCCCCCTCTAGGTGTTTAGGTTGTCTTGAAAGTAAAACTATCAATACTACAGGATTAACAATTATGTCCAAATTCAGAAAGAAGGAGCTTGATAAATTCTAGGTTAGACCTGAGGTATTTGACCCTTCAAAGTATATGGAAAAGCATCCTAAAGCTGTTGTTCCAAGGGCATCAGAATCTAAAATTATTGGAGAGCAAGATCTAAAGCTGTCAAAAAAAGAAGCTCTAGACCCTTTTAGGAAAATTACTTTTATTCCTAGTTCTTCTGAATCTAAACCAAACTCTGAAGCTTCTTAAACTTCATTGATTGACAGTTATTTACTTGTCTGTTTGATTGATGTTATCTGTTGCTTAGATATTTTCTTTCCTGTATTGTTTTTATTTCCAGTAGTTTGTTTTGTGTTTTGTTGTTGAGATACTTAACTCAAATAGGGGGAGATTGTTGGTACCCTAGTTTGGATTTGAGTTCAGTCTTCTCTTTTAGTTTCTTGACCCAAGATTTATCTATGGTCAAAGGTTAGCTAATATGTTAGATTCCCTTAGTTGTAGAATTGCTTATCCAGATGAAAATTTGGTTAAGTTGTTTTTTGTTCGACTATGGTCGAACGCCGCTCGACTATCGTCTATCGACTGGTCGACGATCGTCTATCAGTTGTTCGACGTTCGTCTGTCAGCAGATCGTCTGTCTCTGAGTTAGTTCAACTCTTGATCGCTCGACGTTCTGTGGAATCTGCCTCGCCGATCATCGAACCCCGCTCGACTTCTTTTGACCAGACAGATTTCTTGATAGTTCAACTATCTGCTTGGATAGTTCAACTATCTGATAGTTTGACTATCTGTCTTGATAGGTCGACTATCTGTTGTGTTTGATAGTTCGACTATCTTCTTGGATAGTTCAACTATCTGATAGTTTGACTATCTGTTTGATAGGTCGACTATCTGTTTTCTTTAATAGTTCGACTATCTGTTTGATAGGTCGACTATCTGTTTTCTTTGATAGTTCGACTATCTATTTGATAGTTCGACTATCTATTTTCTTTGATAGTTCGACTATCTGTTTGATAGGTCGACTATCTGTTTTCTTTGATAGTTCGACTATCTGTTTGATAGGTCGACTATCTGTTCTCTTTGATAGTTCGACTATCTGTTTGATAGGTCGACTATCTGTGTTGTTTGATAGCTCGACTATCTATCTTGATAGGTCGACTATCTGATGGCTCGACTATCTGTTCTGATAGGTCGACTATCTGCTGTGGTAGTTCGACTATCTTCCTTAGTAGTTCGACTATCTGTATCGTTCGACTATCTGTTTGATAGGTCGACGATCTCTGTGCTTCGGTCGACGATCTCCGAGGGTCGTTCGACGTTCTGCTGTATGTCTTTAGTAATTTTGTCCTCTTCTATTCTATGATTTATTTCATACTTATTTGGCATATTATTTCAATAAATTTGTGCTATTATTTCCAGGCAATCTCTGCTCCATTCCTTATGCTTGAGCCAATCTTTATCTGACAAAGTGTTTTGTATCATTAGTTGAAATATATTTTCTGCCAGGCTGTCCTTTATAGTCGTTAGACTCAGAAAGTCTTCTCTGGCCGTAAAGAGTTCTTTTTGATGTGACTTTTTCTAGCCTCTTTTATCTGATTGGATATGCAGCTTCTTAGAAAGCTTTATCCCCTTATAGCATGTCTGTCTGTAGGATTTGTTTTTGCTTTATGCTTTTTGCAGCCCAGATTGCTGATTCCAGAAGAAGACAAAGATTCAAACTCAAATTAAAGCCGTTGCAAAGGCTCATATAAAAAGAGCTTCTTTTGAAAGAAGAAGTGACCAAGAACACATACACTCAGCAGCATAGAGAAAGAGAGAAAGCAAGAAAGTTCTACAGCTCTCAGAAATTCACATTCAACTGAGAAGATCAAATCTTCTTCAGCATTCTTCTTCATCCTGAGTTCATCCTGCTTACAGGAAGACTTTCACTCAGAGGCTTTTTAGAAGAAGAAGAAGAAGAAGAAAGGAAGCTGTTTGAAGAAGAACACCTTTTCCAAATCAAGAGTCTTCTTCAAGCTTCTCCTTCAGAACCTCAAGACAGTTCTTTGTCTTAGTTCAGAAGAGTTCCTGCACCCTGAAGCAAGACTCCTTCCTGGATATTCTCTAAGCCAGGGGGAGCCTTGATTCTTTAGAGCTTTCCAGCACTGTACAATCCACTAGCTTCTCTAATCTGCTTAATAATAGAGAAGAAACCTTAAATCTCTCAACCTCCTGTGCAAAGGGTTATTACTCCCTTCAAAAGTGAACCTTTGGTGGCAGGGCACCTGATCAAAAACCTGTGTTGGATTTTGAGCTCCTGATCAAAAGCTCAAAGGGTCTACTTGATCTACCTGAAGCAGATCAGTTGGTGGCAGAGCACCTGAAAAAAAACCTGTAGTGGATTCCTACCAGGGTGGTAGAAGAGTGGACGTACCTATTTAGAGGGAACCACTATAAAATTCCTTATGTCGTCTGTGTTGCTTATTTAATTTATTACACTGTGGCTGTGAGTAGAAATAACTAGGATTGCTAGTTGCTGTGATAGGATCCCAAGCTTAACTGTAATTACAGTTAGCTCTCTCTTGTGCACTACACTTTGTGTTAGGCTCTAGGGTTATCAATATCTATAAACTAATTCCGCAAATTAATTCTAAGGGAGTTGAGTAGGGTGTCATAATTTTTGAATACTCTATTCACCCCCCTCTAGAGTTTTATCTATCCTCACTTTCAAAATCTTCATCAACACCCCGAGCTCGGCTCGGCCCCAGGTAGACCCGCTGCGCATGCTCTCATCTAGCTGGCAGGTCTGAAGGCTCGCCTGTGGGGGAGAGGTTTGGTTTGAGAAATCTTCATCAACACCCCGAGCTCGGCTCGGCCCCAGGTATACCCGCTGCGCAGGCTCTCATCTATCTGGCAGGTCCGAAGGCTCGCCTATGGGGGAGAGGTTTGGTTTGAGAAATCTTCATCAACACCCCGAGCTCTGCTCGGCCCCAGATAGATCCGCTGCTCAGGCTCTCATCTAGCCGGCGGGTCTGAAGGCTCGCCTATTGGGGATAGGTTTAGTGTTTAGATTTGTTTCGACACGGATTTTCCAGGCTAGGCAAAAGACACCCTGAAGACAGACCCAAAAGGGTCTCGGCCAAGAGAGGTCCCGGCCAGGAGAGGTCTCGGCCAGGGGAGGTCTCATCCAGGAGATCCTTGCTGGGGGATCTCGCCATACGAAGTTCCCGGCGGGTCTAGGCAAAGAGACCCGATTAATCGCGCAAGGCAAGGACGGGCGGTCTTCCCTTAGCCTGTGAACAACGCTCTCGATAAATGGTTCACGGCGGAGCGCGGGAACGATGCATTCGAGCCCTGAGCTCTCGGCAGATTCTCACCTATCAGCCGCTAAGAGAGACTATCCTAGAGGAGGCCAGGGGCCCCAGGCGAAAACACTCGTGAACAACATTCGTTTTTTAACAGTTAGAAAAAAAAAAGAAAGGAGCAAAGTTACATTTACATTATAAACTGCTCACAATATTACAAAAATCGGAGCGTCTCGCTCATTACAGAGGTAGAAGAAAAAGAAACCCCTCAGGGGGAAGTGCTATATCCGCTCGAGCTCCTGCTCGGGTTCCCACTTTGGATTCCGCGGGAGCTCTCGCCTGAGCTCTCCCTAGAGGTCTCGCCAACAGCCGCGGGAGATCTCGGGACGTTCAGGGGCGGAGAGTCGGGCGCGCTTGGGGGCTTCGGGATAGGATCGAAGAGCCAGGGGACGAGCTGGGGAGCGGTCAGAGTCTCACCACCCTCATCTAGGAATCCCACTTCCCGCAACATCTCGATCATCAATCTGGCCATCGCCTGGGCATTGACCTGCAAGAGCTTGTCATTGTCGTACTCGGAATAATTTCGGTTCTTCAGCCTTTCATTGAGCGTGGGAGGGGGCGGGACCGTAGCTGCCGCCGTCTCCAGGCACTTGACTTGGCCCTTCAGCATGGCATTCTCGCACTCCACCCCGGCCAGCTGCGCGCGAAGCACCATCACCTGTAGGGAGTCCTGCGTAGAAGAATTTTATCAGCGGCAAGAACGGAGGTGTGGACCTCATAGGCGAGAACAAAGGTCTGAAAGGGTCTCGCTTACCTCCTCTGCCGGGCGCACGGACAGCAAGCGTCGAGCGTCCTCTAGCTCGATCTTCAGGGTCGCTGCCTGAGCCACCGCTTCCTCCCTCGCCTTGTATATATCGAGGAAGTTCTGGTCGATGGTGATGCTTCGGCGAGCACACATGTGCGCAAGCTCGAACCCACGCATCAGGGCTCGGATGGAGTTGAAAGCGATGAGGCAAGTGGGCAGTTGGTCGTACAGGCCCGCAAACTCCTGGCTGTAGAGGCCGTAGCCCAGCGTGAAGGCCTCGTTGGTAACCTCGTCACCCTCTGCCTAGCTCAGGAGCAGCATCGAGAGGGATACCCGGTTTGCCTCCGGGTCCCATTGGAGCAAGGGTTTCCCTTCCGCATCAAGGCTCTTCATGCCTAAGCCAAAGTTCCTGTGCCCCTTCAGCTCAGGCTTGGGTTGGAGCTGGGCAGAGCTCCCTGTGGCCGCTGGCTCAGCGCCCATCTCGCAGCCCGCCTCGATCGCGGCCGGAGGGTTCTCGGCAGAGGCCCCAGCACGGCTCCTGGAGACGTCCCTTATCTCGCTGACCGCCGCTAAAACCTCGGCAAAGGACAAGCCCGGCGGGAGAGATCGGGCGGGCGAGGGCACCTTGGACTTCCCCTTCTCGGCAGCGGATGGCTTCGGCCTCTTCATCCACTGAGACGAAAAGCCGCTGGGTTTCTGCTTCCCGACACCAGACGGCGGAGGCGGAGCAGGCTCGTTCCGGCAAGTGTGGGCCGCAGATCTTGCGAGAGCCAACGGATCTCCCGTAGTCTGGCCTTCAGCAGCTTGCATCTCGGGGAAAGGCTGGAGCAAGGGGATCTCCTGCTCTCCTGCAAGGACAATAACATGGTAACATTCAGCATGGAGGAGAAACGTGATTACCGGGCAAGAGAAAGAAAAGGAGAGATCTCACCTTCGTCAGGAAGAACGGGGGGGAAGAGAGTCGACGTCCCGCGTATGGAAGGGGACGTCGAACTCCTTGGTCCCGAATAATTCAAGGAGCGCGCTCTCACGGGACCCCAGGGATGGCGGCTTGTAGGCGGCATCCTCATACTGGATCGACGCAAGAGGGACGTTCCCAAAGTCACCAGATATGAAGAGAAACTTCTCGCCCTAGTGATGGTTCTTATTGGTGAGACCAGTTGTCTTGAGAAGTTGCCCGGAGAAGAAGACGACTCCTCCCTTCGCGCGGAAGACAAACAGCTTCCGAAAGATCGAGAGGTTGAACTCTATCCTCTCGGATCGCATGTAGCAGACTAATGCTACAAAGATGGCGACCGAATTCAGATTCAGCTGCGCGGGAACGACTCCATAGTATCGGAGGGCGAGGCGCATCTCCGGCCAAAGAGGGAGGCGAATGCCCGCCTCGAAGTGTTCGAGGGGGATCGCGAGCTCCCCCTCTCGCGCAGTGTTCACCCTGTCGTTGTTTTCTTGGTTTCTCGCGACGAAGCCGGCAGGAACATACCGGGAGGTAATCAGCTGATACTCCTCCAGGGTCAGGCGG
Organism: Platanthera zijinensis; assembly: GCA_039513925.1. Taxonomy (NCBI): domain Eukaryota; kingdom Viridiplantae; phylum Streptophyta; class Magnoliopsida; order Asparagales; family Orchidaceae; genus Platanthera; species Platanthera zijinensis. The sequence continues at coordinate 31,081,161 of CM077079.1, read as the reverse complement.
AATGACGGAAATCGATGCTTCTAGAAAGCTTCCGCGTAGTTAGAATGTCCCTCGTTCTCGCCCGGCATTATGTCTAACGAACTCGAGGGCGAAATCACAAAATAGGAGGCGAGAGGTAGAGACCAACTGAGAAGCAATGGAAGGGAGGCGAAAGCAGGATGTTCTCGGCAGAACACGAAAGTGAAAAGAAGAAAGGTGAAGATTCCGGGCCGGGGAAATAAATGTGGTGGGTGAATCCACCTATTTATAGGAAGCCGTGATAAATGATGATTTTCCCAGAAAGGATGGTGGAGGTACAACTGTCACGCCCTAGGTCAACGGCGCCTCGATCCCTCGCCCGAATTGACAGTGACTGATCGACAACCTTAGTTCGCGCAAGAACCGTATGGCATGACAGACGCAAAAGCAAAGAACGTTCTCGCCAGGCCAGACCTAAGATAATAGCAGTAACAATAACATTTAACTAATAAAAGCAGTTCGCAGGATTACAAGCAGTCCAGAGTTCAAAGTAAAATTGAAAGAGGGTATATGAGAAAAGAAGGCCATGGGTAAGAAGGGGTGAGATATCAGGAATCAATAAGGCTCCCAGCGCCAGTGTCCTCGCTCTCGCTGACGGGTCCTCGGGGGCGCCAAAGGGTTGAAGTAGGAGGAGAGCACGGTGCACCCTAGATTGATGCGGCGATCTTGGTCGCGTATCCACGCAAGGCACCTCCTGGGAGAAGATCCCGCAGTAGGGCCACCCGGCCGCTCCGTCTCGCTTAGGAAGTAATCTCGCTCCAGGGCCTCCAACCTTTGCTCCACCGACCTGCGAAACTCTCTCGCCGCGTGGGCCTGGGCCCGCTCCCACCGCGCGAGCTTGGAGAGGATGGTCGCGACCCTTTTACCTCGCCTTCTCGTGCTTCCTGCACCAATCAAGATCCCTTCCATTTCGTCAGAAGAGGGGAAGGGGGAGCTGTCACCGTCCTCCTCCTCCTAATCCCTGTCATCATCCTCATCCTCGTCAGCTCCCGATCGCCGGTCCGAATTGCCTGAAAAGACAACCTAGCGGTCAGTGCGAGAACAGGGTGAGAATAGCAGAAGTATGTGGCATACCAGCAGCATGGCGAGAGCCGTCGGTCGGAGGAAGGCGAGAAGGATTGGGCTCTCTCTCAGCATCCCTCCCGAACAGGAGATGGAGTGGCTTCCCATGACCCGCACGGAAGATCTCGCGTGCCGTAACCTCTGCCGGGCCCAAAGTCTGAGGAGGGTCTCTCTCCCTCAAGGAATGGTCGGCCTCCGACGTCAAGGATGGGTCGGCAGTCATCTCCCCTGCGGAGGTATGGGGATTGGCTGCTGGATCGTCATGAGAGGCAACCCCTACATCAGTTCCCGGCAAGATGAGACCCAGGCAGGCGGAAGCAGACGCTGCGAGAGTCCCACCCAGGGGTTAGAGTGACCAAAAGAAAAACGGGCAAAAGAGAGAAGGGGCTACCTGGGGGTCCCGAACCATCGGCAGGAGCCCCTTCCGGATCCTGTGGCCGGTCCTCAGGTGGGAGAGACGTCGATGGGTCCGGGGGCACCGGCGGAAGCCCAACATCACTTTCCGGGACCACCTGCCAGGAAAGGTTCAGTGACCAATTCTCAAAAAACAGCAGTCCGATAGTGGGCGAAACATACCCTCTGCAGCAGAAGAGGGTCGGCCGCACGGCTTGGGTTTGAAGTTGGAGAGGCTCGATGCTCTCGCGTGGGGCCACGATAGACCTTCTTCGCCTTCTTCTTCTTCTCTTTTGGCAGTGGCGGAGGCGCCGCAGTGGGTACCTCTCTCGCCAGCCAAGGAGCCACTAGCGCGCTATTGGCAAGGGCTCGCGCTTGCGCCGCCTTTATGCGGTCCTGAAGGTTCTGCGAGAGTGGCTTACAAGCTTGTTTGGGCGCATCGCGAGGTCGCACAGATCTCAGGGGGGGCAACAACGGTCAGGGGCAGATTTACGGCCGTCTATCATCGCGTATATATAACCGCGGCAGGGCCCACCGATAGATTGTCTTTGCAGGAAGTGACATGTGCCCAACGAATATTTATGGGTTGGACATGTCTTTTCGAGCGCAGAGCTAGCTCAAAAAGAGCGGGGATTGTGTACAACCCATATTCGCTGGGTGGGACCCGGAGGCACCAACGGTCAGGGTTGGACCATCCCCGGGTTAGCTTGGGCCTGAAGACCAGAAGAGCTCTCGCGCCGGAGGAGCTCCCGCCTAGGAGCAGGCGAGATCCCACCCATGACCAGAAGCGGGCGAGAAGGCTCCGCGCTGAGAGAGCTCCACTCTCTCAGCAGCAAGGGCGCTGAGTGAGCTCCACTCTCTCAGCGCCATGGTCAGCAGCAAGGGCGCTGAGTGAGCTCCACTCTCTCAGCGCCATGGTCAGCAGCAAGGGCGCTAAGTGAGCTCCACTCACTCAGCGCCATGGTCAGCAGCAAGGGCGCTGAGTGAGCTTCACTCACTCAGCGCCATGGTCAGCAGCGACAGCGTCAAGGCTAGAGGAGCTCCCGCCTGGAGAGGGGCGAAAGCGTTCACCCTCGATCAGCTAGGACCCGCTCTCGGCAGAGTCGGTGAGAAGGATTAAACTGGTGAGAAGGCGGGGGCTGGCTCAGCTTGAGACTTTTGACACTTCTTTTTAGCTCCCGCCAAAGGAAGGCGAGAGGGTTCCCGACATAGAGCTCTCGCCGAGTGGGGCCCAGGTTCAGGGTAAAATGTCTTAATTACCCTCGGGTAAAATTACCCTTATACCCTCAGGGGCTGTTTTTAGTACTTTACAAACAACGGGATTTGGCTATTGGCAGGCCCGCCAGGTGTATTTCAGTAATTTCAGGTCAGCAAAGGGCTATAAATAGACCCATAAGGGCTCCTTAGAAAGCGGACTCTCATTTTTCTCAGAATCTCTAGTGCTTTCTGAGGAGCTTCTAGCCCAGTTTTTGGCTTTGGAGGGGAAGCTCTCAGAGATCTTCCGGGTGTGAGGTGGGACCTCCCTGCTGAGGCTTTGGGTAAGTCCTAGGTCGTTAGCTACCAGTTAGGAGGCAAGGCTTGAGGGAAGTAGGTGTTGGCTGCACCCCTATTTTGAACATTGGTTGAGGTCAATTTTGGCTCCAACATATATATATATATATATATATATATATATATATATATATATATATATATATATATATATATATATATATATATATATATATATATATATATATATATATATATATAGGGTTAATGTATATACGCGGCTTGTGCATATAGGTTATATACGCAGGGATGCGTAATACGGAAAATACAACTAGTAAAATGCATTTTTAGGAAAAGTTATCAACATGAAAGTTGTAGATCTCGATGATATCTACAACTTTCATGTTGACCACTTTTCCTAAAAATGCATTTTACTAGGTGTATTTTCAAATGGCGCGGAACCGGGCGGAACTATTGTTATTCGCAATAGTTCCGCCCGGTTCCGCGCCATTTGAAAATACACCTAGTAAAATGCATTTTTAGGAAAAGTGGTCAACATGAAAGTTGTAGATATCGTCGAGATCTACAACTTTCATGTTGACCACTTTTTCTAAAAATGAAGTCTCGCACCTAAGAAATGTACATAGGCTGTATTTTTACATTAAATCCTATATATAGTTGGTTTTCTATTATTGCTCTCGCATATATGTGATGTGATGTGAATGGTTGTGATTAATGCCCTTCAAGGCGGCCAACTAGTGTTTGGTGGAGTGAGTGGTTGCCACTCGGAAAACACTAGGTGGACGTCTTGGGAAGTAAGGCTAGTCTCTGACCCGATCCGGGCAAGGGGTGGGGTAGGGTGTCTTACAAACATAAAAGAAGAAACCAAACATTAGTGTATACTTACACCAATTTTAGTTTTCAACTCATTTAAGAGCAACAAATTCTAATTTGAATTTATTAAGAATTGAAGTATTCAAATAACTATCATAACTAAAAATATCTAAATTAAATAGTCAATAAAAATCTCAACAGGAATGAAACAAAAACAATAATGGTAGAAACGTAGTTCTTTCAATACAATGGTGTCAATAAAAATCCTCACATGCTTTTTTTTGTGCTCTTTTTTTGTGCCTTCCTCATAGTAGATTTGTTCCATGTTTTCAAGTGGAACTTCGTGTGATTTTCAGACTTGCAATATATTATTTCCTTGCTTTCAGCTGGAATTTTGCGTATTTTTTTTGTAAATTTCAATACCCAACTGGAATGTCTTTCTTCCCTGCTAGGTATGCACTCCTACCTTTGCATTTCTCTGTTTTTGCATGGCCCTATATTTTCTTAGTTAACTATTTTAAATGTAGTTTCTCGTCTTTTAGATATGAAAGATGATTGATAATATAGATTTCTTCTAATAGAATTTGTTGAAAAGAATATTTGTTTTTTTACATTTAGTTGACCTAGTTGATGATATTATAACACAGAGTTTGTAAGAATCTTATGATAATGATCAAATTTCTTTGGCTTGTATCCTTTTTTATTTTATTCTCTCTAATTAATGTAGATAAACGACAGGTTTGAGCATGAACATTATTTGATAACATTTTGATATATTGAGTTCCTGAGTATGTCATATAGGTCGTAGAAGGAACATGTAGTGAGACAAAAGACATGCGATTCTAGCTTTGTGTCTTACGAGCGATGCGGGTTATTTCTACCGAGATCTATGAATTCTATTCTTGCTAAATTTTTTTCAATATTTCAGCATCTTCCTTAACATCTAAATGAGTTAGTCAACATACGTTTTGCTATTATTTTATGGAAGACTTCTCATTTGATAAAAAGGCTGTAATCTATAGTAGGAAATGATTATGTTTATTTTGCTGACAATGACCTCACAACTTTGGCTAAGGACAAAATCTACATGCATATTCACATTTTGATGTAATGTGTTTATGCTAGGTGAACACTACACAACTATCCATTTTTTTAACTTTTAGAAAAAGTTTATTCTTTTATATGCCAAATAACTTAATATATATGATATATTAAACTAATGACGTTGTTTTTTTCCTTACAGGCTCAGAACGTTGCACTTGAGAAGGCCAAGAAATTGAAGAAGGATAAGAAGCAATTCTCATCAAGATGTGAAATTTCGAAGACTTTACTCATCTCATCTTATGATAAATAATGTCTTGTCTGTGAAAGTCATAAATGTTTTGGATATTTTGCTCGCATTTAAATATTGGAATTTTTTATCTGTTAGATTCTGACATGTAATATGACAATATTTGTTACAATTAGATTATAGTTTGTTAGTGTAATATGTTTTCTCATTAGTTAAAAATTATGAAGATGTCTTTCTTCCCTTTATTGTTCCATTAATGATGCATTTTCATGTGTTGTCCATTATGCTTGGTGGTCAATCCTCTCAATATATGCTAATATTACTCTTAAAATAATTAAAGTATTTGTCAAAAGTATATATACTTTGCGACATTTTTTGGAAAAAATGCTGGTGTACAATTTTGGCTTTGGTGATCGATGTTCGCTAAAAAGTGTTATGGTAGGATAAACATATTTTGTTAAAATTTGTAAAGTAAAAGTGGGTGATCGGGCAGTCCGGGCGGCCTGGGCGGACTGACCGTGCGGACTGATGTAGTAGTCTGGCGGTCTAGTGTTGGCGACCTGTGGAGTTCTGGTGGCTGTTGTCGGCGGTTTGCAGGTTGGAGTCCGCGGACTGTGGTTTTGGTGTCCGCCAAGCTCGCGCCATATGGTTGGCGGGTTAATGGACTTGGTCACACACGGTGACAAGTCCAGGGTGTCCGCGTTGTCCGCTATTGACCGGACGGAATGCCTGTTTGTCGTGGACATGTTGCGGATTGGTGCGGTGTTCGCAGAGTCCGCTATGTCCGCTGTGACCAAGCGGTCTGCCTGTTGGTCGTGGACTTGTGTTGTGGGTTGATGTTGTGTTCGAAGAGTCCGCTAAGTCCGTTGTGACCGGGCGATCTGCCTGTTGGTCGTGGACTTGTGCTTGCGGACTGGTGTAGTGTCCGCTACTCTGTGCGGACTGGCTTGTCGTCTTGGTACTTGACTGTTTCGGTTGATGTCCGGCCTTGTCCTTGCAGACTGGGCGGACTGTCTTGTGCGGACTGGCCTCTGGCTAGCAGGTCTGCTATGGCGGCGGTCTTGCGCTTGGCGGTTAGCGGACTGTTCGCGAGTCCGGCATTGGTAATACGAACAATGCAGACTCGGCGGACTAGCGGTGCTAGCTGGGATCAAGGGGAGGATAGCCTATCTCATAGGGCGATGACCACGCTCCTCACCCCGCCTATAAATAGAACCCACCGGCACTTCATTTAAAAATAGAGTGAACAGTAAGTTGAACTCGGATTAAGTGTTGCGGACTCAGTTTGCCTATCCGCGTGGTTTGAGCAGACTTAACTGGTTGTTGTTTGCAGGTGACGCGGCTAGCACTGTGAAGCCAGGATTTTGGTTTTGACTTCGGTCAGGCTCAGTGAAGTTTGCGGACTGTTTTCGGTGGTTTACCAGTTTTTTCTCTGCTTCAATTTTCCAAGTTCAATAACCTGTCCGCCGGACTTGGCGGTTAGGCGATCTGTTTTCCAGTTCGGCAGCAACAGTAGTTCAGCGAATAACGGTGTGTCCGCGCGACCTCGCGGTCTCGGCGGACTCCGTTGTTCTGTTCGGCTTCAGCAGCAGTTCGGGCGGTCTCTGCGACTTTTGTGGACAGGCGGTCTCGACGATCTCCAGTGTTCTGTCCGCCCGAATTGATACTTTTATTTTTCCTGCTTTCCCTAATGTACTGGCGAAGTCATGTCTCGGCATGTATACCTCGCTCTGTAAAGAAGATTGATATATACATGATCTGCTTATCTCTGTCTTTGCATCTGGTTGATTGAGTTACTTCCTGGTTTCCACTTGATCAAGTTGTGATCTGGATAGTTCTGAAGATATTAATTTGGTGTTTAAACTATCTTGCTGAGCTTCTTGAGAAAATTCAACATATTTAACGACATTTTTTGGAAAGGTGTCACGGTAGAACAATTGTCAATCATGATGTTTTTGAAAAAAAATATCGTGATAAAGTAACTACCAATCACCACGTTTTTTAAAGCAACGCAATGAGATACGATGGCATGCGCAAACACGATGATTTGATGATGTTTTTATAAACGTCACAAAAATACCGCGAAACTTTGAAAATGACACTAAAGATAAAATAAATGTTGCCGCAAATCGACTTTGTTGTAGTGTGAAAAAACTTTATATTCTGCGAGCATTGTGCATGATGCATCTAACAACGATGGATCCATTTGCTCGACACCTACATTAGTTGATATTCAAGAATCTAGGGCACATGATTCTCGCTATTCTTATCATATAACTTCAAATTAAAGTTGTTTTGAAACATATTATTCCTTTGATGGAGGTTCTGCATGTTGGGAATGCGAGCGAATAATCCCGACCAGAGCACCTATTTTATAATTGAGCGAGCACATGTGCGACCGCGTTCAGCGGTATGCAAGCGGAAACAACAATGAAATACGAAAATAATAGCAACAAAAGAACACAGAAAATTTTAACGTGGAAAACCCAATTGGGTGAAAACCCACGAGACGATCAGAGTCCAACCCGAAAAGCCTCCACTAAAAGTGTGTGATAAACACACGTACGGATTACAGGCTTTCCCTCCACCGATCCACAAAGGATCACCACTCCTCCACCACAAACACGATCCACACAGGATCCACACAACCTCCCTTCCAACGATACACACAAGCACAATATTGAAAAAGAGGTGCAACTGGGTGAGAAGCGTTACCTGGATGGATTGAAAATCCGTCCCAACGTCAAAGACGATGGTCCCCCAACGGCCACGAAGAAGACGGCAACCGAGCTATGCGGCTCCAGCAAATAGAAGGAAAGGCAGCAGGCCCTTGCCGTTCCAACGAACCCGAAGAGAGGCGGCGGCCGGCTTTAACTCCAGCGAACAAGAAAACCAGCGGCCGGATCTGGATCTCGGCGGCTCCAGCAAACAAGAGAAGGGCGGCCGACACTGGCGGCTCTAGCAAGGAGGAGAGGGGCGGCCTGCTCTAGTTCTTGCTCCAGCAAAAGGAAGAAAAATAGGGACTTGCTCTTCTACTGGCTCCAGCAAACAAAAACACGAGGAAGAAAATGGGGGCTTCGGTTCCAGGAAATAAATGCAAGTGGGAGAGAAGGCAGCTGTCTCCTTCTCTGGTCAAAAAGAAAAACCTTATCTCCTATCCATCATGACTGAACCGGGGGAGGTTAACAGGGCCTAATTTTTTTGTCCTTTTGTTTTTTTTGATAGTTTTATATATATATATATATATATAAATATATATATATGTGAACGCGAAGAAGTAAATTCACGAGCCGCTACAGGCGCGCCCGGTGGTTTTTACCGACTCGGATGGGAACCACGCCCAACAAATCTCCCCCTTCACATCGAGGCGGAATAAACCTCCATCCCGGCGATTCTAACGCAATGCTCGAACTTCCCTCTTGGCACAGTTTTGGTCAGCATGTCTGCCCCATTATCATCGGTGTGCACCTTCTGAAGATCAAGCTCCCTCTGCTCAAGGACATCGCGTATCCAATGATACTATTGTCGATGTGCTTCGACCTCAAGTGAAATATGGGGTTCTTCCCCGGTGAATGGTGCTATGACTATCACACAAGAGTGTGTTTCGGTCCTGAGTGAATCCAAGCTCCTTGATGAATCTCTTCATCCAAAGCAACTCCTTCTCAGCCTCAGTAACTGTAATGAACTCAGCCTCTGTGGTGGACAGTGCAACACACTTCTACAGTCTTGATGCCCACGAGACGACTCCCCCTGCAAACAGAATCATGTACCCTGACGTCGACCTCCTAGAATCCAAATCTCCAGCCATGTCTGCATCAGTGTAGCCCAACAACTGAGGCTCACTGTCCCCAAATCTCAACGTCAAATTTGAAGTCCCCTGCAGGTATCTCAATATCCACTTCATTGCGCTCCAATGCTCTCTCCCAGGAATGGAGAGAAATCTACTAACAGTCCCAACGGCATGCGCAATGTCTGAACGTGCACACACCATCGCATACATGATACTCCAAACTACATATGCATACGGAATCTTTTGCAGAGCCTCAATCTCCTTGGGTGTGCTGGGGCACTGATCAGCGGTAAGCCTAAAGTTACCCACAAGAGGTGTGCTCACCTTCTTTGCCTGATCCATATCAAATCTCTACAAAACTTTGCGGATGTACCGCTCCTGTGATAACTAAAGTAATCTGCCCCCCTGTCCCTATGAATGTGCATCCCCAAAATAGTCTTCGCAGCACCCAGATCCTTCATCTCAAAAGTAGAACTCAACTGCCGCTTCAACTCAGCAATGCGGTAAGTATTCCTCCCGACAATCAACATGTCATCCACGTACAATAGCAGAATGAAGAAATCCTCTGGAGCATACTGCTTGATGAACACACAGTGGTCAAGGGTGGTCCTCCTGAAGTCGACCTCTCCCATGAAAAAATCAAACTTCATATACCATTGTCGCGGGGCCTGCTTCAAGCCATATAAACACTTCTATAAGCGGCAAACCAGACCTTCCTTCCCTCTAACACTGAAACCCTCAGGCTGCTCCATGTATAGCTCCTCCTCAAGATCGCTATGCAGAAAGGCGGTCTTGACATCCATCTTCTCTATCTCTAAATCAAGCCTCGCTGCAAGTCCAAGTACAACCAGAATAGATGACATCTTCACCATAGGCGAGACGATCTCATCAAAGTCAACACCATGTCGCTTTCCAAATCCCTTCACCACCAGCCTGGCCTTGTATCTGGTAGGTGTGGAGGAATCACCCTGCTTCACCCTGAAAATCAACAGATTCTTCAAGGCCTTCTTTCCCTTAGGCAATCTCACCAAGTCATACGTGTGGTTCTTCTGCAGCGATTGCATCTCCTCCTGCATAGCAACCATCCACTGACGCTTCTCGGTGCTCTCCACAGCCTCGACATAACTCTCAAGCTCCCTCGCATCAGTCAGCAATATGAACTCTAATTTAGAATATCTAGCGGGTGGGTGTCTGGCTCGATCAGACCTCCATAGGGCTGGTTCTAGGGCCGATGTAGGTACATCATCAACAATATCCTCAACGACTACTGGTTCACCATCAGTGGTGATATCATGATCTGGAAGGGCATCAATGCCCTGTGCTGGCTCAGGCTCAGTAGCCTCCTTAGTATCCTCAGCTCTAACCATAGGTAACTCCGCGACAGTACGAGAGTCAACCTCCAACTCAACAGTTCCCTTAGGATCACCAACAGTCTGATCCTCACAGAAAATAGCATCACGGCTACGTACAAGCTTCTTCTCAACTAGATCAAAGAACTTGTACCCAAACTCTCCACTGTAGCCGTACCCCAAGAAGATACACTACCGGGTCTTCGAATCAGACTTTGATCTCTCATCCCTGGGGACATGCACAAAGGCTTTGCAGCCAAATACCCGTAATTGACTGTAAGAGGGGTCTTTCCCATACCAGACCCTATCTGGAACATCCTCCTGCAATACTGAACTCGGTGAGAGGTTGATGACATGCGCTGTAGTAAGAAGAGCCTCGCCCCAGAACATCCCTGACAGCTTTGACTCAAATAGCATGCACCAAATCCTCTCCATCAATGTCCAATTATCCTCTCAGCTACGCCATTCAGCTACGACATCTTCGGCGGGGTCTTCTCATGTCTGATGCCATGGTACCTATAGTACTCATCAAATGGAGCAATGTACTCTCACCCGTTGTCGGACCTAATGTATCTCAGCCTCTTCCCAAACTGTCTCTCCACCTCAGTGTGGAATCTCCTAAGAGTATAAAGGACCTGATCTTTGTTCTTGAGAGAATAGAACCAAAGCTTCCTCGAATAGTCATCAATAAAGGTAATGAAATAAGAAGCACCTCCTCTAGTCTGGACCTTTAGCGGTCCGCAAACATCAGTATGAACTAGATCCAAAGGCTCCGATCTCCTGGTGGACGTGTGGCTCTGGAATGAAATCCTATTCTGCTTCCCAGCCATGCAGTGGTCACACCTCACCAAATGTTCGCCAGAAATTTCACTGATCAGCTTCTTCTTCGCCAGGAATCCCAAACCCTTCTGGCTAATGTGAGCCAGCCTCCTATGCCATAAGGAAGTGGATGCCTCATCCCTGACGGAGTTGGCTTGAGCAGCTTCAGGCCTCCCCTCCATGTAATACAGTCCAGAATCTCTATAACCACTGGCCATCACGAGTGATCCCCTGATCAACTTCCAGTAGTCTCCTCCAAAGACACTCAGGTGTCCTTCATCTCCCAGTCTTCCAACTGATATAAGATTGAAGCGAATGTCAGGCATATGATGCACATCCCTCAGAACTATTAAGGCTCCAGTGCTTGTCTTCAAATGCATATCCACACGCCCAAGTACCTTGGACGTATCCCCATTTCACATCCTTAACACCCTACAGTCATAAGTGGTGTAAGTGGCAAATAGCTCCCTGTTGTGGGAGACATGCGTAGAGGCTCCAGAGTCAACTATCCAGAAGTCCCCTGAGACTTTCATCTCACTTCCTCATTCAAGATCCCACTCTTGGAGATCTCCATAGAAACAATCCCCTGGGGGGAAGAATTATTCAGAGATACTCTAACCAACTCCCAAGAGTCTGGAAGTGACTTGAGAAGCCATAATGCATTCACCTCGTCTTCAAAGGTCACCTTCATAGCAGTCAGGCAATCAATAATTCCCTGGAGCTCATTGACATGATCAAAAATGGGTCAGCCCTCCCGGTATTTGAACTCTCCAAGCTTCTTCAGCAAATACAACTTGATGATATCCGTGCTCTTGGCATACAAGGTCTCGAGAGTCTTCCACAGATCATTTGAATCATTGATGCTAGCCACATGGTTATAGACGTTCGGTTCTACGAACCGTCTAATAAACCCACACAGCTTCCGATGCTCCACCTTCCATTTCGCGAGATCCATGTATTTTGGCATCTCCTCAAAGATAGGAGCATGCCAACCCTACACATATATCAAATCCTCCATTAGTAGATGCCACTGTTGATAATTGGCACCATTCAACTTTATCATCTGATCTGAACCATAACCTAAAGCGGACTCCATCTCGCTCTGCCAACTGGCCGTACCGACCACAGATCTTTGAGTCGACTATCTCAAAGTATGCAACTGGAGAGGATAGCTAGCAGGCCAGTGGTCGTAAACTACCACTCCCAAATTGCACACCCAAGATCACAATCGACTCGTCTTAAAGCCCCAAAGGTCAGCCCGGTAACTGCTCTGTCACTGAACCTGCTCGATCACTGAACCTCCCTCTGATACCACTTGTTGGGAATGCGAGCGAATAATCCAAACCAGAGCACCTGTTTTATGATTGATCGAGCACTTGTGCGACCGCATTCAGCGGTATGCAAGCAGAAACAACAATACAATATGAAAATAATAGCAATAAAAGAACACAGAAACTTTTAACGTGGAAAACCCAATTAGGTGAAAAACCACGGGACGATCGGAGTCCAACCCGGAAATCCTCCACTAAAAGTGTGTGATAAACACACGCACGGATTACAGGCTTTCCCTCCACTGATCCACAAAGGATGTCCACTCCTCCATCACAAACACGATCTACATAGGATCCACACAACCTCCCTTCCAACAACACACAAAAGCATAATATTGAAAAAGAGGTACAACAGGGTGAGAAGCATTACCCGGACGGATTGAAAATACGTCCCAACGTTAAAGACGACGTTCCCCTAACGGCCATGAAGAAGGCGGCGGCAGAGCTCTGCGGCTCCAACAAATAGAAGGAAAGGCAGCAACCCCTTGCGGTTCCAATGAACCCGAAGAGAGGTGACGACCGGCTTTAACTCCAGCAAATAAGAAAACCGGTGGCCGGCTCTGGATCTCAGCAGCTCCAGCAAACAAGAGAAGGGAGGCCGGCACTGGAGGCTCTAGCAAGGAGGAGAGGGGCGGCCTGCTCAGGTTCTTGCTCCAACAAAAGGAAGAAAAATAGGGACCTGCTCTTCTACTGGCTCCAACAAACAAAAACACGAGGAAGAAAATGGGGGCTTCGGTTCCAGGAAATAAATGCAAGTGGGAGAGAAGGCCGCTGTCTCCTTCTCTGGTTAAAAAGAAAAACCTTATCTCCTATCCATCATGACTGAACCGGGGGAGGTTAACAGGGCCTAATTTTTTTTGTCCTTTTATTTTTTTTTATAGTTATATATATATATATATATATATATATATATATATATATATATATATATATATATATATATATATATGTGAATGCGAAGAAGTAAAGTCACGAGCCGCTATAGGCGCGCCCGGTGATTTTTACCGACTCGGATGGGAACCACACCCAACACTGCATTCATGAAAAATGATATTGTGTGCAAAATTGTTGGGATTAGAATAGTTCATATTTTTATGCATAATGGGGTTGAAAGAACTTTACTAGACACCAGACATATTCTAGGCTTGAAAAAGAATATTTTTTTACTTGGAGGTTTCAATACGATCAGGTGCAAAACCATAATCAATGCTGGTGTTATGCAGATTCTTCGTGGTTCGATGATCTCGATGAAATGGAGAAATGTTGACAATTTGTATTTACTGTAAGGACGTACTATCTACCACTGGTGTGCATGCCTTCTAATTCTAATCTAGATTCATCACGGCTGCATCACTAATGTTTTGACCATATGGGTGAATGCAATCTAGACATACCTCACAAAAAAAATTTAACGATATAAAATTCAAGAAGTTATACTTATGTGAAGAGTATGTATTGGGAAAGCAACATAAGGTGAAGTTTGAAACTGGGATGCATGAAACAAAGGCATTATGGACTATATTCACTCTGATATTTGGGGGTCAACGCCTATTATTTCCAATGGTGGTGCTAGATATTTTATCTTTTATTGATGCATTCTCAAGAAAATTATGAGTTTATTTTTTGAAAAATAAATTTGATGTATCTGAGAAGTTCAAATTTTGAAAAGCCATGATGAAAAACAAATATGTATGTGAATAGTATGTATTGGGGAAGCAACTTAAAGTGAAGTTCAAAACTGGGATGCATGAAACAACAGTCATTCTGAACTATATTCATATTGATATTTGGGGGTCAACACCTATTCTTTCTCATGGTGGATCGAGATATTTTGTCTCTTTTATTGATGACTTCACAAGAAAATTATGAGTTTATTTTTTGAAAAATAAATTTGATGTATTTGAGAAGTTCAAATTTTGGAAAATCGTGGTAGAAAAACATATTTGCATGTGAAGGTTGTCAATTTTGTTAATGACGTTGAATAAACCTTTGATGCATTCATGGTGTTCTACAAAATTGAAAGGGCCATATATCACTACACAACACCAAGATATCCACAATCAAATGGAATTACAGAACGTATGAATCAGATGTTTGGAGAAGACACGATGCTTGAGGATCACCATGGGTCTTTCAAAAGGTTTTTGTGCAGAGTCACTAAATACATATGTCTATCTCATTATCATGTCGTCATCATCGATTTTTTGATCAAAGACTTCAGGGGATTTATGAACTGGAAAGTTGTTAATTAATTGATTCGTATTTGGGAGCCTAGAATATGCAATTAAGGAAAATAACAAAATTTACAAAAGAAAAAGAATGCATCTTCCTTGGGTATGCTAATGGAGTCAAAGGCTATAGGTTCTTGTGTCATGAAGTAAAGTAGATCGTAATCACTTAACATATCCAGCTGAAAGGACAAGTGTCACATGTCAAGGTGGAGCCTTTGGTTTCATTATGTGAGATTAAAAATGGGGTCTCAATGACACAAACAGAGGAGTTTTCATACCAGCAGGAGGAGTTGATTAATTTTGAGGAGTTAGAACCACATTCGGTAGAACATGAGGTATATAAACCACGATGGGATATGTGTTTACACTTGGAGTAGGCATAATTTCAAGGAGATTGATAATTTAGATGGATATTTCCCTATCAATAATCGAAGCTAAGTATATGAATGCAATGGCAGCAGATAAGGAGGCTACATGGCTCAAAATGTTACATGTAGATTTAGATTTGAGTCGGGGAATCTTGAAGATCAGTTGTGCTAGTTTTAGTATAATATGTCTTGCTAAGAATCAGAGCTTTTATAGGAGGACAAGAATCGATAGTCATCATTCGTTTTTAAGTGAAATTGAGAGAAGAAGATAATTCAACTTTTAATATAGACACAAAGGTAAATCCCACAAACACATATTCACTTAACTTCTTGCCAAAACCACATGGTGAATGAAGTACTTCATTTATGAAGGTTTTAATTCATGAAAATAGTTGTTTTGCCACCAAGATTACTTATCTCTATGGGAATCCTTTCGGATTTTGGTTGGATCCAAGCGATAGAGATTCATGTTTCATAGAGAAGTTTCCAATAAACTCTCACCCTGTAACATGCTCCAAATAAAATTAGGTATATGTTTGGGTTGCTTGGAAGTGTATCCCAAGCCATCCATAAGCTTTACTATTTTTTCGTAGCAAAACAAATAATCTCCAAAAAACATATTGTCATAAAATATTTAGACTAAATAAATATGATTCTTAAGAAACCCTTACCAATGAATTTTAAATATAAAGAGCATCAACAATGGAGCTAGCAAGAGCCGTGAACTCAATGTGCACGTTATTATATTCAAAAATTAATGATATTTAACCTTTAAATTTTAATTTCAAATAAATTGTGTCTAATGTACAGAACAAAGAAACAATAACTTAAACCACAACATCCTCAATATTGTAATATTATAAAAATGTCCACACATTTACATGGCTTTCAATAAAAGTGCTTATAGACTGCACGAGATCATCAATAATAATATGTGGAAAATTCTCTTTCTTAGATTCAAACTATATGCTTATCACCCTCGCGAACCATTACACATTCAACCTTTTACAAAATTTAAGATTAAGCAACTAATTAGAATAGTTTCAAGCTAATTTTAATAGATCTAATGCTTTAACAACCTCATCAACATCTAACCATGGGAAAATGTTACAGTTGTTTGATAAATCTCTTCCATGCTCCATCTTCAGGGAATGTAATAGAAAATCTGTGTTGCAAAAAAAATAATCATGCCACGGACTCCCTATATATGATTATAAGAATCAAACTGGTTCATATACAAAGAAAAAAAAGCAATATACCAAACTTCCATCAAGAAGTTGGCAAAAATGATGTAACGAGAAGGCATCCCAGTTTAAAGCAAGGTAAAATTTATCAACAAATTAGAACCTTTTCTGAAAAGCACAGTAAGTCCATGGAATCACAAAGAACTGAAACTTAGAATTGAAACTAAACACAAGGTTAAAACAGAAAGTTTGAATATATATGTAACTAATCATATTTCCCCTTAACTTATATGGTGATATTTTTCATGGATTTGTGAAGGTACCACACATAGGTTAATAGTCGAAGTAGAGAATTAGGAAAGAAAAGAAAAGTTGATGAAAAAATAGGATCTACAGTTAGTGTTACCAAAAACTCAAAGAAGAAGAACGAGAATTGCATGGGTCGCCTTAGTCCAGACCATCATATCCTTGATGCCTACTGATGATCTAAGCCACATAAAACCAAGTAAAACAAGGAGAAGCTAGTTGCCGCCAATAAGATGCATGTCGTCCTGAAAAAGAAGTCACAACTATATTATCGAAAGTTTATCTGTGGATAAATGATGTATTAGATATTAAAATAAATTAAAGTTTATCCTCTTTGTATCATGTGACAGCATACATATATAAGAGTTGTGCTGGATTTTAAACATACACCTTTTGTAAAACCTTTAAAACTAACACTGGTAAACCTTCGTGTTTTGTGTGTGGATGAGTGTTTCTGTTAGTCCCCTCATGTTTTATACACCATCATTAGTATCAAAGCTCTGGTTCAAGTTCATCATTGGATACTATGATATCCACAAGTAATTTCTCTTTATCTCAAATTTCTATTCATTTCTTTAATGGAGGGAAGTATGATTATTGGAGTATCCATATAAGAGCTCTGTTTATCTCCCAAGGCTTGTGGGAGATTGTTTGAAACACCCTTACTGTAAGAACTCCTAATGCCACTGCAAATATAAAACTTATAGAAGAACGAAAACAACAAGATGCTCGCGTCATTTGTATGTTGTATAAAGGTGTGGCTGAAATCATTTTTACATGAATTATGAGTGCAACATCTGAAAAAGCAGCTCAGGTTACACTGCAGGAGTAATACAAGGGAGATGAGAAAGTAATTGCACTAAAACTACAAAATGCATGGAGAGACTTTGAAATTTTTTCTATGGAAATTGGAGACAGAGTTGATGACTTGCTTTCCCGAACGATATACATCATGAACCAGATACAAAGCAATGGAGATACAATAGAAGATAATGAAATTGTGCCTAAATTTTTGTGGAGGTTACCATCTTGTTTTTTTTATCTTGCGGGCACTACAATTGAAGAATCAAAGGATATAAAACTCTTTCCTTGATAACACTAATGAGATCACTAAAAACTCATGAATAAAGAAGACTTATATGTAGAACATCCGTATGGCTATAGACTACAAGGACAAGATGAAATGAAGGTATATAAATTAGATAAGGTTCTCTACGGCTTAAAACAAGCGCCGAGCGCATGGAATGCCAATATCGACACCTATTTCCATTAACAAGAATTTAGTCGATGTGCAAATGAACCTTACCTATATCTGAAATCTCAGGGCCTTGATCATCTCCTTATTGGCTTATATGTGGACGATATGCTAGTAACAGGAATCTCACTAGCCATGATAAATACCTTTCGTCAGGCAATGCACAAGTAGTATGCTATGATAGATTTGGGAGTTATAAAGTACTTTATAGGACTTCAAGTGCATCAAGCTCCCTCTAATATTTGTGTATCTCAACACAAATTTGTTGCTGATCTTTTGAAAAGAACAAAATTTGATCAATGCAACTCATCTTTAACACCCATGGCTACTAGAGACTTACTAAAGAAAATGAAGGAGAGGTTGTTGATGCAACAAATTATCGCTCTATTGTAGGCTTCCTATTGTATATTACTAATACTTGACCAGATATAACAAATGCAGTCAATCAAGTCACCAACTTTATGCAAGAACCCTCAAAAAGCCATTTGCTAGCAGTCCACCGTATCCTACGATATCTAAAAGACACCCAAGAGTATGAGATTATATATATGAGGGACAAAAATGTAGATTTGTGTGGCTTTGTGGACTCAGATTGGGGAGCAAGCCTCGATGATCGTAAAAGTACCAGAAGATATTTATTTCTGCTTGGATCCAAACATGTTTCGTGTGGCGTTCGCAAGCAGCCTACTGTTGCCTTATCCACGATAGAGGCAGAGTATATGACACTCTCCAGTGCCAGCTTTGAATGTCTCTGGCTTCGTCATACCCTAGAGGAAATCAAAGGGAAAGCTGAACAAAGACCTACACGTCTCTTTTACGACAATATATCGATCATCATTCTCACAAAAAACCCATCATCGAACGCAAAAGTAAACACACTTGATGTGCATTTTCATTTTATACGCGATCAAGTGGAAAAAGGCTTACTGGATGCAATCCATTGCCCGTCGAAAGATCAATTAGCGGATGTACTTACGAAACCCTTGTATCGGGTTAGATTTGCGATCAAAAATTGGAATGAAAACTATGCGACTTAAGGGCAGATGATGACCTAAGCCGCATAAAACCAAGTAAAACAAGGAGAAGCTAGCTATCACCAAGAAGAAGTTGCATGTTGTCGTGAAGGAGAAGTCGTAGCAAACTCATTTTTTGCATTTTTTTCCTCAATTAAGGTGCTGTTATTAGCAAACTCATTTTTGTTACTAGCAAAATAGAGAAAAACAGATTCAGTCATTTTTTGCATTTTTTTCTCTCCCCAAAAATGACTACTAGCAAACAAATCTTGTTTTTTTTATATAATTTTTGCATTTTGAGCTCCAAATGTTTCTCATTTGAAAATATGATCAACATGAAAGTTGTAGATTTCATTGAGATCTACAACTTTCATGTTGATCATTTTTTGATTTGAAGCCGTTTAGGTCTCCTATTTGAGCACGAAAAAATACACGCACAGAACGAATCGTCCGTACGGACTTTCGGCGTGAATTTTTTCGGGACTCAAATAGGGGGTCTAAACTGCTTCAAAGCAAAAAGTGTTCAACATGAAAATTGTAGATCTCGTCGAGATCTACAACTTTTAGGTTGAACAGATTTTAATTTGAAGCCGTTAAGCCCCCGATTTAGCTCCCGAAAAAAGTCACGCCGATCCCGGGCGTCTGTACATATGTTCGGCGCGACTATTTTCAGGGACCAAATCATGGGTCTAAATTGCTTCAAATCAAAAAGTGTTCAACATGAAAGTTATAGATCTCGTCGAGATCTACAACTTTTATGTTGAATACTTCTCATGAAAATGTATGTATAAGACGCAGTTTAAAAAGACGTGTATATTCTTATACACCCTTAAGTCGTATATACACCACTCTTATAGGAATTAGAATTCAAATATATTTATAAATCAGGCGATATTTTGTTTAAAAATATTGGTGCAGATGATGATATTTTGTTGAAAAGGAAGTTTTGGACATACTAAACAAAATTTTGCGACATTTTGAGTCATTTCTAATGCTAACATAAGTGGTTAAACGAATAAATTTGAAATCATTTGTAATGTCATTATATGTAGTGAGTTATTTTGAAAGAATGAATGTTTTAAACAAAATTTAATTTTTTTAAAAATAAATTTATATTGATTTGCTAGTAATAAAATGATTTTCAAATAAGCATTTAAAAAAATAAAAATCTGTAAATATTAATAATTTGTTAGAAATCAAATTAAATTTGCTAGTAAGGCTCAGTTTGGCTCAGCTGCAGCGACTGCAGAAGCAGTGGTGGGAAGCAGTGGTGGAATAATCAGCTGTTTAGCAGAGTGGTGGCAGAATCTGTGAAGCTGTTTGGATGAACAGCTTTTGCAGAGCTGTTTCAAACGCAGAAGCTGTTTAAGGTTCTGTTTGGCGGAGCTGTTTGGTAAAACAGCTGTGCGGTACATAATTTTTTTACAAGCAACACTAACACAAAACAAACATGTTAACTAAATTCATTTTAAGTGTCCAACAACAATATTAAAAAGTAACAGATAGTTCTCAAAAGAGTTTTTCATTGTTAAAAGACATAATCGCGGGTCGTCTTGCTGATGAAATTTGTCCCTCAATCATCGGTTGTTAACTGCACGTGAAGAATAAATACCAATATCAGGAAATTTGTAACAACCTTTACAATTTTAAACGTCATTATGTAGCTTACCTGTGATATTGCGTGAGTTGATCTGTAATGTACTCCCTGATATTGGTCATTTGAGTAGCTCCCGTTCCTTCAAATGAAGATGGTGCACTGTTAGGATTTGGATCCATAGTCCTTGGACGATTGTTTGGTCGCAACTCATATGCCTCTGGATGAATGAAGCTTTCGTTTTCATCGCATACATCAAACTCTGGGTCTGATCGGGATGGATGTCTTCTGATAAAGTTATGAAGTGACATCGTAACCACCACAATGACACACTGTTTTGAGAATTCAAACTGTGGCATTTTGCTCAGTATTGCCCATTTTTTCTTCCACACACCAAAACTCCTTTCGATCACACTGCGTAGAGAAGAGTGTGCTTTATTAAATATTTCACGTCGACCTTCAATTGGGCGATTCCCTCGAGCAAAGTCCGCCAAGTGATATCTGGTTTCCGGGTAAGGTTTCAAGAGCCCTTTTTCCATAGGATAACCAGCATCGACAAGATAATATTTACCTTCAACAAGTTATTAAAAAACTTTAAACAATTGAAAATTTTATATTATTTAAATTAAACAAAATAAACCTATAAATGTATGTGCGTACCTTCTGGGGGGAATGGAAATTTACTTTGTGGGTCCCTTACAGCACGATGATATATGCGTGTGTCATGTGCGGAGCCTTCCCAACCAGGAACAACATATGTAAAGCACATATTGAAATCACAAACCGCCATTACATTTTGAGTCGTGCTGCCATGACGACCAATATAAGGCACTTGATTTTCAACGGGTATACGAGCATCAACATGTGTACCATCAATTGCTCCAATGCAATCTTTAAAAAAAGGCATGTATCGTTCATCATTTTGGATGTGCCCAGGAATTGAACGAAAATGCCGGTCGGTGGGAGCAATGTTATGCATGGATAAATTAGTCAGGGCCTGTAGACCGATCATAAACAGCCGACTTAAGGTTTCAGTGGAATGCTGGAATCGTTCACCTGATTTTCTGAAAGTTTCGTTGTGACCCAGAATGTAAATAGTTATTGCCAACACCTCGCTAGCCGGCGTCCTTTGTGTTCCTTTTAAACCATGCTCTTGTTCCAACAATGCTAACAAATCAAAGAAGATTACTTTTGTCATTCGAAACATATTGTGAAACCTTCGTGGATGCCCGACAAACAATTCACGAAGCCATCTCTGGCCGGTTTGTGATGATGTCATGCAAGGCGTCTTATCACAAAATAACGATACGTAGTCGTTGATGACACATACGCTCGATCTTAAGAGTGTAACAAATTGAGCGCAATCTTGCTGACGAGTAGCACAATGTTGTATCACCAATTCTTCATCATCATCAATATTAACATCATCATCAACATTCACAGCAGACATTATAGTGGCCTAAAAATATTAAATAACAACAATTACATAGATGCAATTTATATTAAACAGATGTAATAAAATGTCCAAAACACAATAAATAACATCAAAGATGATCATCAAAGCTTGAACATGTTTGTCATAGTACAGAAAAGACATTAAAAACATATAAGACTACAAAATAAGGCATTCATAAACACAAAAGTAGATATCAAATATTTGAATTCATGTAGTGCGTCTTCAGCCATTCCACCCTTCTATCCTCTGGGATACTTAGAAAGGTCACACGATTCACTGGAGTTTGAAAGTGAACAGTAGCAAAATGGTATAGCAGGCGGTCCTCGAAGATTTCGGGATACTTCTCAAGTTCTTGAATTGCCTCTCGCAACATATAAATACTTGGCGGAATAATTGGTGCCGTAACGCGCTGCATAATAGTTTCTGATGATGAAAACAATTTATCAACATGAGCTAACATGATCTGTTTTGTGCCTCCCTCCTGCCTCTTCCCCTTTCTTTTTTTATTTTGTGCCACTCCACTTTGTGAGCTTTGGCCAGTGGGAGCTGAATTAATATCTTCACCTGCATTTGACTGCGTGTTATTGCTTTCGTTTATTTCCTCAACCTCTTCAAACACATTGTCAGGTTGTGAGAAAATAGAGGGCAGCTCTCCAGAAGATGGCATCCAAACGTTTTCTCCGGTAGCAACAACTAAACTAAACATTTTCTCTAATTTTTCTTCAAGCTCGGGAGGTATTCCACCAAAACGAAATTTCTTGGCATTTGGGATCATCTAAAATGTGAAAGCACAAAAACAATTATTAGAACATATAACAAATTGTCCATATGTTTCAAGAAAAACAAAACAATATTAGCTAACCTCAATTCTTTCTTTCCACCAATCATCAGAAGCGTCTATGGTGCGTTTTATAGGGTTCCAACCAAGGCCCGTCTCACCTCTTTTGAGTTCGCGCCATAGTTTCCAATCACGTTTCAATTGATCCCACTTGTTTTTCATTTGTGCACGACTATAGTCAAAACCCGTGCGCTCCTTGAAGTTTTTCATTAGATTGCTCCACCCTTCCTTATTAAAATGAGTAGTAGGTCTATTTCCTAAATCGATCTCCCGGATACAAAGATCACAAAATAACATAACATGTTGTGTCTCCCAATTTGCACAAATCCCACCATCTTTTGATTTGCCCATCTACGTGAAAAATTTAAATAAGCCCAAATGCTACAATACACAAGCTAGCGTTCACATCAGCATATTGCGCAACAATTAGATTATTAGTTAGATATGGAACTATCTCAACTTAATACTGTTAGCATTTATGAACACATTTTAAACAACAAAAAGAAGAAGTAGATAACAAAAGTTAGATATGGAACTATCTCAACTTAATACTGTCTTCAAGAGGACTGGTGGCATTTAAAAAAAACATTGAGAGTGTATTTTGTATTATCATCAATCCTTTGGAGACATCTGATATAAGCCTATTACCATCAATCCTTTGGAGACATCTCATGGAAAGCTCGATACATAAGCTCTTCATCCCCTTATATATACTTTAATTTTGTTCTCTTGATTAAAGAATGATTCAACTAAAGACGATGGATGCAATCACAAACATGGAGCAAATATTGAATTTCAAATAGAACTGCAATATGAGCATGAACATGTGATGGAGATGCAAGATCAAGCTCCATAAACAACACATCAATAACAGTCATAAGTTTGCATATAGATTTTTAGCACTAGAAATAGATCCAGCCACTAGAAATTGAGGGGAAGGGTACCTGCAGTGGAGGAGAAGCCGGAAGAAGGTGCAGGAAGAAGGGCCGGCTTCAAAGGTGCTCTGCAAACGTGCAGGAAGAAGGCTCCGGCGGCGTCGAAGGAGGAGAGAAGCTGTGTGAGGGAGAACTTCTCCGGCGGCGTCGAAGGAGGGGAGAAGATGTGCGAGGGAGGAGGGACGACGGCGAAGGCACGAAGTTGAGGGACGGCAGCGAGAAGAGGGACGGCGGAGAAGAAGCGTCGGGGCGATTCGTCGGTCGGGGAAGAGAATCGCCGCGCGTTAGGGCTTCTGGAGGAGAAGCGCGATTCCGGAGTCGTGAAAAATTTTCACGACTCCGGATCGCTGATATTTCGCGGCAGGGCAGCGGGGGCGTCCGCAGAAGCAGGGGCGTCTATTCCTGTTTGGCGGGGATTATTGCCCAGTCACGGTGGACTGCTCTTCAAACGTGGAGCCAAACAAAGCCTAAGAGGATCACTCGACAAAAAAACAATCCAATTTTCAAACAATATTTATGTACTCAATTATAACCGATAAGCGGACCCCACCTTGAAGAGATCGAAGGAAGTGGCCCCTATCCACGTGTCAATGTTTATGCCAAATGAAACTGAAATCTAAATGAAATGGAGGCGCCGTGCATAAATAACCCGTCATCCCACCTCATGGGCAGCGATTATTACCGGCAGGGCATCTTAAGGAGGGAATAATGGGCGGCAAGCAACTTTCAGCCGCCGACTGCCTCCTCGGCACCGGCGACTTCTCCTCTGGCTTCATCTCCGGATCTGACCTCCCAGAACTCGGAGAGGAAGACATCTGGGGAAACTTTGGAACCCCAACGCCCTCCGCCGGAAACAGGTGGCTTCGCCGGCGATTGGGTGGTAGTGATGCGACGACACAGGATCCCGGGGTTCGTGGGCGGTGCAGATGTCGGACGGCAGCCGCGACGGCGAAGTCGGCGCCTGTAAGTGTGCCGAAATTGGCGAGGACGGGCAGATCAGTGGAGGAAGCGGAGGCGGAGGAGTGGGTCCCGCCACATGAGTACGTGGCCCGAGTTCATGGAAAGACTGCGGTGGCCACGTCCGTCTTTGAGGGCGTCGGCAGGACACTCAAGGGCCGTGACCTGAGCCGGGTTCGTGATACCGTCTGGAGCCAGACCGGTTTTTTCGGCTAAACCAATTTTTAAGCAATTATTGATTTATTTCAAAATATATAAAACTGTAAATTGCAAAAACTAGTTTATGAACGGATGTCCCTCGCATATTCGTGTTCCCAGGATTTATGAGGTAATTTTTAATATTATTGTTGTTTGTTTTTAATTTTAATAGTTGTGGAAGGGTCAATGAAGGGGGGTAAGTTAAGGTCTCATAACAAAGAGGGTTATGACTAGTAGTGGTGCACAAAAAAACCGGTTATAACCGGTCCGGTTGGGACCGGACCAGTAAGGACTGGCTAGGGATCGGTCCCAGGTGTCCCAAGGGGTCCCTCTTTTTTCATCAAAGATCAGTCCCGGACTGAGACCGGTAGAAGACCTGTCCCGGATCGGGATCGGTAAAAGACCGGTCTCGGACCGGGACCGGTAAAAGACCGGTCCCGGACCGGTAAAAGATCGGTCCCGGACCGAGACCGGTCAAAAGACTGGTAAAAGACTGTCATTTTAGAAATTTTAGTAAAAGACCGATTATTTTTAATCAATTTATTAAAAAATCAGACAAAAAATCTGTAAAAAAGACCGGTCCGGGACCGGACCGGGACCGGTGTGGGTGGAACCGGTCCAGGACCGGGACCGGTGTGGGTGGAATCAGTCCAGGACCGGTCGGTCAAAAGACCGGTCTTTTAAAAGACCGGTCCTGGACCGGACCAGCAGTCTTTTTGGACATGACTAGTTATGAGAAACTCTTCCGTATGTGAATTTTGTTTATTTATTTAGTAGTTTATTATTTATTTGATTGTTATTTGTTGATGCTGCTATTGATGTTTAATGTTCTGAATGTAATGATATTGTATATTTATTACTCGAAAAAATCGCAATGACCTTCCTACACTTATTACTCGGAAAAATAGTTGTGGTTGAGATTATAATGATATAATATAAGGGATGGAGATGAAAACTTTTAAATCTATAGTATTCTGATTAATATTAGAATTTATTAATTTGTGGGAATATAGATTATTTTTTTAATAATTGTAATTATATGAAGTGGAAGAAATTTTAGCGTGATATGATCTTTAATGTTTCCAAAAATACTTCTATAATAATTAATATCGGCAAAATATTTAAATAGTTCTCTTTATTTGGTCCTAGTTACAAATATGATTTGATGGGGTTACCATTGAAGCCTTCTGAATCAAATCAAATCAAAACGATCAAGCAAGCCGATCCAATCAAGTGAATCTTGCACGTGAACCACATCCGCTCAAAGGGATCAATATCACCCTGAAGGGGGGAGGGGGACAAAACCAACCACGCCCATGCACGACCAACGCTTGCATGTGGCCGGAGTGCGCGAGGCCGACACGTGCCCGGCCGGCCAACACGTGCCCCCGGACAAGCCCTGCGCAAGCAGTCGGTGACCTGTCCAAGCCTTAAGATGAGTGCACTCTTATTTTGACTTAGTCGAGAAGAAATCTTGGCGTCCGAGATAAGGTCACGATGAGATGAGCTGCTTACCTTAAAGATTAGTGTCAAGTGGAAGTACAGTGATGCATGCAACTGAGACTTAACAGATCGAGATATTTAAATTTTCATTGTACACAACCTGGTATGTTCGATCTAGCACTCACCAATATTTTCATTGTTCACCTGTTTGACAACATGAAAAATCCAAAGGCCTACGTTCGTCCATCCTATCGAGAGGGAGGGATTATGTGACCGATTTACCCTCTTTTGCAATCAGTTTCACTACATCGCGTGTTGTTGAAATTGTTGAAGTGGAAGTGGGCGGTCTGAGAAAGGCAGACCACACAGACCACAGTAACAGCTACTGGTTAGCGTGGATAGTTGTTGGCGGATAGCCAGCTTTTGGCTAGTGTTCTTTCCCAGCAGTCTATCTCAGCAAGCCTCCTGAAGTTGTAACCGAGCAGTTAGAGTTGAGCTAACCGTGACTTATGCAGTCTGGATTGTGAGACCACGAAGTCTGCTGATGAGGTGGGTTCTCTAGTTCGTGTGGAAGCTCACAGTTAGCGCGGATAGCAGAGGTTATCCACTGAGATCGTTGCGATCTATTCGCACGGTCTATAGCATGAGTCCGTTGGATTCGTGGACTTGGTCATCGTGATGTGCCAAGTCTGTGTTGTTGCCTAGTTCGCGGAAATCGCATGGGTTGCGCTGTTTGTCGCTAGGTTGTCTGGTTGCGACCTGGCTTTGTGGTTTGATCGTCTATAAATAGGGATCCCCGACTCGTCATATATAACAGGAACAGTGAGAACTCAGCTCGCATTTTTGAACTTGCGGTTAGACCTTGTTAACTGCGCGACTAAGTGAAGACTGACATGTGTTATGCAGGTTGTGCGGCTAGCACCAGACGACTAGACAACTTGTTGGTGGCTCAGTGTGGAATAGTTATGAATATATAGCAGTTCGCGGTATACAACAGGTCGCATCTTGTGCAACTAAAAGTCCTCTTCCTCAGGGTTGCGGATAGTTCAATAATGTAGTTCGCCCGATCTCATCAGGTAGGCTGTTTCCCAGTTCATCATCATCTGCTCGCAGTTAGCTTCAACAGTCAAGCGACCTTGCGGTCAGGCGACTAAGAAGTGGCAAATAGGGTTGTTCTTAACATTCAATAAGCAGACAGTCCGCATGGCTAGAGAAGTAGTTTGACAGCTTGGTAGTTTTAGCAGTTTGAGCTATTAGGGGCGACTTAGAGGTTTCGGCAAATAGCTTTGGCGGATAGACGACATAGGCGGTTACTGGTGCCAGTCCGCCGGTTTTACTATTGTTTGTATTTTTTCTTCCATCGAGTGTATTACCAAATCATATCTCGTAATGTATGCTTCACATTGTAAAGAAGATAGTCGATTCAATTACATCTCTTATTCTACTATCACTTTTGGTTATTTGGCTTGGTTTGGTTGAGTGCTCCTGCGACCTTTCTCAGCTTCCGAGAAATTTTTACATGGTATCAGAGCGACATAGGAGCTAGCAGTGATCAACTTTAGAGGTGTATTAGTCCTTTCGAAGTCATAAGTAAACCAAAGTTACAACAATGAAAGTCGGTTATGCTAGAGGTTTGGGAATTGAGCTCCTGATGCAGACCAACATTAAAAAGTGTAGGTCGTGCATAAAGAGATATCTTCTTGGCAAGGACCTTTGGGAAGTCGTAGGTGGGGACGATAAATAAGAGGTAGTTTTTGATGGAGGGAATGCTGAGGCGGTGAGGGCTTGAAGGAGAACAAATGCAAAGACAGAGTTTACTCTGAAGAGGGCAATTTCTCTAGAGCTCTTCGACTGAATCATTGGATGTCGATCGGCTGCTGAAATTTGGACGGCTTTGAATGGTTTGTTTAATAAGAAGAATGTAGCTTGACTATAATTCTTAGAGAATGAGTTGGCAAAAGAAACTCTGATGGAGTTGTCCATATCATCCTTCTTTTTGAAGATAAAGAACTTATGCACTGAAATTTCAGCATTAGACCCAGACGAGCCTATCTCAATGACGAAGCTAAAAAGGAACATTATCTACGGCTTGCGCAAAGAATATGTTGCCTTTATTACTTGTATGCAAGGCTGGGTCAATCAGCCATCGTTTCTTGAGCTGGAATACCTCCTGGCTTTATAGGAGAGCTTGGCGAGCCAAATAGCTGGAGTTTTTATCTCTTGAGGAGATAAAGAGATTCTTTATTTAGGGACGAAGAAGAGATGAGATAGGAAGAAGAAAATACCTGTTGGAGAAGATCCCTCTACTTCATCACAGTAGGAGAGGAGCATCGATTCTGAGCAAGATGAAGGGAAGAAGGGAGGATCAAGGTGTTATAGGTGCAACAAGCTTGGTCACATCAGGATGAGCTACAGAGTAAATCTTCACCCAGGGCATATTGTAGGAAAAGGAAAGGCTGAATCCAGGGATGATGAAGGTGAATGGGGGAATAAATTCTTGACGACAACATCTGTTCATGTATTGGACTCCATCAACTATCAGGAGGACTTGATTATTGACTCAGGATGTGGACATCATCTCACCGAAGACGAGTCAAAGTTTTCTTATCTACAAGCATACAAAGGAAATGATGTTATTATTATTGCTGACGATACTGTGCATGCAGTCAAGAAGGTGGATACGGTCTCTTTAGGCAGTGATAAGGATCCACTCACATTAAGGACTGTATCACATGTCAAGAATGAAGAAAAACCTCTTCTCAGTGACCAATACGGTGGATGTTGGGTATCATATTCTGTTCTGCCCGATTGAAGTGAAGTGTCTCCAACATATGTCATCCGTAAGGCTAACATCACTAATGTTGGGAGGAGAGTAAGGGACTTGTTTGTACTACCGACAAGTTCTTATGTTGAGAAAATGAGGGCTAATGGCAACACTGCTATCTGGCATGAGAGGAGAAGACATATTGGAATGGATTAGCTAAAGGCTATAGAGGCGAGAGGTCTAGTGCACGACCTGCATAGTCTTTCATCCTTTGGTGACAGTCATGTATGTGTGGGGGGTGTCAGTATGGAAAGGCTCATCGCCTTCCATTTGACAAGTCACAAACCAGATGCAAGACACTGTTGGAATGCATCCGCGGTGATCTGACAGGATGGACCATCACCCCCAGTCTCAGAGGTAACATGTATTTATTATTTTAGTTGATGACTTTACTAGGTATACTTGGGTATACTTTATGAAGAAGAAGTCAGAGACAATCAAAAAGTTTGTGGAGTTTAAGGAGGTCATAGAGGGTCGGCTCGGCCTGCAGATAAAGAAGTTGAGAGCAGATAATTGAGAATAGTTTACTTCAAATGAGTTCCAACTTCTATAAGAAGCATGAAATTCGGAGAGAGCTTACTTGTGCGCATACTCCACAACAGAATGTAATTGTAGAGCAGAAGATCCGTCATTTGACAGAAACCTGCAAATTGTGGATTCACTCTAAAGAATTTCCCAAGGATTATTGGGCGGAGGGAATGACCTACGGAGTTTATGTCATCAATAGGATGTCCGTAAGTCCCAACAATATGAAATCTCCACATAAGCTGATGTTTAAGGAGAAGCCCAGTGTAGAACATCTTAGGGTGTTTGGGTCTACCTACTACGTACATGTTTCATACACTCTTAGTACAAAGCTGGATGTGAAGAAGCTTGTCTTCATTGGCTACTATGAGAGGAAGAAGGCTGAAAGTGCATGGATCCTAAGACATAGAAATTTGTGGTCTCTAGAGATGTGGTATTTTACAAATTGATGTCAAACCAGGGTAGTTCATCTATGGAATTATCAGAAAGCAAGTCAGACAGAGGACAAGGTGAAGCTTCTTGAGATCTTTTAGTGGAGCTGTTTGTGTCACTAGGAGCTCTAGCTATACCTAACTCTAGAGCTGATGCTTCTAGATCTGTAAGCAGGGAGAGCAATGCTCCTAGTATGTGAGGAGAGCTGATGGAGAAGAAGAGGCTAGTGTGGTGGATCAGGGTCAAGCCCTATGGAGGTTCAAAAGGACCATTATTGCACTAGCTCGGTACAATAACGAGAACATGGTGTGTGTTGGGTACATTAAAAAATATGTACCGGATTTGGAGAAGCCTCATCTTAGTCAATGATATGCATCAATTTGTATTTGATAGATATTTGAGTTACATTGTACAGGTTCAAGAATTTGAAGAAAATTTTCTAAGTATAAGTGTCGACTCTTGTAAAGAAGTTGTGTCGACACCAAAGTTGAGTCGACACTTATGAAGAAGTTGTGTCGACACTCAAACTGAGTCGACACCTAAAGAAGCAGCTGTGTTGACACCTAGAACTGTGTCAACACCTGAGGCAGAATTTGTGTCGACACCTAATATAGGAGCTGTATCAACACCAAGGAGCTATGTCGACACTGGAAGCAGTTGTGTCGACACACTGGACTTGTGTCGACACATCAACTCTAAAAGTGTTGTTTCGAGATCAGAAGCAATTGTGTCGACACACAGGACTTGTGTCGACACACATTCAATGCCATCTAGACACACTCAACGCTGTATACACACACTCATCGCCATCTGTCTGCAGCAGTTATGTCGAGACCAGAAGGACTTGTGTCGACATACAGGACTTGTGTCGACACACACTCAAAGACGTCTGACATACACTCAACGCCATGTGTCTGCAGCAGTTATGTCGAGAACATGAAGACTTGTGTCGACACATACAACAGAAGAAGTGTCGAGTAGCAGAAGATTGACTGAGTCGACACATTGAATGTTATGTCGACATCATGAAGACTTGTGTCGAGACTTAGCCTATATGTGTCAACACATGTGAAGCAGTTTGCAGAGTGAAATGTGCTGAGTTGGAAAGTCTTTGACAAATCAAGTGACTTGACTGATGACTCGACAACTGTCATAACCAACCGGGCTGACACCTCTGTCAGATCTGTCAAAAGGTTGTTACAAACCGGATCAGCCGGTAATAATTGGGAAACTCTATATAAGAGTCAGATCTGTGATAACAATAAGTGAGAACACAACATAAGAAGAAGAACAACACTAGAGAATTCTTCAACAAGAATAGGGAAAACCCTTACAAAGGTAGATCCAGAGCTGTCTGAAAGAAAGATTCAGAATTCATTCTGAATTTAGGGAAGAAGCAGACTAAAGATCATCTTCTACATCAAGTGAAGATCCACCTTATTTTGTTCTATCAAGAAGCTTTGAAAAGCTAAGTCAGGTTGGATCAAAAGGGTCAGTTCATTCAAGAACTGATCAAGAAGGCTACACCAATAGATAAATCTAGCTGGTGAATTTTCAGTACCTTTATATCATTCAATTTTCTGTAGGATCTATTGTTAGATCTGAGTTGTAAGCCTGAAATTATAAAGGCTGAGGTAGGGCTGAGAGCTTGAGGTGTAGGACTTGTGAAAAGTCTGAGTTGTAAGCCTAGTGATAAAGGCTGAGATAGGGCTGAGGCCTGAGGTAGGATTCTTGGGAAGAATCTGAGGTAGGACTTGTTTAAGTCTGAGCTGTAAGAACCATTCTGGTTCTAAGTTATAAGATTTGCGGATCCGAGCTAGTGAAAGGAAGTTAGGCTGAATCCAATTATCTACTGGATAGGCAAAGGGGGAAAGTGGATGTACCTATACCTTGGGGAACCACTATAAATCTGGTGTATGCTGTGCTGTGAATTTTGGTCTGTGTTTTGAATTATCTGTGCAGAATTTAATATAACTGTTTGCCTATAAAAATTGTATAAAAAGTTTAGAACCTATTCACCCCCCTTTAGCTGTTTAGGCTCTTGGAATCAGGTCTTTCAAGTGGTATCATAGGGAGGTTACTCAAAGATCGACCTAACAGACTGAGTGAATCTCCAAGGCAAATAACAGATATCAAGAATGGGTTCAAATGAGAATCAAAAGGAGTTTGGATCTATGAAACTTCCAATCTGCAGGAAAGAATCCTTTGGCATATGGAAGGAAAGGGTCAGGTTGTTTATGGAAGCATCTGATCCAAGAATCTATATCATAGTACAGGAAGGCCCCTTCATTCCAATGAAGGTATCAGTCCTAGATGCAAATGTTAAAACTCCTAAGAGTTATTCTGAGATGACAAAGGATGAAATCATCCTGACAACTCTAGACAAAAGGGCACAAAATATCATTGTAAGCGATATAGATGATGCCATCTTTCAGAATTTGGTACACTATAAAACCTCCAAGGAAATGTGGGACACCCTTATTGTCTACATGGAGGGCACAGAAGAAGTCAGAGAGGACAAACAGTCTATGCTGAATCAAGAATATAAGAGATTTATACAAGCCAAGAATGACAACATAACTGAATGCTACAAGAAATTCTTCAGGATTGTAAATGAGATGATGACTTATGGAAAAGTCGTCAGCACTTATGAACTGAATGACAAGTTTTTGAGATCTCTGACAAAGGATTGGGACACCAAAATTTGTGCCATCAGAGAGGTGGCAAGGCTGGCAGATACACCTCCTCCCATACTGTTTGGAAAGCTGCTTTCATATGAAAGGCAGCTTACAGCTAGGAAGGAGGAAGAGAAGAGCAGCAGATCTGAACACAAGGAAAAGTCAGTTGCCTTCAAGGTTGAAGGCACAAGAAAGGGCAGGAGAAAATCTCCTTCTCCTCCCAGAAAGAGTGCTGAGGCAGAAGAAGGTATTCCTGACAACCCTTCATCAGACAGCCACACCTCTTATGAGGATTTTGCAGCCTTCACAAGGCAGTTCCAAAGATTCATGAAGAAAAAGAAATGGAGAATCAGACCTTCTACATCCTTTTCCAAGGATGAGAATTACAAGAAAAAGAAGACTCCCAAGGAGGACAGGTATGCTTCTAAACCTAGTAAACAATCTAATTCTAAGATTGTGTGCTATTGTTGTAACAGGCAAGAACATGTCATAGCTGACTGTCCTGACAAAAGGAAGGAGTCAAAAGACAAGAAGAAACAACAAGTAAAAGGCAAGAAGGAAAAATCCCTTATGTCCCAGAAGAAGAAGAGTTGGACGGATTCTTCATCATCTGAATCAGGAGAAGAAGAAGATGTTGAAGCATATATTGGGCTATTCTCAACTGAAGAGGATTCTAAGGAGTTAAAATTCCTACAAATGCTGGACTCCATAAATGGAGTCGAAGAATATTGCTGTAGAGGGCTGATGGCCCTATCAGAAAATGATCAATGCAAGGATTAAGCTGGTCCTAGTAAGATATATATTACTCCCTTAGATTCTGATTATTTTACTGGATCAGAATCAGTAGCATCAACTTCAAGAGAAGGGGATGGTTCTGATTCTGAGGGGGATGTACATCAACTCATTAATGAGTATGGTGGGTTGTTGCATGCTTTGAAGAAGAGCAAGTTTCTTATCAAAGAGCAGTCCAAGGAGATTGAGTCTCTTATGCTGGCTGCAGCAGATTCAGCAAAGCTGTTGGATCTAAAATTGAATGAGATTGCCAAAATAAAAAGCATTACTATTATTCAGATAGGCACAATCTCTTTCAAGGAGAATCATATCAAGAAACTGGAGGCAAAACTTCAGTAAGAAAGTGAGCTAGTGGCTAAATTCTTCAAGCCAAAATCTGTCCTACCCTTAATAGATAATTTCATTTCACAAAAAGGGAAGATTGGTCTTGGTTGTAAGGGAAGACTAGGGCCACCAATTCACATAGAAAAGGTAAGGCCCCAGTTCAGCCTCTAGCTGCAAAACCCCCCATCTTCTTTAGGAAGGTGATGAATCCTACAAACAGGTATGATCATGACACTACTCATGGTCACTGTGAGTATGGAAATCTCATGGGCAAGGGTGCAAATGCCAATAGGCCACTTTGTAGGCATGACCATCATGTACAAGAGAAATTCTTGAAGTTTGCTGCTCCAGCACAAACACTTAACAAGACTGCTGGCAATAAAGTAGCAAAGTCTGTACCTAAGAGAAGGTATAATATATTTGAGTGTTGGTGTTGTGGCAAGGTGGGCTACTTTGCCATGGATTGCTGGTTTAACACAAGTGTTAAAATCAAGAGTAGTTTTCCTGTTAGAATAGCTGCAGGATTACAAACTAACAAGGACCTAGGACCCAATAACAAATTGGGTTCTAAGGGTAAGTGATTTTTTATTTGATGTAGGTGAATCTAAGTGACCATACCCCTATATGGTACTTAGATAGTGGCTATTCCAGACACGTGACTGGAACAAGAAGAATTTTGAGGGACTATGTACCCATAGAAAATGATCCCAAAGTCATCTTTGGTGGATCAGAAAAAGGAGTCATCAAAGGATTTGATAACATTTCTTGTGACTCAATTACTATCACTAAAGTGGCTTATGTGAAGGGTCTGAAACATAACCTGATTAGCATAAGTCAGCTTAGTGATCTAGGTTATGACATTTCCTTTCACAAAGGGGAGTGCCAAATTAAGAGGTCAAGTGATCAAGAGATCATTTTGACTGGCACTAGGAAAGGAAATGTCTATTGTCTTAAACTAGATTGTGAGTTGAACAACTCACCTATTTGCCTAGTTGCAGATGAGAAAGCTTCACTATGTGTCAAATGGCACAAAAGACTAGCTCATCTGAACTATAAGTCCATAGGATTGTTGTTTAGCATGGGTCTGGTGAGGAATGGTCCTCAAGTGAAGTGCATTAAAGAGGGAGTGTGTTCAGCTTGCCAAAAGAGCAAACATACCAAGTCCTCTTTTCCTGCACTAGATATCAAAGATTTATTGAGATGTTTATATTTCTTGCATATGGATTTGTTTGGTCCTATGCCAATTCACAGTCTTGGTAGGAAAGTATATACACTAGTTATTGTGGATGACTATTCTAGATACACTTGGGTGTTCTTCTTGAGGAAAAAATCTGAAACCCCTAGTGTTTTCCAGACTTTTGTTAGACAAGTTTAGAATGAATTTAACAATTCAGTGGTCAAAATCAGAAGTTACCATGGAGCTGAATTTCAGTCTGAATGTATGACAAAATTCTGTGAAGAACTTGTGATACATCAGGAGTTCTCCTCACCTAGAACACCTCAGCAAAATGGAATTGTTGAAAGAAAGAATAGAACTCACATTGAGACTGGTAGAACTCTACTCAGTGATACTACTCTCCCTGAATATTTCTGGGCTAAGGCAGTAAACACTGCTTGTCATGTTCTCAATAGAGCATCCATAAATAAGAAACTTAAGTTGACTCCTTATCAGATTTTGAAGGGCAGAAAACCAAACATTTCTTATTCCAGAATCTTTGGTGTTATGTCCTAGTTAATGGTAAACACTACCAAACAAAGTTTGTTGTCAAATCCATAGAAGGGATATTTGTTGGGTACAACAATAATAGTAGGGCATATAGGGTCTACAACTTGACTACTCAAGTTGTAGATGAGTCAGTCCATGTTGTTTTTGATGAGTCTAGATTGATTAACAATGAATTATATAGTTCTTCAATTAGTTCTACAGGTCTAATAGACAGGGTGGACAAGTTGACCATCAATGAAGAAGTTCCTGCCAGGCTGGATGAAGAAAAAGATGCCAGCTATCTAGGGGGAGAACAAGTCCTACTGGATGAAGAAGATAATGTGGGGCATCAAGTTGAGGAAACTGAAGAAAGCCATGATGTTGACAGATTTCCTCCAGCTAGAAGACATCTGAAGGATCATCCAGCTCACCAAATCATTGGTGATGCAAGTCAAGGGGTTCTAACTAGGAGCAAGAGCATGAAATAAGTTCTATGTTCTAGCTTCCTATCTCAAATAGAACCCAGGAAGATTGAAGAAGCAATACAAGACTCCAACTGGATTGATGCTATACAAGAAGAGCTCAGTGAGTTCAGAAGATGTAAAGTTTGGGAACTGGTGCCTAAACCTAAGGATCACAACATAATAGGAACAAAGTAAATCTATAGGAACAAGCTTGATGAGAATGGCACCATAGTCAAGAACAAGGCCAGACTGGTAGCTAAAGGCTATAGGCAAGAGGAAGGTATTGACTTTGATCAAACCTTTTCTCCAGTGGCAAGGCTGGAGACTATAAGGCTATTTTTAGCCTATGCTGTATATCAAGGGTTCAAGGTATACCAGATGGATGTGAAATCAGCATTTCTGAATGGGGATTTAAAAGAGGAAGTCTATGTTGAACAACCCTCAGGTTTTATAGATTCTCACTTTCCTGATTATGTATATAGGCTTAGGAAAGCTCTATATGGTTTGAGACAAGCTCCAAGAGCTTGGTATGAGATCTTTTTTGCTTTCCTTATTGAGAATAAATTCTTTAGAGGAAAAATAGACAACTCTATTCTATAGGGAATTTAAAGGCAAGATAATACTAGTCTAGATATATGTGGATGATATTATCTTTGGTTCTACTGAAAACAACCTTTGTAGAAAGTTTGCAAAACTTATGCAAGGGAAGTTTGAGATGAGCAGTATGGGTGAGCTGAAGTTCTTCTTGGGACTTCAAGTTAGACAGATTGATAGTGGTTTGTATATATCTCAGTCTAAGTTCACAAAGGAGTTGATTAAGAAGTATGGTATGGACTCAGCTTCTACCATGAAAACTCCAATGGGAACAAGTATGCCTATAGACAAAGATGAGGCAGGGAAACCAGTTAAAGAGTCTTTGTATAGAGGGATAATTGGCTCCCTACTTTACTTAACTGCTAGTAGACCTGACATCATGTATACAACATGTGTCTGTGCTAGGTACCAAGCTTGCCGAAAGGAATCTCATTATACTGCAGTTAAGAGAATATTGAGATATCTTAAGGGTACACCTAATCTAGGCCTTTGGTACCCTAAGAATAGAGATTTCATTCTAATTGGTTTCTCAGATGCAGACTTTGCTGGATGCAAAGAAGACAGGAAGAGTACTATAGGAACTTGTCAATTTCTTGGTAGGAGGCTGGTGTCATGGAGCAGTAAGAAGCAAACAAGTGTAGCTATATCAACAGCTGAATCTGAATATATAGCTACAGGTAGCTGCTGTGCACAATTGATGTGGATAAAACATAAACTTGAAGACTATGACATCCAGGTAAGTAGAATTCCACTATTTTATGATTTTACTAGGGCTATTTCTATTGCTAAGAATCCTGTATCACACAGTAGGACCAAGCATATAGAAATTAAGTTTCATTTCATCATAGAACATATAAAAAAGGAAAATATTAGCCTAGAGTTTGTGAGAACAGATAATCAAATAGCTGATATTTTTATAAAACCTTTGGATGAAACTAAATTCAATTATTTTAAAATTGAATTAGGTATATTGAACCTAGAATAGGTTAGCACAAGCTTCCTTAAGTAGCATATGTAAGCACCAAATTTCTTTGGAAATTTGTCTACGTACAAAGTTTGTGTCGACACAAGCAAGTTGTGTCGACACACTCAGTATGTTGTGTCGACACAGAAAAAGGATGTGTCGACATAGAAATAGTATCTATGTAGACAGAAGAACTGGTGTCGACACAACTCCGTCGAGACTTAAATGGCCTATGTCGACACAGACACAAGTGAGTCGACACTGACACAAGTATGTCGACACATAGATGTGTCGTCTTAATAAAAGTATTGTCGACTCAGATATTAGTATGTAGACACATAGTCGTGTAAACTTAAACTAAGTATTGTCGAGACCTAGGTCATTTCTGGCGACACGTATGCTGATTTGTCGACTAAGGCCCGTCGTTCGACCTGCGCTTGACACTAATACTATAAATAAGTAAAGCCAAAATATGGTCGACTACGCTTTCAGAATTCTTGGCTCTGCACCTTCTGTCGACAAAGACCTTCTTTTCTTTTCTCTCTAATCTCTCTCATCGATGGCGACTCATCAAGAAGACAAAGTCAATGAAGCATATGAGCTGGTTCGTGAAGGGTTCACGATAGCTTCAGAAGAAATTCAGGGTGTAATTGCCCTAATTTCTGAGAATGGTTTGGAGTACTTGGTCTCTAAACCAACCAAGATTTGGAAGAAGGAAGTTTTGGAATTCTATTCAACAGCAAGTGTGGATACAGAAAGGAAGAAGATCAAAGCAACTGTCCAGGATTCCCAAATGAAACTTACACTGAAGACAATTAGGAAATCTCTTCAGCTTCCTTTGGTTAAGGATACAGATGAAATACCTCCATCCCTGACTACAAAAGCATTAAGTTGGTGCGGGCTGAGCCCTAATATCAAGGTTGGATCATCCATAACTCAAAAAGGGATGAATTCCCAAGGGATGTTCTTGTCTGAAATAGTTGGGAAGGTGATACTATGTAAGACTGGTGGACATGATCGAATTTCACTCCACATGTTCAATCTGATGACACAGATCATATTCAAAGTGAAAATTGACTGGCAGCAGTAATGTTTGACAAGATCCAAGAAGGAGTAAAGAAACCAAACCTAGGAAGAATCCTAAGTTTATGTTTATCTTTAGTAATACCAGATGTATTGAAACAAGTGGCTGGATCCAAAATCAATCACATGAGGAGAATGGATGTGAGAATTCTGTCAAGGTGGGATAGAGTTCTGACCAAGGAAGTCACTACTCCTAAGAAACAAACTAAGAAAGATAAAAAGTAGAAGAAAGTTGTTCAACAAGCAGAATCCTCTAGTGATTCTGAAGAGAATTTCAGCTCAGATGAAGACCAGCAACCAAAAGAAGCCCAAGATCAAGTGGTGGGCAGTGATCCCCAAGAACAACAGATAAACTCCACTCCAGGGGGAGAAAATACTGAACAAACTGAGCTACCTGCCCAAGAGGGAGGCATTACTGAAGCTGCCCTTGAGAGTGAATTTGCTACAGATACTGTCATGAACATAGTATCTGAAATCAATAATGCATCACAAGAAAATGTTAAGACAGAAGCTCAAGATGATCCAGTAAGTATCCCCTCAAAAATTTGGTGGTATCTAGTGGTATTCTCCTCAACAATGTTTCAGGAGAAACTTTTATTTTAAAAGCTAATCTTGTTCCTCCTATACAAGTGCAACAAGAGTTCACTATGGAAGAGCTCTTTTCTGATTTACCTGATGCAAGAACTGATGGGGAGCAATCTCAGCTAGAAAAGGATTTGCCAAGGACTGGGGGGAACAAATAAAAGAAAAAGATTTACCAATGACTAAGGGGGAGCTGTATCAGCATGCCCCAACTAATAAGGACACAGTTGATATACAAAGTACATCTGAAACTTCAGATGATGAAGAAGCCTCAATGGCTAAGAAAAGAAAAATAGTTGCCTTAAAGAAAAAGTGTTCTGGCTACAAAAAGGCCTTGCAAACAGGCACAACACAACCTTCTCAAAGCTTGGACTTCAGTTCTCTACTGGTCCAAATGCAAATTAAGTTGGATGAGCAAAGACAATCTCTGGAGAAATATGTGGATGTAACTCACAAGGAGTTGCAATTTCAATTGGCTCAGGATATCAAGTCTATTAGATTTGAAGTTAATAAAAATAAAAAGGAAATGACAGATTGCTTCCATAAGGGAGGTAATGTTATGGTATTCCTGGACAAACAACAGCAGGATCTGAAAGTACAAGTGGAAGATATTGCAGTAAAATAGGGTTATGTACTAGAGAATCAACTGAGAATGAATGAGAATCTTAAAGATTCACATCATGCTATCTTGAAAAAAATTTATGCTCTAACAACTACTATGAAAGTTGAAGTCTCAAAGCAGATCAAGGAAGATATAGCTGCTGTTCAGGCCATATTTCAAGCCTCACAGAAGAATATGTCTGATTTCTTGACAAAATTCAGAGATTATTATAAAGAAGGAACTGACTATGTTATTAATCAAGTCAGATTTCAAAAAGATGATCTAAGGGATCATATTGATAGAGAAGTCATAAAGGGGGAGAGAGTAGTAGTCAAAGCCTGCTCTGATCATGCTAAATGGATATTAAATAGCATCAGAGCAACTCTTGGATATCCACCCCAATGTGATGATGATAATGTAGCTGAGTCTGGAATAAAACTTGCTCATACTAAAGGAGATCAGCCTGAAGTTGCTCAGGTGATTACCCCCAGCTGATTTTGAAATGATTCAAGAGGTGTTCAAAAAATGTATAGTACTCCACTAGAGGCACACAATATTATTCTAGAGAAAGTAGAAATGTCAGAAGCTGCTATAAAAGCTCAGAAGGAAGCTCAGCTATCTAAAAAGAGGTTCAGAGAACAGGCTGAGTTGAAGCCAGACTTTGAGCAATGGAGTCCTACTTCCAGAAACATTATACTGACTTCCTGGAAAGCTGTGAAGGATAAAACCCATGATAGGGGTAAATGGTATTCAGAGCAGGAATGGAATAAGTATCAGGCTGGGCAGGAAGCCATTCTTCAACACAGAAGAAGTGCTAAAGCTTGAAAGCTACCTGCTAATGCTCAGGAGCCAAGCAAGTACTTCCCAAAGCCATTTCACTATTTTGAAAGGCAGAGAATAAAGGCTGAAGAACAAAAGAAAAAAACTCTGTAAGGAAAGAAGCCTGCTGATGATACTGAACCTCTTTTGTAGGCTAAGATCAAGTCTGGAAAAGGCATTGTCATTAAGGAGCCTAGTCAGTAATAGGATAGCTAGGCTTATGTAAAAGAACAATGTAATATTTTGTTTTTCTATTCTAAAAGAAAATCTTGTGAACATATCATTTTTATAAATTAAATGAAATCAGTTTTAGTATTAATTCTTGTTGTTTACAATGATTATATGTTAACCTGATGTGAAATTGATGTACATCTATTTTTATTATGTTTTATTATGAAAGATGTATATATTTGACTAAGGATTATGGCTTCTCCAAATAGGGGGAGATTGTTGGGTACATTGAAAAATATGTACTAGATTTTGAGATGACTCATCTTAGTCAATAATATGCATCAATTTGTATTTGATAGATGTTTGAGTTACATTGTGCAGATTCAAGAATTTGAAGAAAATTTTTTAAGTACAAGTGTCGACACTTGTGAAGAAGTTGTGTCGACACACAAGTTGAGTCGACACTTATGAAGAAGTTGTGTCGACACTCAAACTGAGTCGACACCTAAAGAAGCAGTTGTGTAGACACCCAGAATTATGTTGACATCTGAGGCAGAATTTGTGTCGACACCTAATACAGGAGCTGTGTCGACACCAAGGAGCTATGTAGACACTGGAAGCAGTTGTGTCGACACACTGGACTTGTGTCGACACACTGGACTTGGGTCGACACATCAACTCTCAAAGTGTTGTGTCGAGATCAGAAGCAATTATGTCGACACACAGGACTTATGTCGACACACACTCAACGCCATCTGGACACACTCAATGCTGTCGACACACACTCAATTCCAGTCTATAGCAGTTATGTCGAGACCAGAAGGACTTGTGTCGACACACACTCAACGCCATCTGACATACACTCAACGCCATCTGTCTGCAATAGTTATGTCGAGAACATGAAGACTTGTTTCAACACACTGGACTTGTATCGACACATACAATAGAAGAAGTGTCGAGTAGTAGAAGATTGATTGAGTCGACACATTGAATGCTGTGTCGACATCATGAAGACTTATGTCGACACTTAGCCTATATGTGTAAACACATGAGAAGCAGTTTGCAGAGTGAAATGTGCTGAGTTGGAAAGTCTTTGACGAATCAAGTGACTTGAATGATGACTCGACAGCTGTCATAACACACCGGTCTGACACCTCTATCAGATCTGTCAGAAGGTTGTTACAAACCGGATCAGCCGGTAACAATTAGGAAACTGTATATGAGAGTCGAATCTGTGACAACAACAAGTGAGAACACAACATAAGAAGAAGAACAACACTAGAGAATTCTTCAACAAGATCCAGAGCTGTCTGCAAGAAAGATTCAGAATTCATTCTGAATTTAGGGAAGAAGCTGACTGAAGATCATCATATACATCAAGTGAAGATCCACTTTATTTTGTTCTATCAAGAAGCTTTGAAAAGCTAAGT
Source organism: Platanthera zijinensis (assembly GCA_039513925.1). NCBI lineage: Eukaryota > Viridiplantae > Streptophyta > Magnoliopsida > Asparagales > Orchidaceae > Platanthera > Platanthera zijinensis. Next base: position 31,039,017 of record CM077079.1, on the reverse strand, counting down.
CAGGTTGGATCAGAAGGGTCAGTTCATTCAAGAACTGATCAAGAAGGCTACGCCAATAGAGAAATCAAGCTGGTGAATTTTCAGTACCTTTATATCATTCAATTTCTTATAGGATCTATTGTTAGATCTGAGTTGTAAGCCTGAAATTATAAAGGCTGAGGTAGGGCTGAGAGCCTGAGGTGTAGGACTTGTGAAAAGTCTGAGTTGTAAGCCTAGTGATAAAGGCTGAGGTAGGGCTGAGGCCTGAGGTAGGATTCTTAGGAAGAATCTGAGGTAGGACTTGTTTAAGTCTGAGCTGTAAGAACCATTCTGGTTCTGAGTTATAAGATCTATGGATCCGAGCCAGTGGAAGGAAGTTAGGCTGAATCCAATTATCTACTGGATAGGCGAAGGGGGAAAGTGGATGTACCCATACCTTAGGGAACCACTATAAATCTAGTATATGATGTGATGTGAATTGTGGTCTGTGTTTTGAATTATCTATGCAGAATTTAATCTAGCTGTTTGCCTATAAAAATTGTATAAAAAGTTTAGAACCTATTCACCCCCCCTCTAGGTGTTTAGGCTCTTGGAATCAGGTCTTTCTGTTTTTTTCATCACATGTTTCTTCGCATGTCCCTTAGATAACGAGGAGCCATCATTCTTTGAGAATGATACTGGGATCAAGGAGTGGGAAGATTTTATGGATGAGAAGATGACCTCCCTTAGTACGAATGAGACTCAGGTTCTTGTTCCTAAGTTCGATGGCATCACTCCTTCGATATGCAAGTAGATGTAAAAGATCATGGAGAAGGTTGATGATAGTATCAAAGAGTACAAAGCTCTTCTTGTAGCTCAGGGGTTCTTGTAGCAGTATAGGGAAGAATTTGAGAAGACATTTAGGCTGGTGGCAAAGATGACTTCAGTACGGGTGGTGATTGCCTTGGCAACTTGCTAATGATGGAAGATTTGTCAACTTGACATGCAGAATGCATTCCTTTATGATGAGATTAACAAGGAAATCTTCATGGTGTATACACCTGGTTATGTTTCTGAAGAACAACAATAACATGTCTGTAAGCACAAGAAGGTCATCTATAGATTGAAGTAGGTGCCTCATGTTTGGTATGGGAAGATCGCAAAATACCTCAAGTTCTGGGATATTTTACTTCAGACTCTGATTCGAGCATGTTCGTTAAGAAGAGGGGGAAGCTTCAAGTCTTGGTGTTGTTGTACGTTGATGATATGACCATCACGGGGAACTCAGGGGAGGAAGTAGCTATAAAATTCGAAATGAAGGATCTTGGGGAACTTCACCATTTCCTTGGTCTCGAGGTGGAGAGGGAAAAAACGGTGTGCTCATTTCCTAGAAAGGCTATGCAGAGCCGATCGTTAAGCAGTTCGGCATGCAGGAGGGGAAGAACAACTCTACTCCACTAGACGTGATGAGGGAAGGGTTCTTCAAGATCCCTTGGTTTTCCGGGCTCTGGTTGGGAGTCCCATATATCTGACAATTATAAGGCCGAATATTGCTTATACTTTAGGTCGAGTAATTAGGCATATGCAGGAGCCACAAAAACCTCATTTGATGATGACTAAGAATATATTTAAGTACGTGAAGTCCACCTCAAATATGGGTCTTTTCTATGAGAGGGATACGAGCTTCAACCTGCACGGTTACATAATTACTAATTATGGAGGAGATACAAACGTTTGAAAGTCGACGTTTAGATATGTCTTCATGTACGGATCGACAACTATCTTGTGGTGCAACAAAAGATAGGATTCAGTGTCTGTCTCCACTATAGAAGCAGAATATAAGGCATCGGCCTTGGCAGCTCAGGATACCATCTGGCTTCGGAGGTTAGTACAGGACATCTATGAGGAGGTACGATGTCCTACTCTACTATGCAGTGACAATTAGAGTGTCCTCAAACTTGTTAATAATCTAGTTTGTCATGCACATATAAAGCGCATTGAGATCGAGCATCACTTCGTTCGGGAGAAGGTGTTGGAGGGGTCTTTGATAGTAGAGTATGTGCAGAGCCAGGAAAACATCACAGACATCTTCATAAAGTCATTGTCGAAGGAACCGTATGTATGGTTATGGGGTTTGTAAGGGCTGGTTTCCACTTCCCACTTAAAGGGGGAGTGTTGAAATTATTGAAGTGGAAGTGGGCGGTTTGAGGAAAGAAGACTGTTGGGTATTGTATCCACAATAACCCTGATTTGAAGAAGAGCCCTGTCAAGCTAAGATGAATTGAGGTTGTATTTGATATTGCATTTTAGTTATATACTTGCAGGTTTACAATGCCAAGTACACAACAATGTCAGGTTACAGTGAGTCAGTAAACACAGGACTACACAATGTAATCCCTCTTTATGTAGGCCATCGTGTTGACTCAAGTGTAATCTCTCTATTGGGGTGTACTTCTATCCCAAGTGCATGAGAAGGATCAAGGAAGGCCAAAGTCCAGGACCCAGAAAATTGGAATTTTACCTAAGTAAAATTCGGCGAGTATGGTCAGTCATATACGTCGAATTCGTCGAGTATCCTCTTGATACTCGCTGAATTCATCGTGTATGCTTCCCGATACCCATTAAATTCATCGTATATAATTAGGGTAAATTCTCTGGAATTCCAAAATTTGTCCAAGGCAAATTCGTCGAGTATCACTGGTGATACTCGCCGAATATGTCGAGTATCACTAGCGATACTCGCCGAATTCGACGAGTATCCTAGGGGATACTCGTCGACTGTGTCAAGCCGAATGTCAACCACTCTGGAATTATGTCTAAGGAATATTCGGCGTATATCGTCATAAAATTCGGCGAGTATCAGTTCGATACTCGACGAATCTCGCAAAAAATGACTTGTCATTTTTCTGATTTTTTCTCTAGTTCAGAAATCGCCGGCCATGCACAGTTAAAGCTAGGGTTTGTTTTGGAAACATTTTATAGTTGTTTGTTTTCAAATCTCTCTCTATATATATACCTAGGTTGATTTCGACAAAAAGAAGAATCTAACCCTAATCGCTAATTTTGAATTTTACAAAGCTTCCAAAAATCGAAACTGTCGGCCACACGCTACCGTTCTCGCGACTTTCTTCCGTTCGACCACGACGTCGATCGTTCTTCTTCTTCTATGACATCTTCGACTGGATCGTTTCTTCCTCCAAGATTCTTTCTACTCCAGTCCAAGTCGGTTGAAGATTTAAGATCAAAGATTCAAGACCTAAGATTTCAAGTTTTCGAGTTCTCTAAGATTAAAGTTCAACCTTTTCAAAAACATCGGATCAAGACTTGTAATCGTGTTTTGTATTGTAATATCATTTTAAATTGGGTAGGAGATTTTTCACCAAGAGTTGTAGATCCGTTTATGGATCGAGAGAGTAGATTCAGTTGTGGATTGAGTTTTTAGATCCGGTTTGTGGATCGAGTTGTAGGAGAGTTTTTTCTCTGAGTTATAGGAGCGTCGTCTCCTAGGTGAAGGAGTTGCAACTTCAAGGTGTAAGATTTGACGAAATCTGAGTTTGGTGAAGTAGCCGAATCTGCCCTTTGTGAGAGATAGGCGAGGCGGGACAATGGACGTACCCAAATTGGGGAACCACTATAAAATCTCTGCGTTTGTGTGCTTGTTCTTTTAGATAATTTTTATTCCGCAAAAAAGACGCAAACATTACCTATTCACCCCCCTCTAGGTGATTTAGGTAGACGCTAGATACTTTCAATTTGTATTAGAGGCATTTTGGTCGATAAGGTTAACACCTTGATAAAGATCCCTGATCTAGCACTCAGAGATTCCTCATATTCACCATGGATTGAAACAGATATATGTCATCCATGAAGCTACCGGTGTGCACCAAGTAAAACTTTCCCATGTGGAAAGAACGAGTACGGTTCTACATGGAAGTGCTAATCCAAGGATTTTCAAATAGTGGAAGAAGTACCACACATCCCTATACAGACTTCAATGATAAGTCCAGTGATCATGATTCCAATGAAAATGATGGGTTTTACTAAGGATGAGATTGCCTTAGTCTCCCTTGACAAGAAGGCGAAGAATATCATAGCGAGTGCAGTGGATGATTCAATGCTCCAGAACTTATTCCACTGTAAATCTGCCAAAGAGATGTGGGACTGTCTTGTTGTCATAATGGAAGGTACTGAAGAAGTGAGAGACGATCGCAGATCATTGTTGAACCAGGAGTACGAAGCCTTCAAGCAAGGTGATAATGAATCCATAGCTGACAACTTCGAGAAGTTCTTCAAGATAGTGAACGGTCTTTAGGAACTATAGCTGCGTCTTCACTTATGGTGAACTGAACGACAAATTCCTCAGATCCATGACAAAGGACCGGGATACAAAAGTTGTTGCCATCAGAGAATTCGGGAAGCTGTCGGAGATAGACCCTCAGAACATGTTCGGAAAGCTGCTCTCCTATGAGCTTCAAATGAATACTCGTAAGAAGGAGGAGCAGAACAACAGAACTACCAGCAAAGAAAAGTCTGTGGACCTGAAGGCGGAAGGTTCGAGGAAATTTAAAGTTATGTCACCCGTTAGGACACGAACTCCTGATACTCCAGAAGACTTAGAGACAAGCACGTCAGACTCTGAGCTATTTGATGGAGAATTTTCCCTCCTCTCCAAACAGCTCAAGAAGCTACTAAGAAAGAGGAGACAGATGAAAAATAGGCCATCCTCTTCATATTCAAGCATATCACATCGTGACAGTGATCGTAGCAAGAAAAGCTACAATAAAGAGGACAGGTATAAATCCAAACCTAACAAACAGTATTCCTCTGATATAGTTTGCTACTGTTGTAATAAAACATCTCACATGATTGCAGAGTGTCCTTATAAGAAGAAGGATAGCTCTAGGAAGGATGAGAAGAGATCCTTCAAAGGGAAGAGGAAAGAAGAAAAGAGCTTCATCGCCAAAAAGTCGAAGACTCTCAGTGACAGTGACTCGAGTGAGTCGAGCTCTGAAAATGAAGAAGCTTACTTCGGGCTTATGGCCCATTCTGACGAGGAAGTGGGCGACTCTGAGTACCATGGGAAGGTAAACTCGCTCACTATTCTCTCAGAATCTGAAACCTCCTCTAATGAACATGAAGACTACTCTTCTGATAAGGATGAATCAAAGTTGATGGTTCAGCACGATCACCTGGTAAAGGCTTTCGATAAATGCTGTAAGGTAGTCCAAAAGCAGGTTAAAGAGATTGCCTCCCTCAAGAAAGTAGAAGAAAATCTGAAGGAAGAAATTGCACAATTACTTCCTCTCAGAGATGAAGTCCACTTCTTGAAAGAAGAACTCAAGGGCTCCACTGAGACATTAAGTCTGAAGGAAAAATATCTTGATGAGTTGAAAGAAAAGCTCGTGGTAGAGAGAAAACTCGTTGAGAGTTTCTCCAAGCCAAAGACTGTTCTCCCTCTCATCGATGAGTTTTCAGCTCAAAAGAAGGGTAGTGGTCTTGGTCATGTCGATGGAAAGGGTAAGGCTGCTAAGAAGGCTAGCGCCAAAGAAAAGGGGAAGGCACCCATGGGTCAACCTTCATTCAGGAAAGTAATCTTCCCGACGAACAAGTTTGATCTTGAGTCGTCCTATGGTCATCATGCCAGACCTACTCATGTAGAGCCCAAGAGTAGATACCAGGGATGGACCCATTCCCGTGACTTTTGTACAAGCGTATTCAAATCACCTTATGAAGAAATTCAGATGAAGAGTTATGGTCCGTATGTACATGGCCATAACAATCAGAAGGCACCAAAAGCTAAATTTGCTGTGCTTAAGGCTAAGGAGATGGGAAGCCCCTGTGTATGCTGACACCAGGAGGCCTCCACCTCTAAGAATGCTGCCCCTGCTAGACCTCATATTCAAAGGGTAAAGCAAGAATACAAAAGGAGGTACAACAGATTCGACTGTTGTTGCTGTAGCAAAATTGGTCATTTTGGCGCAGATTGTTAGTACAACCCGACAAATTTTGTAACTCCTCGAGTTAGCTATGTGTAGGATCAAGCACATACCCAACTGTTTCAAAAGCCTGGAATGTTGGAAAGGGTGCTACTTAATTTCTTAAATAAGTAGCAGAGCGCCACGGGTCAAGTGAAGGAATGCCGGATCAAATAACCCCCACCCCTCGGCGTCCAGCACAACCCATCGGCTCAGAGGTGGGGTTACTATATGGCCCACACGTCTCAGAGGTGGGTTACCACATGTCCACAGTTGCTAGATCCGCCAGACCCATACAGGTAGAAGGGGAAAATCGGGATTTAATAGCGCCCCTCGGTCTTGAACCCGTGACCCCCTCTGATACCAAATATAGGATCAAGCGCATACCCAACTGTTCCAAAAGCCCGGGCTGTTGGAAAGGGAGCTACTTAATTTCTTAAATAAGTAGCAGAGTGCCACGGGTCAAGTGAAGGAACGTCGGACCCAACACTATGCGAGACCGACCAATCACAAGGCTAATATTCCTAGGGGGAGTATGCTGACAATGAACCAAGGACCCAAATATGTTTGGGTTCCTAAGGTAAACTGATTTATCTCTGCAGGTATGTCCAAAGTCCAATAGAACTCCGATCTGGTATTTGGATAGTGGATGCTCTCGGCACATGATCGGGACAAGAAGCCTTTTGCGTGATTATACCCCAGTCAAAAATGAATAAAAAGTCATCTTTGGAGGCTCAGACAGGGGAACAACAAAAGGTTATGGTATGATTTCCAATGGCGTAGTCTCTTTCACAGACGTGCCTTATGTTGAAGGATTACACCATAATATCATAAACATAAGTCAACTATGTGACAAAGGCTACATCATTGAGTTCTGTAAGGACAAGTGTTCGGTAAATTCATCTGCAAATTTGGAGATGGTCTTAACAGGCACTCGGAGCAGAAATATTTTCTGTTTAAATTTCCTTTGCTTAGACAATTCTACCCCAGTATGTTTTATTATAAAAGATAGTGCGTCTCTTTGTGACCAATAACACAAGAGATTAACACATATTAATTTCCAAACCTTAAATATGTTATTCTCTCACAAATTAGTGTGCGATGCCCCCAACATTAAGTGCCTTAAAGAGAGCCCATATCACTCTTGTCAAATGGGTAAGCAGACACGGGCTACCTTCAAGGGTATTGCTGAAAAAATTCTTCACGAAGCTTATACTTGCTTCATATGGACTTATTTGGTCCTATGCCTATTCACAGCTTAGGAGGTAAGGTCTATATGTTAGTAATTATTGATGACTACTCGCGCTTCACTTGGGTATTCTTTCTGAAATACAAGTCAGACACCTTCGATTCTTTCACTAATTTTGTCATGCAAATTCAGAACGAATTGGACTGCTCAGTGGTAAAAATCAGAAGTGACCACAGAACAGAGTTTGAGTCTTGTGCCATGACAAATCTTTTTGGAAAGCCAAGGTATCTTTCATGAGTTTTCCTCCCCGCGCACTCCACAGCAAAATGGAGTTTCTAAGAGAAGGAATAGAACCCTAATTGAAGCATGTACAACCATGTTGAAGGACGCTTCACTCCCGGAGTACTTCTGGGCTGAAGTAGTCAACACGACTTGTCACGTGCAAAACAGAGCACTCATCAACAAAAACTACCGTAAGACCCCCTATGAGCTATTGAAGGGCAGAAAATCGACTGTGTTCTACTTTAGAATCTTTGGAAGTAAATGCTTCGTACTTAATAATGAGAAGTATTATCTCACAAAGTTTAGTGAAAAGTGTTTCGAAGGTATTTTTGTAGGATATAATAGCCATAGTAAGACATATAGGATTTTCAATAAGAAAACTCTGGTGGTAGAAGACTCAATAAATGCTGTATTTGATGAGACTAGCATGCTCTATAGCAAATCATCTAGTATTATTGGTGTAGATGCAGGTACCAGGTTCAAGGAGCTAAGATTAGAAGAAGATTTTAAGGAAGAAGCTCCAAGCTCAGTCAAGCTCGTAGATCCAGGCTTGGTGGATGAAGAACCCATAGAGGAAGAATTGCCTCAACCCATAGAGGCTGAACAAGATGTTGTAGAGCCTGCTAGAGGGAGGGCAAGGAACCTAGGGCTCAGATACCTAAGAGATCACCCAGCTGATTAGATCATTAGAGAGCCAGGAGACGACATTAGAACCAGAAGAGGTACAACTAATGAAATTTTTCATCTCAGCTTTATGTCTCAGGTTGAACCGAAGAAGTTCGAGGAAGCAAACAAAGATGCCTCTTGGATAATGACAATACAAGAGGAGCTCAGCCAGTTTGAATGATGCAAAGTCTGGGAGCTAGTGCATAGACCAAAGGGACAGAACGTGATCAACACCAAATGGATATTCAGAAACAAGCTGGACGAACACGGATTAATTATCAAGAACAAAGCCAGGCTTGTTGTACAAGGTTATAGATAAGAAGAGGGGATCGACTTCGACCAGACATTTGCTCCAGTGGCTCAGCTCGAGGCGATCAGGTTATTTCTTGCATATGCTGCCCTCAAAGGATTCAATGTCTACCAAATGGACTTGAAGTCAACATTTCTAAACGGGAATCTGAAAGAGGAAGTATACATAGCGCAAACCCCAGGTTTTGTCAATTCTAATTTCCCTGAACATGTTTATTTCTTAAATAAAGCTCTATATGGTTTAAAGCAAGCTCCTCGAGCTTTGTATGAGACTTTGTCTAGCTTTCTTCTTGAGAACAAGTTCACAAGGGGAAAGTTAGACAAGACATTATTTCTTAGGGAAGTTAAAGGCAAGATTTTGCTAGTGCAAATCTATATCGACATCATATTTGGCTCAACAGAAGACAACTTTTGCAAAAACATTTCCAAACTTATGCAAGGGAAGTTTGAAATGATCAGTATGGGAGAGCTGAAGTATTTCTTAGGACTTCACGTGAAGCAATCTAAAGATGGAATTTTCATCTCTCAGATGAAGTTCACCAGGGAGCTTCTTAAGAAATTTGGAACGAAGAGCGCAACCTCGATGAGGACTCTAATGGGTTCAACTATGTCTCTGGACAAGGATGAGAAAGGGAAATATTTTGATGAAACCAAGTATAAAAACATAATTGGATTCTTTCTCTACCTGACTGCCAGTAGACCAGATATAATATTTTCAACATGTGTCTGCGCTAGATATCAGGTGAACACTAAGGAATCTCATTACATCACTGCAAAGTGGATTTTAAGATATCTTAAGGGTACACCCAATCTTGGATTATAGTACCCAAGAAGTAATGATGTCGAGTTAATTGTCTTTTCAGATGCAAATTTTATAGGAAGCAGGGACGACAGAAAAAGCACTTCCGGGACATTCAATTCCTCAGAAGATGGCTTATTTCTTGGAGCAGTAAGAAGTAGAATTGTGTCACAACTTCTACTATCGAGTCAGAGTAAATCTCTGCGAGTAGTTGTTGCGCTCAGCTTCTTTGGATAAGGAATCAACTCGAAGATTATAACTTGAAGTTCAGAGAGATTCCAATATATTTCGACTCCTCCAATGCAATTGTAATCACAAACAATCAAGTTTCTCACAGACGGACCAAACACATCGAGGTGCGCTACCACTTCATCTGGGAGCATGTGGAGAACAAGGACATAGCCCTCAGCTATGTCCCGACGGACAAGCATGTTGCAGATATTTTTACGAAGCCGCTGGACGAGACCAAGTTGTCGTTTTTCAAAACGGAACTAGGTATGCTGAACAAGGACTCATGAAGAATATCTAGCAGGCAAAAATGGTCTCGGGATCGATTTCAACAAAGCAGGAATTTTTTGCAAGTCAAATTCGGTGAATTTCGGCCCACTCGTCGCATAATCATGCGTTAGTCGCCGAATCGGAGTCCTCCAACAGCAAATTTCGGCAAAATTTGTTTAGGGAAAAATATTAATTGACTATATTGGATCCGAAGAATCGTCGACATGTGAGGTACTCGCCTTCTTAGTTCAGTTTAAAAATTATATATATATATATATATAAATAGAAAAGGGAGGGTACATTCACGGAACACGCCGAAACACACCGACTCGCCGTGCTGTTGCGATTCCGTCCCTTCGACTTCCGGCTCTCGCCGAATTCACCTCTTTGTTCCCGTCGAAGAATTCCTGTAGTGCATGCGACTAATGTTGTGCATTTTCCCCAAACCCTAGACGACAATCACATCAAGTCACTCGCCAATCCCGCACAGTGAAATTTCCCGAACGCCGACTATCGATGTTTCCTCAGTCTAGTACAATGCGTTGTCGATCAAGATATTCTTCAGTACAGTACAGTGCAGTTGTTGACAGTCATAGGAGCTTCAGTGTTCAAAAAACCTATTCTACAGTGATTCAACCCATTTTCCAGATTGTTGATTACTAGAAGTTCAGTTTTCCTTGATTTTCAATGGCTCCTCGTAGTACGAGTGGATTTCTTGGTGGAGGCGAACTTGTCCGCACCGGGTTTGCTCATGCCTCTGATGAATTCTGGAATGTCATTCTCATGATGGAGATAGCTGGACTCTCCTTCGTCCTCGAACACCCCTGCAAGGTGCTAGACAAGGAAGTTCTTGAATTTTTCCAAAAAGCAAAGCTCAGACGTGAAGATTCAGTGATAAAGAGCACAGTTCGGAAGTATAAGGTTAAAGTGAAAGCTTCTCTTCTGTCCAGGTATCTGCGGCTTCCAGTTTATGAAGAGGCTGATTACCTAGACGAAGACGATTTCTCTAGGGCCCTGCTATTTTATGGATTGCCCCGAGGCACCAAGGCCATCAAACGCAAAGGGATGAATGAGGAAGGCAAGCTCCTCTCCGGCATCATTGGAAAGGTGCTGATCTACAAGACAGGCTCGCATGACTACCTTTCTACAGACATGTTCAAAGTGCTCGTTGCCATTGTCTGCAGCAAGTGGTTGGATTGGGGTGCTTTGCTGTTTACCAAAATAAAAGACAGCCTACGCACTCCCAACTTTGGCAGGATTATCAGTCTATTCCTGAATCAACTTGATGGTGATAGGTTTGATATGACCAAAGGCATACCTATCCATCATTTGAAGAAAATTGACTCCACAATCTTCACTCGATGGGATAGGAGGATCATCCAGAGAGGGGGTGCCCAAGTACCCCCAGTGGATGAGGAATAACAAGTACCTGATGATAGGACTCCTTTCCCACACCCCAGTGAGATTCCTGATAGCTTGAGTGCAGGAATGGTAGGGGAGACAGTTGTTCCAGTTCCAGATACAGTTTCAGTTTCAATGGCCGCCAATACAGTGCTTCCAAACTCAGTGTCAGCGGATCTCCTAGCAGAGGTTACTGTTATTGGTACCGTTGCCACTGCTGAGGTTCAGCCAGTTGAGGACACAGAAGTGCGTCTTGAGGAAGAGGATCCAGCTCCTTCGGAGCATGATGAGGATGATGAGGTATTTGATGATGGTGCTGATGATGATGATCTACCAGCTGCTGATTATGAGGTAGAGACTACTACTGATGATAATATGATGGTTCCTGATAAGTCTGTTGCTGCTGATGTTACCAGTGATGCCATAGTTGTTTCAGAGCCGATGATAGTGGATAATCTAATAGTTTCTCTCCCTGAGATGATCACCATTGCATTGTCTGAGGGGGAGACAACTCCGTCCCGCATATCTGTTTCCAATGAGGTTACCAGGCATATGCGCAACCTGGACAAGAGACTAGGCATGATGCCATTGGTGCCCAAAGAAATAGATGATCTTTCTGATGAAGAAGGAGCTGCAGATGTGCATTCACCTGTCATAGGTTCTGAGGAACCAAGTTTGATTTTTGCAAAAGTTTCTATTCCAGTACTGCCAGATGTTCCAAGCTCAAGTTCAGGTGATCAGATCTTGAAAGCCGTTGAAGCTATGCTAGCAAAGCAACAGGCACAGTTCGATGCCTCATTATCAAAAGTGGTTAAAAGAGTTAAACAATCAGAGAAGTTTATGCTAGACAGACTAGCTGAAATTAAAGTTAAATTTGATAAGCTTGAGGCCAGGTTTGATGAAAAGTATGACAAAGCTGCAACTGCAGTGACTCTTATGATGAGATGACTTAAGCAAAACGAAGGAGTACTAAAAACTGTTTACAAGAACACTCTCTCTCTGATCGAGGCACATAATAGGTCAATGGCACATTATGATTCTTCCTTTAAAACTTATGCCAATGATATTGATGCAGAAGCCAAAAAGGGGGGAAGCCCTTAAAGCTAAGACTGTCGGTGTTAAAAAGTCTATGCTCGATCAATTCAAACAAACAAATGATTATAGCTATGACAACACTGTACGGTTACATGTACAGCTATTCCCGCCTCAAGTTCCTGCTGAACCTGGTCATGATGATGTTCATCCGGCTCCGGATTACACTCAATACTGGACGGACTCACAGGACTTCTCCTAGGTTCATGTTGCTGCTGACGCTATTGTGTCTCTAGATGTTCAAACTATTGTTGATGCTTCTATTGCTACATTCTCAGAGGATCAGGTTCTCAAGAAAAGGAAATTTGGGGAAGGCCCGTTAGAGGTCATGCCAGTTCAAGTAAGAGTTGATCCCCACAGAGAATTGGAAGAGGTTTGGAGCCAAACTTCCAAAGGAATTATCTTGGACACTTTTTCTTTATATGAGCTCAGTGTGGAGAAGCACCAGGATCATTACAGTCAAGAAGAATGGAACAGATACAAATAAGCATGCACTAGGAGGAGGATTCATTTCAGGAAGTACAAGAATGCTAATCCAATGCCTCCTCCTCCTCCCAGATACTATTCGTAGCCCATGAAATATTTTGAGAAACAACTATTGAAGAGGAAGAACAAGAAGATCAAAATTCCTATATATATTTCATTGTTGTGTGTTGTGGGCTGCCCTCCCTAATCTAAAACACTTTTGATATATCTCTACTATTATACGAAAACTACTTTTTGGTGAAACATTGCCCGATGTCCCTATATTGCCCTTATAGTTTTATTCATAATTACACAATTATACCAAATTTTATATTAGTATATTATAAAGACAATATCCTTTTAGGTAATTACACAACTTTATAATATTAAAATACAAAAATTAAAACACTAGATACCCTAAACCTATTGTATCTAGCTAGGAATGACAAGAGAAAAATTAATGTTTTAACGTTAAAATATAATTTGTTTTACAAAATAAAAATTGTATTCTTGATTTATATTTTTTAAGGTCATTTTGAGTACAAATATGTATATGTTGCGGGGCGGGCGGAGCCCATCGTCGTCGATCAGGTACTGTCGCGTGAGGCCATAGGGGAGGGTACTGTCCACGAAAAATGTTGCCGTCCAAGACAAATGTCGCTGCCTATGACAAATGTCGCCGCCCATGACAAATGTCTCCACCCACGATAAATGTCGTCCCCACGACAAATGTCGCATCACCGACGAATGTCGCATCCCGACGAATGTCGCACCCCGCCGAATGTCGCACCCCCGCCGAATTCCCCCAGGGTCGAAGGCCCGTGCCTATCACTTGTATATATATATATATATAATTTGTATATTTTCCTAGAATGCGTGTGATTTCATTTTTTAATCTGTTTGTGTCTTAATTTAATTTTATCTCGTATGTGCAATTTACCTTAGCTTGTAAGATTTTGGCATCTTCAAATAGTAGGAGATTGTTGGGTATTGTATCCACAATAACCCTGATATGAAGAAGAGCCCTGTCAATCTAAGATTAATTGAGGTTGTATTTGATATTGAATTTTAGTTATGTACTTGCAGGTTTACAATGCCAAGTACACACCAATATCAGGTTATAGTGAGTCGGTAAACACAAGACTGCACAATGTAATCCCTCATTGTGTAGGCCATCATGTTGACTCATGTGTAATCTCTCTATTGGGGTGTACTTCTATCCCAAGTGCAGGAGAAGGATCAAGGAAGGCCAAAGTCCAGGACCCAGAAAATTGGAATTTTACCTAAGTAAAATTCGGCGAATATGGTCAGTCATATATGTCGAATTCATCGAGTATCCCCTTGATACTCACCGAATTCATCATGTAAGCTTCTCGATACTCGTCGAATTTGTCGTATAAACTTAGGGTAAATTCTCTGGAATTCCAAAATTTGTCCAAGGCAAATTCGCCGAGTATCACTAGTGATACATGCCGAATTCGTCGAGTATCACTAGCGATACTCGCCAAATTCGACAAGTATCCCAGGGGATACTCGCCGAGTGTGTCAAGCCGAATGTCGACCACTCTAGAATTCTGTCTAAGGCATATTCGGCCTATATCTTCATAAAATTCGGTGAGTATCAGTTCAATACTCAAAGAATCTCACCTAAAATGACTTGTCATTTTTCCGATTTTTTCTCTGGTTCGGAAACGGTCGGCCATGCACAATAAAAGCTAGGGTTCGTTTTTGGAAACATTTTATAGCCGTTTGTTTTCAAATCTCTCTCTCTATATATACATAGGGTGATTTCAACAAAAAGAAGAATCTAACCCCAATTGCTAATTTCAAATTTTACAAAGCTTAAAAAAATCGAAACCGTCGGCCGCACACTACCGTTCTCGCGACTTTCTTCCGTTCGGCCACAACATCGATCATTCTTCTTCTTCTACGACATCTTCGACTGGATCGTTTCTACCTCCAAGATTCTTTCTACTCCAGACCAAGTCGGTTGAAGAATTAAGATCCAAGATTCAAGATCTAAAGATTTCAATTTCCCGAGTTCTCCAAGATTGAAGTTCAACCTTTTCAAGAACGTGGGATCAAGACTTGTAATCGTGTTTTGTATTGTAATATCATTTTAAATTGTGTAGGAGATTTTTCTCCGAGAGTTGTAGATCCGTTTGTGGATCAAGAGAGTAGATTTTGATATGGATCGAGTTTTTAGATCCAGTTATGGATCGAGTTTGTAGTTTCGGTGTGTGGATCGAGTTGTAGGAGAGTTTGTTCTCCGAGGTGAAGGAGTTGCGACTCCGAGGTGTAAGATTTGACAAAATATGTGATTTGTGAAGTAGCTGAATCTGCCCTTCGTGGGAGATAGGCGAGGCGGGGCAGTGGACGTACCCAAATCGGGGAACCACTATAAAATCTCTGTGTTTGTGTGCTTATTCTTTTAGAAAATTTTTTTTCTGCAAAAATACGCAAACATCACCTATTCACCCCCTCTAGGTGATTTATGTAGATGCTAGATACTTTCACAGACCACACAAACCGCAGTAAACCACTGCAGGTTAGCATAGATTTATGGTTGCAGATAGACGGGTTCTGACTAGTGTTCTTTCCATGCAATCTATCTCAAAAAGCATCCTAGAGTTGTAACCGGACGGTTAGAGTTGTGCTAACCGCGACTTATGTAGTCTGGATTGTGAGACTGTAGAGTCCACTGAGGAGGAGATTTCTCTAGTTAACGTGGAAGCTCGTTGTTAGCGCGGATAGAGGTGGTTATCCACTGAGATCGTTGTGGTCTATTTGGGTGGTCTATATCAAAAGTCCACTGGATTTGTGGACTTGTTCACTGTGATGTGCCAAGTTTGTGTTGTTTCCTAGTTCGCAGAGACGGCATGGGTTACATTGTTTGTCGCATGGTTGTCTGGTTGGACCCGGATTTATGGTCTGTGGTGTCCGTACTAGCGTGCAGTCTGTTGTTGCTAGTCGCAGGATGATGGACGGTTACCCTATCGCTTATGGGAAGTGACCGTACTCCTCTGATCGCCTATAAATAGGGGTCCCCAGCTCATTATATATAATTAGAATAGTGAGAACTCAGCTCATATTTTGAACTTGCGGTTAGACCTTATTAACTGCGCGACTAAGTGAAGATTGACTTGTGTTGTGCAGGAAGTGCGGCTAGCACCAAGCGACTAGGCAACTAGTTGGTGTCTCAGTATAGAATAGTTGTAGATAGAAGTTTGTGGTATATAATAGGTCACAGTTTGTGTGACTAGTAGGCTTCTTCCTTGAGGTTACAGATAGTTAAAAAAGCCAATCCACCCGGTCTCAATATGTAGGATATTTCCCAGTTCATCAACATTTATTTATGATTAGCTTCATCGGTCAAACGACCTTGCAGTTAGGCGACTAAGAAGTGTCGTATAGGGTTGTTCTCAACATTCAATAAGCAGGCAGTCCGCGCGGCTAGAGAAGTGGTCTGGCAGCTTGGTGGTTTTGGTGGTTTGAGTTGTTAGTGGCGACTTGGCGGTTTTGACAGACAGCTTTGGCGGATAGGCAGCTTGGGTGGTTACTAGTGTCAGCCCACCAGTTTTACTCTTGTTTGTATTTTTTGCTTGCATCAGATGCATTGTGAAATCATATCTAGCAATGTAAAGAAGAGAGTTACACTTGTTCTTCTACTACTTCTGGTTACTTATCTTGTGGTTGCGTGTATTTGCAATATTTCTCAGCTTCCCAGAAAATTTTACACATATTGCTCTAGCTAATTGCCCACCATTTTCATGTGTGATTTCTATGTTATGTATGGTATTTCCTAATAGTATATTAATTATAGTAGATTCTTCATTTTTTTAGTAAAAATCCCATCCTAAAATGTACAAGTTTCTTCCAAAGAATAAAACTTTTTTGGTGTATATGATGATATTTAGACATATTGATCTTACATGAATCATGTAATGAAGTATCGCATAAGTGGATATATAGAACCCCAAATATGTTGAATCACTCAGTTATGATCTTCTACATCCTAGTCTCCATGTTTCATTATCTGGCTTATAATCTTCATGTAGCATTTAGACTAGATGAATTTACGTTGCTACTTTCACATTACGCACATGAGACATCTCTCACCACATACTATTATTTAGCTTTTAATTCACTTGATTTTAATTCACCTCTGATCATCAAAGAAAATTTGAATAACTCATCCCCCACTTTTTGAAAGAAGGGCTGATTCCAGTTCTGTATTGCATGCTTCAAATAATTTTTTCTTCTCCAAATTATCTTATCTCTATAATTTATATTATTCTATAAGAAACTATTGAACTCAATTACAAGAATTTTATTCTTGTGTCAAAACTATAAGCAAAGGAATAGTCTCAGGAAGACAATTTCCATGCGGTGTATGCCACACAAATGATAACGAAGACATGTAGTGGTTTTTGACAGCACGACAAAGATTGGCACTCGAGTGCAGGGCATATAGAGCTTGAATGCAAAGCCCACCTGTCTAGCAGGGATGAAATTCAAACTTAGCGATCCGACAGTGCTGAGAGGATGGGTCATCTCTAAATAGATAAATTTACTCAAGGAATAACATGCAGATCTTCTCCAAAAGTTCACATCGATGAGAATGCATGTTTGACATCTTGAGGTCAACAATTGTTGGGTAGTGTATCCACAATAACCTAGATTTGTGTGAAGTCACCCTTGAACTAAGTTGAATTAATTATGTATTTGATGTTATTCTTTAGTTGAGTTCTTCCAGGTCATTATTGATAAGTGTAGACCAATGTCAGTTTACAATGAGTTACTAAACACAGGACCATGCATTGTAATCCCTCATTGTGGGATCCATGGTGTTGACTCATGTGTAACCTCTCTATTGGGATGCACTTCATTTTCAAGTACTAAAGCAATGGAAGAAAGGAAGGGTTGTTGGTTTTCAACAAAGAAGAATTATTTTTTTTTCGGAAAATTTTTTAAGTGAATTTCTCGAGAAGATGAAGTCTGTTTCTCGAGAAGTCTAAGTAAAGTTCTCGAGAAAGCAAAAATATTCTCGAGAAATCTTAATACTTCTCGGAAAATTCTCAGAAACATCTTTCAAGTCTTGTTCTCGAGAAAGCCCAGAAGATTTCTCGAGAAGCCAAGTAAAGTTCTCGAGAAAGCCAAGTAGTTCTCGATAAGTCAAAATTATTTCTCGAGAAGCTAAGTACCTTTTTTCGAGACATCAAGTTCTTTCTCGAGAAACCGGTTCGTCAATTCAAAGATTTTACGTAAAGTATTTTTCTCGAGAAGGCTATGACCATTTCTCAAGAAACCAAATTCTTCTCGAGAAATCATATCTTTTCTCGAGAAATAGAGTTGTAGAAAAATTTCTTTTTCGATCTGTCTGACGGGATTTCGATTTAACCTAAGTATCTCATGGTTGGTCCACATGGATCTTTCCTTAATGATTTCAGACCGTTAGATGATGTTCTATATAAAGTTTTTTCAAAGGAATCGCTAACCCGAAAAGAATAATTACAGTATTCAGAATCACACCGTAATTTCTAGATTGGGAGAAGCAGTGCCGTCATTGTCATTCTTCTTTGTCGCTTCTCTCTCGATCCAGCGATTCCAAGAAGAAAAGATTTGACAGATAATAGATTCAAGTTCTTTAAAAATCTACTTGATCGTGTCGGGTCCTAAGCTTTTCAGATTCAAGTTTTCTCGGGATTTCTTCCACAACTTCTTCACAGATATTTTCATTTTTCAAGAAGGAAGAACCTTGAAGATTTCAGATCTGAGAGTATACCATTTTCATTGTTGTTGTACAATTATTTTAACTCTTGTAGGAGCTGTCTCTGAGTTTATAGGAGCTTTGTTCTCCGAGTTTGTAGGAGCGTTGTTCTCCGAGTTTGTAGGAGCTTTGTTCTCCGAGTTTGTTGGAGTTGTTATCTCCGAGTTGTAGGAGCGTTGCTCCGAGTTGTAGGATTATTGCAATCCGAGATTTAGTGAAGTAGTTGAGGCTAGCCGTAGTGCTAGATAGGCGAGGTGAAAAGTGGACGTACCCAAGATTGGGGAACCACTATAAATTCTTTGTGTCGTCTGGGTTATTCTTGTTATTTTCTGTGTTAATTCCTAGCAAATTTTTATTCCGCAAAAGACGCAAAACTTACTTATTCACCCCCCTCTAAGTTATTTAGGTAGGCAACTAGATACTTCAATTGGTATCAGAGGGAGGTTTTTCACGAAAAGGTTTACACCATGAACAGATCTACTTCTAGTTGTCATAGAGATTATCAAGCATGGACAGATCCAAGGATTTTGCAAAGCTTTCGGTGTGTACCAAGGCTAACTTTCCCATGTGGAAAGAAAGAGTAAGATTCTTCATGGAAGCTGTTGATCCCCGCATCTTCATGATAGTGGCAGAAGGTCCCTATGTTCCCATGATTGCTTCCACTATCGATCCAACCAAGAAAGTGCCGAAGAAACTGATGAATCTTGACAAAGATGAGATTGCCCTTGTCTCTCTAGACAAGAAAGCCAAGAACATCTTCGCAAGCGTAGTCGATGATTCAATGTTGCAGAACCTAATACACTGCCAATCTGCCAAGGAAATGTGGCAGTCTTTGATTGTTTTGATGGAAGGCACCGAAGAAGTAAGGGATGACAAAAGATCCCTTCTGAACTAAAAGTATGAGGCCTTCAAGCAAGGCCCCAAGGACACAATAACTGATACATTTGAGAACTTCTTCATGATCGTCAACAGCCTGAATAACTATGGCCGAGCTTTTACTAATGGAGAGCTTAACGACAAGTTCCTAAGATCCTTAACTAAGGAATGAGACAACAAGATTTGTGTTATCAAGGAGTTTGGGAGACTGGCTGATATTGACCCCCAGAACCTCTTCAGGAAGCTGATGTCCTATAAGCTTCAAATCAAAGCCAAAAAAGCTGAAGAAGTGGGAAGCAGATCAACATCAAAGGAGAAGTCTATTGCACTGAAGGTAGATAGCTCAAGAAAGGCTAAAGCAGCATCTCCTGCTCCCACTCAGGAAGAAAGTGAAGAAGAAGACTTAGAGCCAAGCTCCTTGGGCTCAGAGTTATCTAATGGAGAGTTCTCTCTTCTATCCAGACTGTTCAAGAAGTTTCTCAGTAAGAAGAAATAGATGAGAGGAAAAGACTCCTCATATAGAAGATCATGTCACGATGGTGATCATCAAAAGAAACGTCAAACAAATGATAGGTATAAATCTAAGCAGAACAAACATAATTCTACTAACATTGTGTGATATTGCTGTAATAAGCCAGGTCACGTGATCGCTAACTGCCCTCATAAGAAGAAGGAGGGTGGAAGAAAAGAAGAGCATAAGTCCTCCCATGGAAAAAAGAAGGAGAAGAGCTTCATAGAAAAGAAGTAGAAGAGCTCCAGTAATACTGACTCATCTGAGTTAAGTAAGGATGAAGAAGCCTACTTCGGGCTCTTGGCTCACTCCGACAAAGAAGAAGCTGACCCCCAATTTCATGGGGAGGTAAATTTTCACACCATTCTTTCAGAGTCTGATGCCCCAGACGATGTTCATGAGGACTGTTCCTCTGATGATGAATCAGAACTCATGGCTTAGTGTAAAGAGCTGATCAAGGCTTATGACTGGTGTAGAAAAGTTGTTAGAACTTAGGCCAAAGAGATCAAATCCCTTAAGGCCGAGTAGATCACTTTGAGGGAGGAAGTTGCATGAATGAACTCACTCAGAGAGGAACTCCACGCCCTGGTCGATGACAACAACAGTACACACGAGCTCCTTAACCAAAGAGAGAAAATCATCGAGAAGTTGGAAGGACAGCTTGCCATTGAAAAGAGACTTGTTGAAAGCTTCTCCAAGCCCAAGACCATACTTCCATTTATTGTTGAATTCTCTTCTCAGGCTAATTGAGCTGGCTTAGGTCATGTGGCTGCTCATAGTAAATCTTCCAGGAGGGCCTAGGCTAAAAAGAAAAAGAAGGCTGCTACAAAAGCAACTCCCGAAGAGAAAGGGAAGGGGCCTATTAGTCAGACCACGTTTAAGAAGGTTATTTTTACTTCCAACGAATTTGATTTTTAGAGCTCATATGGTCACTTGACAAGACTAATTCAGGTTGAACCTATCAAGGACTATAAGGGGTGGACTCGTCCCCGAAACTTTGATGCAAGTGTTTTCAAGGCACCTTATGAAGAGATCACTCTACAGAGCTATGGTCCCTATGTTCATGGTCCTAATGACAAGAAAGCTCCAATAGTGAAACCCATTATTCAAAAGCCACTTGAGAAGAAGAATCCATGTGAGTGCTACCATCATGAGGCTTCTGCCTTCAAGTCAGCCGCTCCTACTAGACCACACATTCAAAAGGTCAAGCGGGAGACTGAACAGATTTGACTGTTGGTACTGTAGTAAAGTTGGCAACTTTTCTATGGATTGCTGGTTTAATCACAGAAATATCGAAACTCCTCAAGTTAATCATGCAAGACAGACCACTCGTAGTGTTAACACTTGTAAGGGGAGTATGCTAATAAGGAACCGAGGACCCAAATCTTATTGGGTTCCTAAGGTAAAATGTTCTATGATTGTAGGTATGTCCAAAGGCCAACAAAATGCCTATCTGGTATTTGGACAGTGGATGCTCTCGGCATATGATCGGGACAATAAGCCTACTTCAAAACTATACTCCAGTCAAAGACGACCCAAAGGTTATCTTTGGTGGTTCTGACCGGGGAATTACAAAAGGCTACAGTATGATTTCTAATGGTGTAGTCTTATTCACTGATGTGGCTTATGTGAAAGGATTAGAATATAATGTGATTAGCATAAGTCAATTATGTGATAAAAGCTTTATTGCTACTTTCTCCAAGGATCAGTGCCTGATAAAATCGGCCTCTACCATAGAGATGGTATTAACATGCACTAGGAGTAGAAATATTTTTTGTCTTAATTTTCTATGTTTAGAGACTTCTACACTAGTGTGTTTTGTTACAAAAGAAAGTGCATCTCTTTGTGATCAATGGCACAAGAGACTAGCACATATTAATTTCAAAACTATTAATATATTATTTTCTCAAGACCTAGTACATGGTGCACCAAGTATTAAGTGTATTAAAGAGAGTCCATGCCATGCATGCAAAATGGGCAAGAAGACAAGGGCTATATTTAATGGTATTGCTGATAAAGATTCCTCGAGGTGCTTGTATTTACTGCACATGGACTTATTCGGTCCAATGCAAGTTCGTAGCTTAGGAGGTAAGTCATATACGTTGGTAATTGTTGATGATCACTCACATTTTACTTGGGTGTTCATTCTGAAATGAAAGTCAGATGCCTTTGATGTGCTCATGAATTTGGTTAGGTAAATTTAGAACGAAT
The DNA here is from genome assembly GCA_039513925.1 of Platanthera zijinensis. NCBI lineage: Eukaryota > Viridiplantae > Streptophyta > Magnoliopsida > Asparagales > Orchidaceae > Platanthera > Platanthera zijinensis. The sequence continues at coordinate 31,017,015 of CM077079.1, read as the reverse complement.
TAAACTATTCAGTGGTCAGAATTAGAAGTGACCATGGAACAAAATTTGAATATGGTGCCATGACAAAATTCTGTTAAAGTCTAGGTATCTTTCATGAGTTTTCCTCCCCGTGTACTCCACAACAAAATGGAGTTACAGAGATAAGGAATAGAACACTCATTGAAGCATGTACTACAATGCTGACTGACTCCCCTCTACCAGAGTACTTCTGGGCTGAGGTCGTCAATACAACTTGTCACGTGCAAAACAGAGCATTGATCAACAAGATTCATTGTAAGACTCCCTATGAGCTACTGAAACACAGGAGACCGATTGTGTCCTACTTCAGGATCTTTGGCAGCAAATGATATATACTTAATAATAGGAAATATCATCGTACAATGTTTGGAGAAAAATATTTTGAAGGTATTTTTGTAGGCTATAGTAGCCATAATAAGGCTTGTAGAATTTTTAATAAGAAAACTCTTGTGGTAGAAGAGTCAACACATGTTATATTTGATGAGATGAGTATGCTACAAAGCAGCTCTTCTAGTGTTTTCGTTGAAGATGCAGGTTCAAGGCTGAAAGAGTTAAGCTTGGATGAGACAGGTTAAGAAAATGCTAAAAAGTTCATCAAGATCACTCCTCCAACCTCAATTGGAGAGGGAGATAACCAAGATGGAGAAATTATCGAAGTTGAGGATGACACTCCAGAAATAGAAGAAGCTCTCGATGCAAGAACCCTAAGCTCAGACACTTGAGGGATCACCCAGTTGATCAAATCATAAGAGATCCTCGTGATGGTGTAAGAACTTAAAGAGGTACTACTAATGAAAATATGCATTTGAGTTTTCTCTCGCAGGTTGAACCAAAGAAATTTAAAGAATCAAATAAAGACACATCTTGGGTAGTTGTAATGGAAGAAGAACTCAATAAGTTCAAGCGTTGCCAAGTCTAGAAGCTTGTACCAAGACCCAATGGAAAAAATGTAATTGGAACAACGTGGGTCTACAGGAATAAGTTGGATGAAGATGGAACCATCGTCAAAAACAAAGCCAGACTTATAGCTAAGGGATATAGACAAGAAGAAGACATCGATTTTGATCAGACCTATGCTCCAGTGGCGAGACTTGAAGCCATCAGGTTGTTCCTCGCATATGCTGCTCTCATGGGCTTCATTGTCTATGAAATGGACGTGAAGTCGGCCTTCCTCAATGGTAAAATAAATAAAGAAGTGTATGTGGAATAACCCCCAGGTTTTATTGATCCTAACCATCCTAATTATGTTTATTTATTATTTAAAGCATTATATAGTTTAAAACAAGCTCCACGAGCTTGGTATATAACGCTGTCTAACTTTCTTCTTGAGAACAAGTTCACAAGGGGAAAGATAGATAAGACATTATTTCTTAGGGAAGTAAGAGGCAAGATAGCTAGTATAAATTTATGTAGATGACATTATCTTTAGCTCTACTGATGACAACCTCTGCAAGAAGTTTTCCAAACTTATGCAAGGGAAGTTTGAAATAAGCAGTATGGGTTAGCTAAAGTATTTATTAGGACTTAGGTGAAGCAATCTGAAGATGTAATTTTCATCTCTCAGACAAAGTTCACCAAAGAGTTGCTAAAGAAATTCAGAATGGAGAATGCAACCTCTATGAGGACTCTAATGGATTCAGCTACGTCTCTGGACAAGGATGAGAAATGGAAACCTTTTGATGAAACCAAGTACAGAAGCATAATTGGATCCTTGCTCTATCTTCCTACTAACAGGCCTGACATAATGTTTTCAACATGTGTGTGCTAGATATCAGGTGAACTCTAAGGAATCTCACTACACTGCTGCAAAGTAGATTTTGAGATACCTTAAGGGAACACCAAATCTTGGCTAATGGTACCCAAGAAGTAATGATATCGAACTAATTGGATTTTCAGATGCAGACTTTGCAGGTAGCAAAGACGACAAAAAGAGCACTTTCGAGACTTGCCAATTCCTAGGAAGAAGGCTCATATCTTGGAGTAGCAAGAAACAGAATTGTGGTGCAATCTCAATCGCCGAGTCAGAATATATTTTTGCAGGCAGTTGATGTGCACAACTTCTCTGGATAAAGAATCAATTTGAAGACTACAAATTGAAGTTCAAGGACATTCCTATATTTTGTGGCTCCTCCAGTTCTATAGCAATTGCCAACAATCCAATTTCTCACAGCCGGACGAAGCATATCGAATTGAGATATCATTTCATTCGAGAGCAGGTGGAGAATGGGGACATCAACCTCCAGTATGTTCCAAAAGATAGGCAAGTTACAGATATTTTCATGAAGCCACTAGACGAGACCAAGTTCTCTTTCTTCAAGATAGAACTTTGTATGCTTAACAAAGAGTCCTGAAAAGTTCACATTTGAAGTCAATAGGAGATTCTACAATCAACCACTCAAAAAATTCCAAGGGAATTCTTACTCAGTAAACCTTCAGATAAATTCAAGCTCAGAACTAGATTTCTCGAAAAAATTTTGGAGTTCTCTCAAACTTATTGAATTTTTCGGAAAATCAATTTATACTTCTCAGAAACTTATTGGATTTCTCGGAAACTCATTGGACTTCTCGAGAAAATTAATTTATCTCTCGAAAAATTAACATATTTCAACCCACTATTTCTCAAGAAAATAATTCCTCTCAAAAAATCTGCTAACTTAAATTTTGGAGAAGAATTCCAACCGCCATTCCTCAGGTACGCTTTTCTTAATTCTTCAAGATTTTAAATTTTATATAAATAGAAAAGTCCATAGAATATCCAAATCCACATTTTCGAAAAAGCCCTTTCCGGAGAAAGACGCTTGAGTTCCGCCGAAGGCCTCCGCCGCTCTTCTCGCAAACTCCGACATTTCTTCTTATAAAAGTAGGAAATCTCTCATCTTCTTCAATCGATGTCTCTCAATGCAAAGATTGGCGTCAGCAGTGAGTTTGTTCGCACAGGTATTGATGAAATCTCCGACGATTTCCGTAATGTCATTCTACTTCTTGAGACCGCCGACCTCTCTTTCATTCTCAAGCATCCTTGCAAAGTTTTGGTTCCAGAAGTTGAAGAGTTCTTTAGAAATGCTAAGCTTAAAAGGAGTGGGAAAGTGTTGAAAAGTTCTGTCAAAGATATGAAGATCAAATTGAAGCCTTCCTCCCTAACAAAATTTCTGAGGTTACCCACCATTGATGAGGAAGACAATTTGGAAGAACCTGATTACTCTAGAGCTCTTTCTTTTTGCGGCCTCTCCCAATCCACTACCTCCATTCGCAGACAACACATGAATGATGAAAGCAAGCTATTGGCCAACATTCTTGGAAAAGTTCTCCTTTGCAAGACAGGTTCACTTGGATATATCTCCTCAGATTTCTTCTGCATGATGACTGCTGTGGAGTGTTGCAAGAAGTTCCAATAAGGAAACATGTTATTTGAAAATATCAAGAAAAGCATGTGTTGGGAATTGTGCCCTATAATGTTCCTTAGGATTTCAGGAGGCATCACCAATCATGCTAAGGGGCATAAATGTATTTGATGGTTACTTAAGTTCATGCATGCAGGTTGTCCTTGATTGGACAAGTGAACAAAAAGGGTAAGCTGAAAGTCAGGTAATTTGACTAAGGCAAAAAACGTTGAGTGATGAAGGCACACTCAATACTCTCAATGCCAGAGACAGCTGAGACAGCTGAGAAGAATGTCTAAGGCAAAAGCATTGAGACAGCTGAGAAGAATGTCTAAGGCAAAAGCATCGCGACAGCTGAGACAGCTGAGAAGAATGTCTCAGCATAATCGTTGAGATAGCTGAGAAGCTCAACACAAAACATTGAGAGAAATGTTAGTCCCAACTGTAACACCCCTATCTGTCACATGGTATATAGCAGTAGGTCCGGCCGGGGCCCGACGCCATGTACTACAAACAGACCGAATGGTTACAAAATGAAACAATTCTCCCAAACATAAATGTCCTACACAGAGCAATTAGCGGAAGTTTTTAATTAGTTGAAAGAACCCAAATAACAGATAGAATGAAACATGAATGTCCACTAACCACATTAGGAAAGAAATACCACAATACATAAAAGTATTCTTCCTTATGGCCTTACAAATGTTCACTTAACAACATAGTGTTTTACAGACATCGGCTCATAGGCCGGCCACACATGATAGAAATAAAACAATAGTTTGCTTTGGCCTTCGAGGGCCAGCACAACAGCTTGGGCTTCATCCGGCTATTTGGTACTTGGTTCCGCCGCACCTGCAAGCAACATTCCACCGTATGGTGGCAAACAAAGCAACGGTCATCTAAAGCTGACCAAATTATAACGACCCAGCCCTTTATTCGGGACGGCGGTGCTCCTTCCCTGCATTTTATTAGCCCATTTAAACAATTAAGTGCATAAGTAAATTTCGCCATAGGTGTAGACTCTCTAGGTCCAACACCTCGTGTACTCATGGAACATTCTCAGTGAATCCGGTCAATTCTGTGGCTTCACTACCATCCAAAAATCCTAGCGAAAGTACAACCTAGCACAGTTCACCACAGGTGGAGGCTCGCACGGCCGCCCACCCCATGCACTCAGGGCACATTGACGGTGTACCGGACTTCCCGGATACCACCTCCGTTCAGAGGTCCATGACTTAACGGATTACTTTGAGCATTCCAGTCTTTACGGACCCTGGCCTGAGACTCTCATTATGCCACCGACGAGAGCCAATTTCCGCTAATCTCATATCATAGTCCACATAACGCAGGTACAGCTCCACCATTTCCCGTTGCTCAAGTCGCCCTACCGTCTCTGAATACCGTAGTACTCATGGTCAAACCTGCAAGGTGCGAGTCGGTTTTGCCTTTCCTGTTCGGCTCCCTGGCCTAATAATTCTGAACCTTATGGGCTCACCATTTTCCAAAGAAAGACCCTACATATATCCTGAAGATAGGCCTCGCACATACAATCCCAATTATACAAGGTTGGCCCCAGGCCACCTAGTTGGCAAGAATGCGCTTCCGCCCAGTTTTCCGGGTGCGCCTTAGAGTTAATCCCCAAGGCTCCCTGTTGCAATCTACCGTGTAGAAAACCCGAAGAACAACACAATACGGAGTCTTCTCCGACAATCAATGCACAATATAACATCACCGATCCAGAAAAACACGTCCGAATAGGCTTCACACACAATGCCTATGCCCGTACTTCGATTCCAGACTCTAAACAAGGGGGACTTCATATATCTACCCCAAGGAACACCGCGCACTCACCGCACACTCGCGGGAGCGGGCTTCCTATGCAGAAAGGAAGAGGACTTCACATGTCCAAGTTGAGAATCGTTTCCCTTTAAGTCTGTTTTGGCGCCATGAGAAACTAGCAGGATGGAAAGCTTCGTAACGAGAATGCCTCCGCGGATCCGGTCTCGGTTTTCGATTTGGTGCTCCGATGCTCCCCCGGTGGCTGGGATCCTCCTCCTCTTTCTTCCTTGCTTTCTCCTCTCTAAGACTTAAGAAAGAGAAAGGCCAAAAGAAAATGTGGAGTTTAACCCCCACTCCCGGCCTTAAGGAAGGAGGATTAATCCTAAGCCGTCAGATCTGATTTAAAGAAAATGAACGGCTCGAATCCAGCCAAAAAGTCACTAAAATAAGCTGAACATGGCTTTGCACACGGCCGTGTGCCTGGCCGTGTGCCCTGCTTGCACACAAAGTCGTCGATCCAGAGCAGGATACGGGTCAAGACACGCCCGTGTCTCAACCAGACACGTCTGTGTCGGGTCATCGACACGCCCATGACCAGGGGCTTGTCACGCATAACCGCCACGCCAACTGACATGTCCCTTGGTGGACACGGGTGGCCACACGCCCGTGCCGAATCTGACACGCCCGTGTCATACAGTACACGCCCGTGTACTCCGACTGTGTACTCCTGACAACACACCCAGGGTTTCAACCCGAGAAGAACACGGGTGGTGACACGTGTGAGGACACGCCTGTGTCACCCCTGACACGCCCATGTCACTACTGTTCAAAACCGTGTTTCCTGTCGTGTCCTTTCTTGGACACAGCCCAGCAAACACTGAAGGATACGGCCATAGACATGCCAGTGTCCCAGGTCGTGTAGCCCTATAAAGGCATAAAAAATTCCTTTGGACGCGACTGACTCGTTTACAATTTTCGGGGCGTTAAAAATTTCCCCCCCCCCCCTTAAAGAATTTCTGAAGGATCAAGCGCATACCCAACTGCACCAAAAGCTCGGACTGTTGGAGAGGGCGTTACTTAATTTCTTAAATAAGTAGCAAAGCGCCACGGGTCAAGTGAAGGAACGCCGGACCCAACAATCCCCCCCGACGTCCAGCACAACCCGTCGGCTCAGAGGTGGGGTTACCACATGGCCCACATGGCTCAGAGGTGGGGTTACCACATGTCCACGGTTTGCCTGACCCGCCGGACCCACACAGGTAGAAGGGAAAAATCGGGATTTAATAGCGCCCCCCCAGTCTTGAACCCGTGACCTCCTCTGATACCAATTGAAGGATCAAGCGCATACCCAACTACACCAAAAGCCCGGACTGTTGGAGAGGGCGCTACTTAATTTCTTAAATAAGTAGCAAAGCACCACGGGTCAAGTGAAGGATCGCCGGACCCAACAATTTTGTCTACAAAATTATGTAAAGATACACAACCTAAGACTTACCCAAATGAAACAACTCAGGGTATTCCTCCAACATAATTTGCTCCCGATCCCATGAAAGATCTTCACGACCGCAATTATTTCAATGGAATTTAATCATACAAAAACTTCCTATTGCGGCGTCGTGTGACTTCAAAGTCTTCAATACATACGGGCTTGACCTTCATCATCGTCCCACAATCAAACGACACCTGACCGACCGCAACCACATACGAAGGCTCTAGCACCACCTTCCGCAACCCTGATATGTGGAACACATAATGTAGCCCACCCAAGTTCACTGACAACTTTAGTCAATACCCTGCTTCACCACTCCACTCCAGGAGCTCAAATGGTCCAAGGTACCTCGGACTCAGCCTCCTCAGGCATCGAGCTCGCGAGACACCATTGAACGGCTTGATTTTCAACTATGCTCAATCGACAATAGCGAAATCCACGTTCCTATGCTTTGGCATTATAGTATTCCGCCTGTCTATCATGATCAATCTGCAACCATTCCTGAACTGTATGTACCGCTGAAGTGGCATTTTACACTATCTGACGTTTGTACAGCATCGACTCACCCGTCTCCAACCATGACCACGGCGTACGACCTTTTTCTCCTATACAAGGTCTCGACAGGCACCATTTCTTTACTCGCCTGGTAGCGGTTGTTATTCACAAACTCCACCATGTATATGTGATCTTCCCACTATCTTCAATAATCCAAGTCACACATGTGAAGTATGTCCTCCATCGTTTGCTGACCCATTCGGTCTGCACACCCGTCTGCGAATGGAAGACCGTACTGAAGCTTAGCTTAGTTCCCAACAATTTATGCATCAGCCTGGTATCGTTAGACGTGAAACATTCATCTCAGTCACTTACAATACTACAGGGTGCACCATACAACCGAACAATGTTATCCATGTAGAATTTGGCTAACTTTTCCACCGGATCATCATTTTTCAGTCCTGGGCACCAGAACAACTTCTTCAAACCTCTAAACATTTTGTGCACTCGCGGTGAATTGAGTACTTGGTATGTTAAGCCTCGTACATCAACCCCTGCCGCTGACTCTCCACACTTGGGGCGCACAGATGACTGTTCTTCCACAACAGTCCGTTTTCAAATACCATATTGGGGATTTGACCTATCAAAAGCATCATCCGGGATCTGCTTGTCCACGCAAGAGATTTCCAATATCTCCAAAACATGTGCAAAAATGTATGTCAAAGGTGTTGTCCCCCAATAAATCCATCGACCTCCGCTGCCACAAGTTTAAATCCTTTTTATCCAATAAGCACTTCAGGCTCCTTAGATCGATTTAGATACCGACCTTCCCCCTGTTTAGATAGCGCCTTTATATCTTCAGGGCGAATATCACGGTCGCTAACCCCAAGTCATGGACCGAATAAATCCTCTCGCGTACCTCCAACTAATACGAGCTATATGTTATTACACTCCCACACTGGAGAAGAACACCATACAAGTCACTGCCCCAAGCATCACTGTAAATCTCAACTTCTTCGGTCCTACTCGGTGAACATGGAATAGTCGTCGAGGTCAACCGACTTTTCAGCTCTTCGAAAGCTTGCTCATACTCCAGCGACCGCACAAACTTTTGATCTTTCTTCGCCAAAATCGTGAGGGGTAATGTTATCCGCTAGAGGTTCTCTATGAAGCGTCTGTACTAGCCGGCCAGTCTTATAAACTTCAGACTTTTAGCTAATGTATATAACACAAGCAACTCACGTATCACAAATATCTTTGACGGGTCCACCACGACACTTTCTCCACACAAGACGACCAAGAAACGCTACTAAGGGTAATCACAAAGCTCGCACTTGGATAATTTGGCATACAACTAATTTCTCCTTAACGTCTCCAATACCAAATCCAGATGCTTGGAATGATCACCCTCATACTGAGAGTATACCAGTATGTCGTCGATAAAGTTTATCATGAACTGGTTCAGGTACTCACTGAACGCCCTATACATCAAATTCATAACACAGACGACACATTTGTCAGCACAAGCAGCTTTACGATGAACTCATAATGCCCATATCATGTGCTGGACGCCGTTTTTGGAATATCACTTTCCCTTAGCGACAAATAATAGTATCCAGACGTTTGATTCAACTAGAGTACACACTTGACCCATTAAGTTGATCGAACAGATAATCACTCCTTGGGTTGGATACTTAATCTTTTCCCGTTAACTTAATCAACTTCTAGCAACCATTACATAGTTGTAAGCTTCCATCCTCTTTTAACAAGAGGACCGATGTGCTCCAAGGCAATAAACTTGGACGCAAATAACCCTGTTCTACCAGCTCTTGAAGTAATACTTCAGTTCTGACATCTAGCAACAATAACTAGTAACAAACTGACCACCTTACGTTTGTAATTGATGTACGTACGCTGCTCCGAGAGCCAATCATTCCAAAGATTACATTGAACTCTATAGATATCAGTAGTGATGCTTGCAAGTCAAACTCCTGACTCCCTAACCGTAACTTCAAACAACAGGCTCTATTCGGGTGTAAAGAGTACCCGTTAGGCAGCAGTACTCTCGATTTGACTCTTGCCATCGAAGAAGGAACTCCGATGCACGATATATGTCCAATGGGAAAAAAGGAATGGGAAGTTCCCATAACGAACAGTGTTTTCGTCAGACACTCAGAAAGTCAATACAAATCCTATCATAACCAAACATAGGCTAATATGTGTAAGGCAACAAGTATCTAAAACTGACATACCAAAAATTTAAACCATACATATCACCATGTCAGCATATTCCATAACCTCCTGATGGACAAAGTTGTATCCTCTAGGTTGGGATAGAGCATACTGAGATGTAGCTGCCTCCAACCCCTTGTCTTTCTCTTCGTAGGTCGCTCTAGGCTTCTACTAAGACTCCAGACGTCCGCTTCGACACTCTCGGACAAAGTGTCCCATCTTTCCACAGCAAAAGCATGCGTCCGGGCTTCGGCCAATAATTGTTCCAGACTCACCAAAAGAAGGAACTAGACCCGACCTCCTTGCCTTCTTACACCATCTATAGAAACCGGACTTCGAGGTGGGTAGCGCCTTTAACTCTATCTTCTCAGCATTGGAGTCTTTCTCCTCTTGGACTCCCTTCATAGCTTTCTCTGTTTCCTGATCGTCTTTATGACAACCTCGGGCAAAGTGACCAAACCTTCCACATTTATAACAGTAATATGGAGTTTAACTAGCAGATACGTCAGGCCTCACTTTACTCCTCTTTCGGTGTACATACTTTGCGGGACCTGTTGAGGTTGGTAACCTGCACCCTGACGTTTGGTTGATTCTGGCCAGATCTGCTTCCAAAGTTCTAGCCGCCTCCACTAACGCTCGCAATCCAAGTAGCTTTGGTCCTACGAGTAGCAGTCGTAATTCATCGCACAGACCGTCGTAGAATCTATTAACTATACTCTGCTCGTTCTCCAAATCAAACCTCGGGTAGCACCTTATAATAAGAAATGCCTGTAAATACTCCTCAACTGAGTTCGTACCCTGTACTAAAAGCATGTTCAACTGCTGATCCAAAGGTTTTATACATGCTAGTTGTTCCATCACACCACTCGGTGTTGAAGTCACCCCAGGTACAGGGGTCTGCACTTGCCCTCCAAGTTGTGCTTTAGTCACTGCGAACACCACTTCAACTATCCTTCTTATGGTTTCAACAGAAAGTAGGGTCTCAGGCACGCTGTTAAGTGCATTACTCTCCATGGAGTGCTGACCTTGCGACTGCCCCGCACCACTCGTAGTCCCCTATAAAGCATAACTATCAATTATGCGACATACAAATTGCTAAAAGCAATCATTGGAAATCTCAGGTTCCTCAAAAACAACTGTATTTTCATTCCTAAGTGGATATTCATGGGTTCTTTTTATGTTATAACGATGATGCATGAAAGATAGGGTAAGCTCTGAAAAACTCTAGAGGGGGGGGGGTGAGTAGAGTTTTTGAAATCTTTTAAGTTTTACTGAAATAAAAGATCTTTTATAAAATATGTTACTATAGTATAAGTGTATAGGTGCATAAGTGCAGCAGATAAACTAAGCTACACAATAAAAATATATCACAGCACAAACACAAAGGAAAAACAACACAGCCACACAAACAACACAAGAATTTTATAGTGGTTCCCCAAACTTGGGTACATCTACTCTTCTACCACCCTAGGTAGGAATTCACTACAGGTTTTGATCAGGTGACTGCCACCAATGAGCTTTTGATCAAGTGCTCAAAAACCAAACCTCAAGTCTTTTGGTTAGGAGACTTGCAACCAGGAATAATTTTGAAGGGAATTAAAACCCTGTACAGAGGTGGGGATGAGAGAGTGATGGTGTTCTTCTCTTTCTCAAATACAACTGAGAGAAGACTAGTGGATTTGTGTTGTTGTCAAAGCTCCCCCTGAGATCTTGACTGGTTCAGGAGTGGAAGCTTTGTAAAAGGGTGAGTAGGCCTTTTAGCTCTTTAGAGATTCTTGACTGATTTGAATAATTTGTCCCTTGAGATCCCTGAAAACAAAGAGAGAAGGGAAGAAGGACTCTTGATAGTGATGGTTGTTCCTTCTTCTTCTCTTGAGAGCAGTAGATTTTTTGAGAGCTGTTTTCACTACACTTTTCTTATCTGTATGCTTTTTCCTGTATCTTGCTTGTTGATAGCACGCAAGTTTTTATGTATCTCTTTTCTTCTCTATTTTTCTTAGCTCTCTGTGATCTTTGCTAAGAGATCCTCAAATGATAACTGTAACTGGTCGAATTCAAAAACCTGCAATAAATGCTTAGCCGGAATCTCGGAAATGAAAACGGCAAGTATGCTGTCATATATTCTATTCTATGTCTTTCCCGAGATATAAGTAGTTAATTCCATGAAGGATATTTATAATCAATGCTGCCAGTAACGGCTCGATTCAAAGGATATAAGAGCATTAATTATCCAGGGAATTAACGGCCTATAATAGTTTAAAATAAGGAGACAGAAAAGGAAAGAATAAATGACAATATGCCTTACAGTTTTCGTCGACCTGAGAATAGCTTTCGTCAACCTGAGAATGGCTTTTGGCGACCTGAGCTCTGAGAACAACTTCACTGCATAAGCTGACTGATTCTGTGCACTAAGTTCGTCGAACTGAGAATGGCTGTTCGTCGAGCTGAGATCCAAGATCCTCGAGCTGAGTAGTCTGGACTTAGAATATTTCCTGATGTTGAGTGTTGAAGTATTTATCTGGCGTTGAGTGAGATGTTCTCTGGCTTTGAGTGTTAGATCACCATTCTGTAGTTGAGTCATTTAAGAGTGTTGAGTCATTGATAGCGTTGAGAGCGTTGAGTGAACTTTGGCTCCTAGTAAACATTGGCTTTGAATTAACTGTGGCGCTGAGTCAATTTTAGCGCTGAGAGATCTTTGGCTTTGATATCTGAAGTGTTAGTCGAACTGAGGACAGAGTTCATCGACCTGATGTTCTTAGTTCATCGACTGAAGTTTGACAGAGGAGTTATCACTTTATTTAGAGATCGTCGAGCTGAGATCTAAGTTCGTCGAGCTCAGCTCAGAGAATTGTCTCTGGGTTAGTCGAGCTGAGCACGACGATCGTCGACCAGAGTTCGACGAACGCAGATCTCCTTTTTATTAAGTCTTGAATCTTCTAAGTCTTGAGTCTCTGGCAGTGTTGGAGGCTGGTCCTTTCTACTGTTTACTTTAAGAACATGGCATAGACTCTAACAACACATAACATTTGACCCTTTTATACAACATGGGTCACAACCTAAGAAGAGAACCTAGCCCAAATCACCTAGGGGTTCCAACAATGCACATACATATGCTCACCACCCCTTAAAAGAATTCGCCCACGAATTCCAATAAGCAAGACCGGAACCGGTAGTCTGATACCAAATTATAACACCCCTATCCGTCGCATGGTATATAGCAGTAGGCCCGGCCAGGGCCCGACGCCATATACTACAGACAGACCGAATGGTTACAGAATGAAACCATTCTCCCAAACATAAATATCCTACACAGAGCAACTAGCGTAAGTTTTTAATTAGATAAAAGAACCCAAATAACAGATCGAATGAAACATGAATGTCCACTAACCACATTAGGAAAGAAATATCACAATACATAAAAGTACTCGGCCTTATGGACTTACAAATGTTCACTTAACAACATAGTGTTTTACAGACATCGGCTCGCAGGCTGGCAACACATGACCGAAATAAAACAACAATTCGCTTTGGCCTTTGAGGGCCAGCACAATAGCTTTGGCTTCAGCCCGCTATTTGGTACTAGGTTCCGCCGCACCTGCAAGCAACATTACACTGTATGGTGGCAAACAAAGCAATGGTCAGTGTTGAAGTCTGAGACCGGGCGGTCTGGCGGTCTGTCCTGGCGGGTTTGAGACCGCGCGGTCTGGCGGTTTACCTTCAGCGGTTTGATTGCTGTGCTGTTGCTGTCTGGTTGCCGAGCTCTCAGGCGGTCTCCCCTTGCGGTCTCTCTCTCTCTGGTGGTAGCCGTGCGGTTAGCCCTTCTGTCTAACCGCGCGGCTTGTGCGGTTTGTTCTGTATAGTCCGCTTAGTCCTGTAATTTTTTAGTCCCACATCTCTTATTTGTACTCTCTCATCTCTCCTCCATTCTATATAAGGGAGGGCATACCTTTGTAATAGATACCTTTTTCGGATAATAAAGTTTCAGTTATACTACTTCCGGTTTGTTTCTGTTCGTTTCTCACATGGTATCAGAGGGACTCGACCTTCTCCACCTGATTCTGTGCGCCCTGTCCGTGCGGCTTCCCCTTCCTCTCACGGCCTGTTTCCCGCGGCTTGTTTCTTCCGCCTGTTTGCTTGCGCCCTGTTCGCGCGGCCTGTTTCTGTTGCTTGCTTCTTTCTTGCGACCTGTTCTAGTCGCCGCTTCCACCTTCTCTTCTCTAGTCGCCGCGACCTGTCTCCGCGGCCTTGTTTGCCTTATTCGCCTTTTACCTCCACATCTGTTCGTGCGGTCTGTCTGCTAGCCGCCCGACTTCTCTCCCTCTGTTTGCCTCTGCGGCTTGGTCGTGGTTTTTCTGGCCGCTGGTGTCTGACATCGTGACCGCTGCAGAACTTCTTCTTCCTATCCGCACGGATAGTTTCCTAACCGCGTGGCTTCCTGTTGTTTGCGCGGCAGATCTCTTTCTCCTTACCGCTGCGTTTTCTCTCTGTTCGCGCAAGTTCTTCCTTGTTTAGGCGGCCTCTTTGCCCTTCTTTCTTCGCCGCTCTCTCTTGTCCCCGCGACCTCTCTCTAAGTCGCGTGGCTTGTTCTCCTCTGTGCGGCTCTTCCTTTAGCCGCTCCTGCTTGTTAGTCGCCGCGACCTCCTGTTGAGTCGCGCGGCTTGTGCTTTCCTAACCGCGCGGCTTGTTTAGGCGGCCTAAGGCGAGTTCTTTTGTTCCTCCCTTCATGGCTTCCATATACTCCTCAAAGCCGTTCGCCTCGGTGGTCACGTCTTCTGGTAGTGCCCAGGTTGTTACTCAAGGAAAATGGTTGATCGACACCGGTGCTACTAATCATATGACCGGCAATCCCCAGTGTTTTTCTCTCCTAGAAACACATGGTCGGTTTCCCCCAGTTACTCTCGCTGACGGCTCTTCATCATCGGTTCATGGGACGGGGATAGTTCATGTCACTCCGTCTCTTCGCTTGGAGGATACTCTCTACGTGCCCAAGTTCCCGTGCAACTTATTATTTGTTACCTCTCTATGCAAGCAATTACAATGTTCTGTTACGTTTACTTCTACTACTTGCTCTTTTCAGGATCCGGACTCCCAACGGACGATTGCTACTGGGACTGAGAGTGGCGGCCTATACTTTCTGGACAACATTTCCGCTCTCTCCACCTTCTCCTCCACCTCCACAGATCTTCTCCAATGGCATCTCCGCCTTGGTCATGCTCCTCCTCATCTTCTTCGTCAACTTCTGCCCCACCTTCCTCCACAAAGTCCACCGCTCAACTGTGAAGCCTGTCAGCTTGGCAAGCATCACCGCTCCTCCTTCCCTCCAAAGCACGTTCGTGGATCCACCCGTCCGTTCGATCTCATCCACTCCGATATTTGGGGTCCTTCTCCTACCCTTACCGTTGGTCGGGGTAGTTCATACTTTGTCACATTCATTGATGATTTCTCTCGTTGTACGTGGGTGTATCTGTTAAAAGATCGCTCCGAATAATATCAGGCATGACCTTTCTGCCTTCTGCATGCAAAATGGGATTATTCATCAAACGAGTTGTATATATACTTCACAACAAAATGGTGTGGCAGAACGCAAAAACCGTCACCTTCTTGATGTCGCTCGCTCCTTGATGACCCAGATGCATGTTCCTCGCTCCTATTGGGGCTATGCTGTTCTCCTTGCCTGTTACCTCATCAATCGCATTCCCTCCACCGTTCTCCACGGAAAAACCCCTTTCTCCATTTTGTATCCAGGCAAGGAGCCGTTTCATCTCCCTCTCCAAATATTTGGATGCACTGCCTTTGTGCATGCCCCTTCTGCCACTCGTGATAAGCTATCTCCTCGCTCCACCAAATGTATCTTTCTGGGGTACTCCACCACTCAGAAAGGTTATTGTTGCTTTGATCCCATCCTTCGTAAGCAGTTCGTTTCTGCTGACGTCACCTTCTTCGAGAATACCTCCTACTTCTCGGATGACTCCCCTCCTCTTCTCCCAGCCTCTGATTCTCCTGCTGTTCCCTTTATTTCCTCGTCTCCCACTACGATATTCACCCCTACTCCGCCCTCGTCCACTCCTCTTGTTCCACCTCTCTCTCCCTCTTCTCCACCTCCATCTCCCGCATCTCCGCCGCCGTCGCTCTCTACTCCCGGGCCAGCTCTCTCTGCCACGGATGCTCCGGATGCCGAGGAATCTGCTGACCTGGATCTTCCTATAGCTCTTCGCAAAGGGGTGCGGACGTGTACCCAACACCCTCTTACTGCTGTTGTTTCATATGATCGTCTTACCCCTTCTCGCAGGGCCTTTGCTCTAGCTATCTCCGCCACTGCCACGCCCCGCTCCTACCAGGAGGCCCTTGCTATTCCTCACTGGAAGATGGCCATGGATGAGGAAATGGCCACCCTAACAGAGCGGGGTACCTGGACTCTTGTTCCTCCTCCCTTCAGTACTGATGTTGTTGGCTGTCGCTGGGTCTTTGTGGTGAAATTTGCCCCGGATGGCACGGTGGACCGTTATAAAGCTCGCCTTGTTGCTAAGGGCTTTACTCAGACCTATGGGGTTGATTACTTTGACACCTTCTCTCCCGTGGCTCGTCTCAGCACTATACGGGTTCTTCTCTCTGTGGCGGTCAATAAAGATTGGCCGATTTTCCAGCTGGATGTAAAGAATGCCTTCCTTTATGGTGATCTTCAGGAGGCCGTCTACATGGAGCAACCTCCTGGGTATGTTGCTCAGGGGGAGACACGAGTATGCCGGCTGAAGAAGGCAATTTATGGCCTCAAGCAGAGCCCTCGAGCTTGGTTTGACAAGTTCAGCGGCATCGTGGCGGCCGTTGGTTTTGTGCGCAGCTCTGCCGATCACTCTCTATTTACTCGCAAAACCTCCTCGGGACTGGTGGTTCTTGCAGTGTATGTTGATGATATTCTTCTCACTAGCGATGACCAGGAAGGGGTAGCCTTGACAAAGCGGCATCTTCGTCAACATCTGGTCACGAAAGATATGGGCTCTCCAAAGTACTTTTTGGGGATCGAAATCTCTCGGAAGCCCAATTCCTTAGTCCTCTCCCAGCGTAAGTATGCCCTTGATCTTTTAAAAGATGCAGGATTGACTGGGGCCAAACCTGCTCGATGTCCCATGGCTGTTGGAGAAGACAAAACCTGGACAGATGATTCGCCTCTTCTTTCAGATACTACGAGGTACAGACATCTTGTTGGTAAGCTCATATATCTCACAGTGACCAGACCCGACATTTCCTATGCTGTTGGCAAGATGAGTCAATTCATGCAAGCTCCCAGGGAGTGTCATCTGCAGTCAGCCTTACGGATCTTGGAGTACGTCAAAGCCGCACCTGGGAAAGGATTGCTTTTCCAGAAGAATGGTCATCTGAGGGTTGAAGCTTACTCAGATGCGAATTACGCTGATGACAAAGGGGATCGCAAGTCTACCTCCGGTTTCTGCACCTTTGTTGGGGGTAATCTGGTAAGCTGGAAGAGCAAGAAGCAGTCTGTTGTTTCCAGGTCCAGTGCTGAAGCAGAGTATCGGAGTATGGCGTCGACCACTTGTGAGCTAAAATGGCTACGGGCTCTAATGCTGGATTTAGGAGAGGTCTACAACCATCCGCTACCTATGTTCTGTGATAATAAGGCTGCCATATACATCTCCAAAAATCCGGTCTTCCATGAAATAACCAAGCACATTGAGGTCGACTGTCATTTCATTCGTGAAGAGATCTTAAAGGAACAAATTTGCACTCCCTTTGTCACTTCTGATAAAGAGTTGGCTGACATCTTCACCAAGCCAGTTTCCGCCTCGTTTCATCATATTTGTGACAAGCTGGGCATGATCGATATATATGCTCCAGCTTGAGGGGGAGTGTTGAAGTCTGAGACCGGGCGGTCTGGCGGTCTGTCCTAGCGGGTTTGAGACCGCGCGGTCTGGCGGTTTACCTTCAGCGGTTTGATTGCTGTGCTGTTGCTGTCTGGTTGCCGAGCTCTCAGGCGGTCTCCCCTTGCGGTCTCTCTCTCTCTCTCTGGTGGTAGCCGTGCGGTTAGCCCTTCTGTCTAACCGCGCGGCTTGTGCGGTTTGTTCTGTATAGTCCGCTTAGTCCTGTAATTTTTTAGTCCCACATCTCTTATTTGTACTCTCTCATCTCTCCTCCATTCTATATAAGGGAGGGCATACCTTTGTAATAGATACCTTTTTCGGATAATAAAGTTTCAGTTATACTACTTCCGGTTTGTTTCTGTTCGTTTCTCACAGTCAGCTAAAGCTGACCAAATTATAACGACCCCGCCCCATATTCGAGACGACGGTGCTCCTTCCCTGCATTTCATTAGACCATTTAAACAATTAAGTGCATAAGTAAATTTTTCTACAGGTGTAGGCTCGCTCGGCCCAACACTCCGTGCACTCAAGGCACATTCTCAGTGAATCCGGTCAATTTCGTGGCTTCAGTACCATCCAAAAATCCTAGCGAAAGTACAACCTAGCACAATTCACCATAGGTGGAGGCTCGCACGGCCACCCACCCAGTGCACTCAGGGCACATTGACGATGTACCGGACTTCCCGGATACCACCTCCGTTCAGAGGTCCTTGACTTGACAGATTACGTTAAGCATTCCAGTCTTTATGGCCCTGGCCTGAGACTCTTATTATGCCACCAACGAGAGCCAATTTCAGCCACTCTCATGTCATAGTCCACATAATGCAGGTACAGCTCCACCATTTCTCGTTGCTCAAGTCACACTACCGTCTCCGAATACTGTAGTACTCATGGACAAACCTGCAGGTCGCGGGTCGGTTTTGCCTTTCCTGTTCGGCTCCCTAGCCTAATAATTCTGAACCCTATGGGCTCACCGTTTTCCAAAGAAAGACCCTACATGTCTTCTGGAGATAGGCCTCGCACATACAATCCCAATTATACAAGGTTGGCCCCAGGCCACCTAGTTGGCAGGAATGCACTTCCGCCCAGTTTTCCAGGTGCGCCTTAGAGTTAATCCCCAAGGCTCCCTGTTGCAATCTATCGTGTAGAAAACCCGAAGAACAACACAATACGGAGTCTTCTTCGACAATCAATGCACAATGCAACATCACCGATCTAGACAAACACGTCCGAATAGGCTTCACACACAATGCCTATGCCCGTACTTCGATTCCGGACTCTAAATAAGGGGAAATTCACATATCTACCCCAAAGAACACCGCACACTCACCTCATACTCGCGGGAGCGGGTTTCCCATGCAGAAAGGAAGAGGACTTCACATGTCCAAGTTGAGAATCGTTACCCTTGAAGTCCGTTTTGGCTCCATGAGAAACTAGTCGGATGGAAAGCTTAATAACGAGAATGCCTCCGCGGATCCGTTCTCGGTTTTTGATTCGATGCTTTGATGCTCCGCCGGCGGCTGGGATCCTCCTCCTCCTTCTTCCTTGCTTTCTCCTCTCTCTAAGACTTAAGAAAGAGAAAGGCCAAAAGAAAATGAGGAGTTTAACCCCCACTCCCGGCCTTAAGGAAGGAGGATTAATCCTAAGCCGTCAGATCTGATTTAAAGAAAATGAACGGCTCGGATCCAGCCAAAAAGTTACTAAAATAAGCCGAGCATGGCTTTGCACATGGCCGTGTGCCCTTCTTGCACACAAAGTCGTCGATCCAGAGCAGGACACGGGTCAAGATACGCCCGTATCTCAACCAGATACACCTGTGTCGGGTAATCGACACGCCCGTGAGCAGGGGCTTGTCACACATAACCACCATGCCAACCGACACGTCCCTTGGTGGATACGGGTGGCCACACGCCCGTGCCGAATCCGACACGCCTGTATCATACAGTACATGCCCGTGTACCCAAACCGTATACTCCTGACAACACACCCAGGGTTTCAACCCGAGAAGAACACGTGTGGTGACACGGGTGAGGACACGCCTGTGTCACCCCTGACATGCCCGTGTCACTACTTTTCAAAACTGTGTTTCCTACCGTGTCCTTTCCTGGACACAGCCCAGCCAACACTAAAGGACACATCCATAGATACGCCCGTGTCCCAGGCCGTGTAGCCCTATAAAGGCACTAAAAATTCCTTATGACGCGACCGACTCGTTTACAATTTTTGGGGCGTTACACCAACAAAACCGCTGAGACAGGAGATAGTCTCGGCCTTGAAGAAGAAACCGCTAAGATAGTTGAGAAGAGACTGTTAAGACAGAAGATAGTCACAGCTGAGAAGAAGAAACTTGTTAGACAGCTGAGAAGGAACCGCTGAGACAGAGCCAGCAGGATTTCTCTAAGTCCAGAAGCGTTGAGTGAGGCAGGCTCACTCAACGCTTCTAAAGAAGAGCTCAATTCAGAATTCGTCGAACTGAATTCTTAGTTCGTCGAGCTGAGCTCACCTTTCGTCGAGCTCAAGTTAAAGTTTGAAGATTTAGAGTTCGTCGAGCTTTGTTCAGAATTCGTCGAACTGATTTAGGAATTCGTCGAACCCAACTTACCTTTCGTCGAGCTCAAGTAAAAGTTTGAAGATTATGAGTTCATCGAGCTCAGTTCAGAATTTATCAAACTGATTTCAGAATTTGTTGAACCCAGCTCACCTTTCGTCGAGCTCAAGTGAAATTCTGAAGATTCTGAGTTTGTCGAGCTCAGTTTAAAATTCGTCGAACTGATTTCAAAATTCGTCGAACCCAGCTCTCCATTCGTCGAGCGCAGACAAAGTATTTCATGCCATTACGGGAAAGCTACGATATCGACGGAAGCTACTATTTGTCCTCTTTTGAGGGAGGTGGCGCTCACCATCCTTTGTTGGGCCACATTCAAATTTTTTCTTTGATTCAAATAAACAAATATAAAAGGAAAAAAAAGAAGAGGGGATTAGGGTTAACGAATACAGAAACGAAAAAGAAAATGAAAAGAGAGGTGTTGAATTTCATCTTCTCCGACGAGCTTGAAAGACAAGTCCAGCAGAGCTAGCCAGAAAGGCAGAGAAAGATAGCGAAGCTTCTTCCAGTTCAGCAAGTTTGTTCTGTGTAGAACAAGGTAGTTGATTCATCCAATCAGCAAGGAGAGATAGTTGTGTGAAGGGTTGTCAGGCTTCAACAGCAGATAATTGTTCTTTAGTGCAGTAGAGAAGGAGCTAGTAGTAGAAGAAGACTAATTC